>OZ023144.1:11050617-11209954 GCA_963675895.2 Styela plicata | reverse complement strand
TATTCACTCTTAAAATTCACTCGCAGTCGAGACTTAACGACCTCGAAATGCATAGAACAGACACGTATAAAAAATTAAGGTAAATTTCACTGCTGTTTGATAGTAATTTGACTTTTTGCGAATATTGAAAATAATACTATAAAATCGAATCTTAAGCCAATTATGACTATTGATTAAACGCGCCCGCTGAGGTCGGTCCATCAACGGTCCATACTTGGCTCAGTCAGTACGGTTGTTTCGAGAAAGATACAATATCTGCAATGACTAGTATATGTACTGTACTTTTGTCACAGTGTACATAAACTATAAACTCTGCGAACTACACCAATCGAAAAACCTCTCAACAGAACTGAACCACTATCGTAAAATGCAGTAAGTAATATACCCTGAGCGCGTGGTTAATCATCAATCGCCATATTTAGTCGCCTTTTACGATATACAAGAAATACGTTTGGCAAAATTTAAGGCCCGTCGTAAGCAGTGTTTTGAAAAAATTAATATTAAATGCTTCACTACTGGACATCGTCTAAATTTTTCAACACGCAGTTGTGGGTGTCGTTACATCAGAACTGGCGAGTTTATATTGATGCTGCAAACTCCGCATTGCAAGCAATAATACTTTGTTATAGCTAAAGCCCTTTTGTATGTTAAATTTTATGAATATAATTATTAAAAGATTTTTTGAACATGTAACCTTGAACTATCATAGAAAAAATTATCCCAAGAATTGTCCACCCAATTATTTAATCATGTTTAGGTTTCTCACAACACTTTCATCATAAATAATGTAATGTAGGATTTTTTGTTTTTCTATTTTACACTGGAATTTTGTAACTTGACCTGAAGTTGAAAAAAAAAAGTACGGCATTACTTTATTTAAAATAATTTTGTATTTCTTATTGCGTAATATAAAGACCTGCTGGAATGAATGCATGATTTTGGTAAACAATTTAATAAGTAATTGCAAATTAAATTTACAATCGATATGAAAATGGCAAAAAGAGACATTGTTTTTGCCAACGTTTCGAGTGTCTGACAGACACACTTCATCCGGGCAATGAACAAACATAGCCTGAACATAACATATATACACAACCTATAACACTCCTAAAACGTAATTATTGTATTATATATAACGACTGTGTAAGTCTCTGGTGTTTTTTATCAAAACAGATATAAATCGTTTTGTATCATACCAGTAGCTACAATTTCATCGGGTTGAGATCTGTACGTACAATCTTAATGAAAAAATTTCGTTTCGCCAGCCTGTGCCACGCCTGACCCGCGCCTTGGCGGCGCAATCCTCAGCCGACATCATGCTTACCACAAAATGACTGACCTAATTATTTTTATTGAATTCCGCACTTTGTCCCGATGGCCAAGAGCTGGGCAAAACCGAGCATGTTGTAATTCGAAATCGATGCGGATCTATATATATATATTTTTGTTTTTTGATTCAGATCGAATCAACTTATTCAATCTAACAAATATCCCATTTTTTTCTTTCGCAAACTTGTCCTTCATTATGTAAGTCAAGAAATTTATTGTTACGTTTCTAATATTACATAAACCGTTTTGACGGATTATGTTTTATTAAAAATTCACTCTATACAAGGCCGAAGCAGAACCCAAAAGGAACTAACTAAGAACCACTTAATAGCAAATGAGCTACTAAGTGCCTATAAAAAAAAACATGAAGTGCCACAACTGCACTCGAAGCGAAAACAACCCAAAGAAACGAACTGAACCACCATTGTAAAGTGCATTGGAGTGTTTTATCTACCTGGACATTAGTAAGAACATCTAACCACTTAGTCTTAAAATGCAATTGCATTTCACACTCCATGTCAAAGAGTTGTAACTTTTCAAGTTTCAATGACCATATACCATCTATTTTATCCGTTAGCCTTATCGTCGTCAAAAAAAAATCAAATTCTCCTCATTAGAACTTTTTGTTTCTATGAACGTTCAGGATTAAGTCGAATAAATTTGTCTCGGTATCGATTCGAATCAAACGAATAAAATTGCCCAGTTTCTACTAGGGACAAAAATAAATTATAATGATTTTAGTCGGTATTTGCAAGCTATTTCGCACGTTTTTTTTATGTTTGTGCTTCGTTTGAATCGAATCACCGAAAGAATTGCCCACCCTAGTGATGCCCCATAACACTTTAAAATTTATTCAGACTAATTTATTTCTAATTGGTTATGGTTTCTACGAGCGCATCATATCGGACTGATCCGATTATCATCTCCCGTCGGAGAAAATCTAAAAAAAAAAATCAAATTGACTGACAACTCTAACAAGTCTTTTTTTCTTGATTTCAAGATATAATTTAACAAGCCAATTAATATCAGCACTGTGACAAAATCTGGATAATTCGCATTTCTTTTACAGTAATTGGTACTTGTTAATATTTTAAATAATTGAATTAAAATTCTCCAGTCAAGTATGGGCTGTGTTGATGGACTACGACCTAGAAAACTGGACAATTTGAGTTGTGGATTCTAAGTGATTTGTTGATTTCGAATGATTCGTTTAATCGTGAATATTCCATATTGAACAAAGAACGTCATTGAAGTGCAATTTTCCATTTTAAACAACAAAATGCAATCGATTTGGTCATTTGACCAAATCGATTGTATATGTCGTTAAAATATGAAACATTTGATCTTCCATGAAGTGAATTTGCAAATACATATTTCTTTAAGTCATGTTCATAGCTAATATTAGTAGTTCTTAACACTCAATTTTCTGCTGTTATATGGAGCAATCTAATGGTAGAATGGGATATTTAAATAATTGTATAGAATTGTGATCCATATCGATTTTAAAAAATATTCGAATCAGATTTCGAATTCTAAAGATTGTACGTTTTGCCCACCCTAACGACGACTATCTAGCCCTTTCGATCAACGGTCCATACTCGACATATAACCTCATTAGGGCGATTAAAATTCTTACATTTTACTGTAAAATGAACGTGAATTTTCTTTATTTTTGTCGCAATGGAAGGATTGTGGACCGCAGATAAATGGTGAATTTCATTGAACGAATTCTTATCATGTGCTGTACTTACTAAATTCTAATAATAAACAATTCATCAAAAAATCTGTTTATGCTTCGATGAGGAAGAGTCCGTAAACATGTTTTTCTGAAATTATTTGTTCAAGTTTTTATACGATGAAGAAATATTTAAAAGATTGACAAAGAACATAAAAATAGATCAAATTTCGTAATGTAAAACGGATACATCATGAATTGATTAACCGACTCATTGTTACATACCTTTTTTATTTTATTTTGTCTAGCATACGTCTCCGATGGACCGTCCATCACGACCCATATTTTGAACAAATGTTTTTTAAAACTCCGAGATAGTTTTTGAACAACTCTATTATGCTTTCTTTTCTTGTAGTTATAAATTTTAACTTGTGACCTGTGGACGTCAAAGTTACAGGCGTTTCAAAAATGATCCGATTGCTTATCTGAATGTAGCAACAAAAAACCCCATGGTTGCCACGTCGTCCGACTTTGACGTCCACGTTAGGAAAACATTTGAATAGCGTACTTCGTTTTGGTTCACGACAGTGTAGTTGCTAAAAATTTTTACGTTGTGTGTGATATTTTCTTCAGATATACACCGATTAAATTCCATATATCGCCCAACGTGCAAGCTCTTGTACTTTATCACTCAAGATTAACGAAAAACCAACAGAATTGCAAATTCCGGTAAAATGTTTACAGCGCACGAGAACATTTTACCCATTGACCTATCGTAAGTTTAGTAATCACTTGTAAAATATCACAACTATCGTCAACTATAAACGCAAGCCAATTGGACATGTTATTTGTCAAACATGTGCCACATTATCTCATCTCATCGACGTATCCAATCTGTGCCAGCATAAATTATGCTGAACTAAAAATGCTTTTCCCTCCCATTTTTTTTAATTGGGAAGTAAACGTCGCGATACACCTTGTGTAGAGTTGCGTTTTTTCTTTCTGTAGTTTTAGTTTACCTTGCGGGTGTCACGCCAGCGCAACTCGTAACGCAGCCGTGGTGTTTGTGTATTTTGGTAAAAATGTTGACTATTCATCGGTTTATTTTGTCGTTCAAAATTAAAAAATTCACGCCACTTAGCAAATTGTTTGTTTATATGGTCGATTCATTGTTATCTCAATAATCTGTGCTTCGTATCGATTCGAATCATTCGAATGAATTGTCCAGCCCTACCCCAACCGTAAACGGCAACGCACACGACCAAGTAACTCATCGTTCCCAAACCTTTCAAAAAATTTTTACCTGTTTTTTTTTGATATTCGCGTCCCTATAAAATCAAAGAACGCTATATGAAAAATTCAAACATCACAATAAAAAGAAATCCAAGCACTAAACAAGCAAATGAAAAAAAGGCAAAAACTTCCAAATACGTAAGGAATAATTAATGGGATGGGTGAATTTGTTTTGCTGCAAATAAGTCTCGATGTTGTGTTTGGGATTGGCGCAACTCTCATTTCGTATACTGCATCCATCGGTTCGTATTGTTTCAGATTAGTGAATTAAAGTTCCTGTGAAGACCTAGCACCAAATTATGGCAAAAGAACGATCTGTTTTCTCATCTCCACCGAGTTTATCACGATAAACCCAAAATCGGAAAAATTTAAATTTCATAGCTGAATTTCTTTTTACGAGGCTTTTGAAATAATATTCTTACAATTCTGATTAATATAAATTTACTGAAAAACGTCCACCAATATTACCTGATAGATAGGTCTAAATTCAAAACTTAATGAATTGCCTTAACAATGGCTTTACGCGTCCAAAAACCGCACTGACACCCTAATAAACAGTAGTTTGACTGTAGTAAAGCAAGTGGTATTCTAATTCATAACGATGGGAAAACATTTAAAACACCCGAGAAACGTTATTAGTTTAATCAACATTGTACTAAAAAAAATTCTTTTTTCGGGACCCTCCTGAAACTGATGTACTACACCCCAGTTGGTTTGTAACTACGTTGCAATTGTGGCCCTTAAGGATGCCACAAGATCGAGTATCTATTCGGACATAGAATACCTTTTGAAATTAACTGGTATTATTGGTATTATAACATCAAAATTTTGTATTAACGAATGCCGAAACAATATTTTAAAAAGGGGCAATATTTTATCAATTAAAGGCCACTCAAGACAATAAAAGATTTTTGGTAATAATCTAAGCATCAAAATTGCAGCTATTTTCAACTGACCAACGTAAAAACAAAAAATGACCAAATAGCAGAAGAAAAGATTTCGTCGTAGATTTGATACACAATGAAAAGGTATCAATGTGTCGCATGTGAAGGTATGTGTATGGGAGGGTTTCAAGTATTTGGGTTAATATCTGAAATTTCATCATAATAGACTAAATCTTCGCTCGCATGAGATGATAGAAAATGCCTTTTGTATGCGTCATTTTGCTTCCAAAATTATGACGTTTTTTAGCGCGGTTCGACGCGCCAATTATAAATGAAAACAGAAATAAAAATTCGTGTTAGATTTTTCTGTCTCTGCTAACACCACTTTGTGTTCGAATAGCCCGCACAGAATTCCACTCATTTATTTACACTTTTTTAACAGCCTTCGTACAGTCATCTGCAATTTGGAGCGAACGGGTAAAAGCATGTCGTATGTCCACAAACAAAGCGCATTCGTTTTTCTTTCTCGTTAATTAATAATTTACACATCCGACTCGCAGAGTAATCAGTTACCACCAAGCAGTTGTCTTAACTGATGCATTTCGTTTATTGCTTCTCTCTTGTGTTTACATTTTTCAAGTAATGCCACAGATCGACCACGACTTTAAGCGCGCGGTTCATCAGTGTCACATACTTGATAAAAAATCTAATCAGTTTAGCTACATAGCACCAAACAAAATAACGCAGTAGAAAACTACCTTACTGAATTAATATTTGTGGTTCACGAACTGCTCGCGGAGAAACCATTTTTTCTCAAACATGTTATTGAATATAGATAAGGCAACGTTATTGTCCGAGCTTTTCTTCATTTTAGCAGAAACGTTGGGCGTCGTTGCGCTGTTGTAGTAATACTGATTTTGGATTGCCCTTGAGTGGTGACAAAACAGGGATTTTTAAACACAACCTTACTCTAAGCTAAGATTATCGTATCAAGTTTTTTAATTATTTTTTTTTTATCCTTTAAACATGGATAATTTTTGTGATTATAATGATACCTTTGATTAAAATTTATCGTTTTGGGATCTGCATTTGTCCTTTATTTGTGCAATTTTATAAAATAGTCAGCTTAGTATATTATTGTGGATTGGCGTAATAAAAAGCAACACTAAGACCGTTAAAAATATTCGTTGTTTTATAAAAAGGGTTTTATATTTATACACTTAAACAAAACTATTATTTTCAAATATTATGATCATTATGCATGCACCGCACTGGCGTAGTATTTATTCAGCGAATTGAGAAGAAAGATGGACTTTAACTGAATAGAACTAATTCAGTCTGGATCTATGAAAAGACTTTTTTTTGAAACTCAGTCAAAGCGAGCTCGGAAGCAGTACCTAAGGAGGAATCAACTAACGGCAAACTTGGTTGCAAAGAGGCTATTTACAAAATTTAGTACTAGCTTACACTGCACTCTAACGGGACTGAAATGCTATGGGTGAAGTGCAAGCAGTTCGTGTCTGCTTCCTGGGCGTATGCATAAGAAGGCCATCCAGGTTATATTCTACAAGCACTTACTACCAAGGTAAAGGCTGGGCAAAACCGAATATTTTGTAATTCGAATCTGGATCGAATATTTTTTTTGAAAACCGGATCGAATCGCAGATTCCACTCCTACTAAAAATTAACAAATATCCCATTCTTACTATTTACTTTTATTGTCTATTAAAGAATTAAGTCGAATTTACAGTTACGAATTACAAATAATAGCTTAAACAGTACTTAAAAGCGATGTATTTTCAGATAACATTCCAGTCTGAGAACGAAAAATTTTAATTGTAATGACAAAATTTTACAATCGATCTTGGGTCATATTTTGACTAAAAATCGATTTTATTTTGTCGTTAAAAATGAAAAATATTCCCCTTCATTTAGTAGGTTTTTGCTCATGTGACATGTTGACGTGATTGATTCGAATAATCAGTACTCTCGGAATCGATTCGAATCACCGAATCGAATTACCCCAGTCCTACCTACAAGGTCAGCATTGAATTTTTCATTATCAGCATATTATCCGTTAGTTGTTTGTATATATATTTTTGAACAGCGCAGTAAAAAATATAATTTTCATAAAATTAAAGTATAGAATACATGACAATAGGTTTAACATTTTAAAAGAATCAAAATCAATAACTTGTTTCGCTGTCTACATTCTTTTATTTAAAACTTTCACAAAATCTGGGACAAATCAGACTCGACTGTGACTGCGATACAATTTTTTGAAAGCAGTAGCCTGGGGAGAGTAGTTGACGTCCACGAGAGGCAATTATGAAAACAGGTAATAAATCATATTCTATTGATAATAAGGTGTGAATACAATATTAAAAATCAAAACGACGCGAGTGCTAAAAAACCAGTCGATGATAAATTCTATTGTAATTTTTGGCTTTTTTTGAACATGACGCACTGATTAGACCCGCGCCTCGTCGTTTATTTTAAAAGGAAAAACAAAACATGACAGCAGAGATTTAAACTTTGATACAGTGATGGATGTAAGTATATATTTTTCGTTCTTTAAAATCTTTAAAATGGTCAGGGAGTATGGCTGGGCTTTTAACATTGGTCAGGAGTATTGACTTGGGCAGAGTTAGATTGGGGATTCGAATCGATTCCCAAAAAAAACATTCAAATCAATCGTGATATCGTTCGTAGGGACAAAACCTTGCTAAATGAAGTGGGAAATAGTTTTAATTTTAACAACGAATTGATTCGAATAATTTTGTGCTTTGGATCGATTCTAATCACTGAATTAAATTGTTCAGTCCTAAAACTGACTATTTAGCAGAGATGTTTTGCACATTACAATAAAATGTTATCTTTGTATTCTCTGATCTGAAGAGTTGAATTGGAAGAAATATTCCAACGATAAACATGTATTTTTGCTATTTCGTCCAGACAAACCCTGTCAACTTTAATTGCAATTCACAAAGCTAATCGGGAGTGTTTTGGAGGACATTTATCGTCTGTTGACGCGATAATAGTCTGTTTGATGGAAATTGATCTGAGGGTCACTGGCCTTTCCCAGTTCAAAAACTTAGTCTATCATAAAATGTCATTTGCTCTTTTCTGTGTATTATGAGTAATTTTAAAAAAAGAGAAAATTCACTTGTTCTGTAAGAATGTTTAATAGCTCCAGGTAAATTACAGCTTTGTAAGACTACTGACGGCAACTTTTAGTTTTCTACTTAAACTAGGTAAAGTATTACTAGATAACGTAGTTTTGACTTTCTAAACTATGTAGTACCCAGATTAAAAACGATTTTTCTGTATTTAAATATATGAATTTGTGATTTGCTTAGTTTTTTCACACTAGGAACGCTGGTTTTTCACACCTATTTTTTCGACCAGGCTTCTGGGTTAATTTGTTTAGTCACTAGTTTTAATGTTAGGTTAGATTTACGCGACCTGTCAGTGGCTTTTGTCTAACAATATCGATAATTTTAGATAAATGTCGCCAAACAAACTTTGCAGCTATGAGGTTCAGATCTTGAAGTTCCCTTTGAAAAGGTTTTATTCCCCCCCCTCATGATCCGATTCATGTCAGCTTTCGAATATTTTCATGATTTGAATCTATTTCGAATCGATAACCTAAGGAAACTTTTATTCATAACCTTTAGGAACTTTAGGGGGGGAGGGAACAAAACCGGGCCAGGGAACTTTTAAGCACTCAGAACTACTCTATAATCGGGAACAATTTGTCAAAAACTTATTTTTGTTTAGTATGAGATCACACGATGGATCGCGTCATCGCGGGACGCGGTCCATCTGTGGCTCATTTTTGACAAAAATTATATTTTCTAATTGGATAAAATTGAAAAACCTTGATTCCGATACCGATTTCCCAACAAAGCAGGTGAGACAGTACCTACATTTTAACTAAAATGTCCACAGACTACAACGTCTTGCTCAGCATTAAAATCGTAATTACTGAATCCTAAATTACATTTAGATATTCGGATTCGGAGGAAAATGGAAAGAATACAGATAATAAAGGTTGTTGGTCTACTCTTTTCATGTTCAATATTGAAAATCAGTATTTGCAATAACATCGGTGAATAGGTGTCGACAGAAAAATAGCTCTGATACGAAGTTTTGTCAAAAATGGGTAAGTGAAACTAGACTAAAAGTTGAACTGAAGTGATTGCTTCTTCGTGTTCATTCATCCATGTGCTATGTTTCGTGCTTTATATTCTGTGTCAAAAAACTAGAAAACATTAAAAACCTTGTGGGACGGCAATTCTTTTGTTGAAAAAGAAAATAAAAAATTACAGGGATTACACTCAACCATTTGCCAAGTGAACTTTCTTATCGCGCATTTTATGTACCTTTTGTCGCAATAGTCATCGTAAGGTAGTTCTTTTTGTGGTCTCTTTAAACCTTGCTCAAGGGAAAGATTGGACAAAAAACTCTAATCTTTTGAAATTTGAATCTGATTCGGGTAATTTTTTTCGAATCAGATCGAATCACTAATGCCATATACTTAGCAAAAATATCTTAATTTTTACTATTACAACTTGTCTTCAATATGAAAAGCGAGAAATTTCGAGATTCGAATCACTAATCACTAATATTAGCATGAACAGACTTGCATGTAGGGCTGGGCAATTCGATTCGATGATTCGAATCGATTCGAAGCACAATATATTCGAATCAATCGTGAATCGTTCACAGGAACACAAATATTTACTAATTGGACAAGAAGTTTTATTTTTAACGTTCAAAAATGCAATCGAATTTTGGTCAAATTTGACCAAAATCGATTGCGTTTTGTCATTAAGATATGAAAATTGTTCACATTTAGAAATACATTATAAACTATAAGACAACTATACATATAAGACAAATTGTAATAGGCGATGAATCCGATTTGAAAAAATTATTCGAATCAAATTTGAATTCCAGATGATTCGGTTTTGCCAGGCCCTACTCGTAGTCAATGGATTTTCATAGTTCAATTCATAGTCTATGTATGGTTCTAAGACAGAATATTTTTGATTTGTTAAAAACAAATTAGACCAAGATCGTTTTCCATTTTTGTCTTTAAAATTCGCAAAAATGCACTTAATTTTAACAAGTTTATTTTGTTAGTGTTTTCAGTTTATTTTATTTAATATTTATTAAGGGGGTGGGACTTACTCAAAAAAAAATAGTAAAGGAATTACGAATCTTGACAGCGTTTTAAGTTAAATTACATCCAGTGGAAAACAAGTTTCCAGTTAGCTGTTTACAAATATTGATATAACAAACAACAATAATCATAAATAAATGCAAGAATTGGCAAACCTTTCGGGAAAAATCTACTTGTAGTTAGGGATAAATCCTCACCTTCATAAAGTAGGAAATGAGCGCCTTTTGATGGCGCAGGAATTTTTTCGCGTCATCAAAAGACGCCGATTTCCTTACTTTGAGTGTATTAGTCCTTAAAAAATGCTACTGTTACAAGAATGTTTGCATTTGTTCACTATAATCTTTGACCTAAATCTTCTCAGTTTTTAATATTTAATGAATCGACTTTTTATCCGATTATTGTGAAGGAAAGAACGTTTAAGATTTTTCTTGAGATGACCTACCCTGTTCTGGTACCAGAAGGTCCATTTGAGAGAGTGCGTGTGAGAGAGAGAGAGAAAAAGGAGATTTAGTCTGTTTTTTAATAAACCTTGTAAGAAACTCGTATAGTGTGTATGTAACAATTTAGAGATAAGATTCGTAACGTTAAAATGTTCTCGATTTGATATTCTATTTGATTCGTAAAGGTAACAAATTCGATTTGGATTTTGGAATCGATTCTTAAAATACTCCTTCCTGAATATTAACAATGTAAATCACTTAGCGAGTGTTCCGTGATTCCCCGTTAACACCAACAAAAACATCACTATCACAACAGTTTAGATTCTCGTACACTGGCATTAAAACCTTATAATAATATCTAAACAAGCTTCATAGATATTTTTTTGTCGCGTGGGTTATCTATGGTTGTTTAGCCAAACCGGAAACATAATGTACCCAGACTGTTTGGCAGCTTTCGAATTTTACAGATTTAAATTATGGATAAGGCTGTGTGGCTTGAGTCTGTAACTGAAGATAATCGAATGACTACAGGATTCAATTTCACGCATTTTTTTTATTTATTTATACAACAAACGTTGTTCTGAACGTTGTAATTTATGATGTTTATAAAAAACGGGGAAAAAATAAAATTACTTAAAATTTGAAATAAAAAAATTAATTTTATTTGTAAATATTTTTGAGTTTGAATAATTACGTCATATATACTGATAAATTGTGTAACGTAAGCAGGTCAACTTGTGGCACATTCTTGACATATCAACATTTGTGGTATGCATTGCACTTTTTGCCACGACTTAGTCAACAAATCTTTTTTGAAAATCTTTTTGTCAAACATGAGTCACTGATGGATTTTCCCAACCCCCGATTGCTTGGCAAAATAATATTGGATAGGAAGAGATATCGTAATCTCAATTTTATCTGGTGAGTCATAGAGCACGAAGTGGCTGATATAGCGCGAAAGGGTTCACGATCTGCAGTTTATAGCGAAGAGAGTTATATTCAAAAAGACTGTTCAAATCCCGTAACAGTTGCACGAAAATTGACTTAGAAAAATGCATGTCATAGAAATAAGTTTTTGAGCGTGATTTTGTCGATCTACATTTTTTCATGTCTTTGTAGGGTATTTTTCCCATTTTTTCGTTGTACAGATTGACATTATCTATATTTTTTTTATGCTTTAATTACCTCCATAAGGCGCAAGGCTATATATACGCTCGGCGACTTTAGAAAAAAAAAACCAAACTCCACCTTTTTCAGAACGATTCTGCATTAACGGCGGCAGCTTTTTTGCTATTTTAGACATAATTTCGAAATTTTTTCGAAATTTGTGTTTTTTTTTTTATCGATTTTGTCAGAAAATACTGTATCTACGCCAATATGTTAACCCATTACTCATGCAGAAATATTGTTTTGTTAAGCATGAGCCACAATAAGATTGCGCCTGAGCGGCGCAATCTAATAGTGACTCAAACTTAACAAAATGTGTTTGATCAAATGCCGACTGGAAGCTCTCAAAAATGTTTTGACCCATTTACCTATTTTGCTCAAATATCGCCACAATCCATCAGTAGATCATACATGACAGAGTATTGCTAACAATTTTATCGTGGTCGTTTCATAAAAATTATTAGGAGATTAGGAGCCCAAGAAAACACTATGAATCGTCCTATTCGAGTATTGGATTATTCACAGAATGTTTTTGCACCGTGTCCCAGAAAATTTCCTTTTCTTTTTTTATTATTGAAATTCACTCTGAAAAAGTTCGGCAGCAGTGCATAAAAAGAACCAACTAACGGCCATTTTGATATCAAAGAGCTACAAAAAGATGTAGTTCCACCAACTGCACTCTCAACGGAAAACATTCCAAGCGGAACTGAACAGCCATGGTTAAAATGCAGTGAGGGGTATCTTCCCTGGTCGATGGTAAAACTATCGACCACTTTCTCTTGCTTCCTTTTAGTGGCCTCTTAGGACACGCAGGAAATCACGTTTGGAATATTTTAAATTCTTGAGCCCGTACGTACAGGGCTAAAACTTAAAATAAAAATACAAAACTATATTTGAAATTCAATTTTGATTCTTCACTTTTTAAATAGTTTTTATGACTGCATTAAAAAATTCTAAAAACAAACCATTGATTTTGGCAAGCAAGAATTATTGATGGCCCGCGCCTGCTCGACGCGATCCATCAGTAACTCAGGCTTGACAAAAGATGATTAATCAAAACCTTTTCTGACAGAGGTAGGAATGTGCCCATCCACATTAGGCGATTTTCGTGAACCGTCGAGATTTATTCAACTTTATTTTTTTCTATAAATGGAACCATATCTTCCCTATTTCCATCAGATATGAAGGACTTGTAGTTGTTGTGGGTGACGATGTTGAACAAGACTACAGTCTGATTGAAGATTTACGTAAATTACTCACCGCAACTTCCGAAAAGATGTTTCAAGTTACCAAGTATGTACACGAAAAAGCTTTTTCGACGTCCGCCATTTTTTTTGGCCATTTACAAGATAATGACCGTAGAAAATAATGTACCGTGTCTTTAAATTTAAATTACGATTCTTAAAATCATGTATCACTTCGACGTCTTTGATATTTTTTTTGTTACATCGAAAGTTGAAGTACAGCCTGAATTATACGATTGCTAAGATTTTCTATGCATTTTATTCATTTCTGCATAAAGTATCCTGAATTATTTTAGCATTTATTTATATATTTGCTGAATATACTGTATTTACTGACAATTCAACATTATATTAAAACAATCAATTTATAGAAGACACTAAAATTTAAATTAAGTTCATTACCGATAAACGAAAACCAAAAACAAACACAAGAAGGTATAGGAAGCGCGGATACAGGAATTGCAACTAATCCCCCCCCCCCCCCCCCCCCAACTAGTCTCTGAACTAAAATTGCATTGAAATAAAAATCAAAAGGGAAGCAGTATAGTTCAGACGACTTCATGTTGGAGGTTTCAATACTTCAAAATATGCCAAACTCGAGTTCTTTCACCGTTTCGAAACCTAAGACACTGGTAAATTTTGTATATTTTGTATTGCACAATATGACGGCATCAATTTGATGACCATATTCATCCCCCTCCATCGAAAATTTCTGGATCCGCTACTGCCTTCTGGAACTTAAACAGATAGGTTTTTGAATAGTATAACACTAAAACCATCGTCTGGGACAGATACCATTCTCTGCACTTTACCATAGGGGTTCAGTTCTATTTGGGATATTTTCCGTTTAAAGTGCAGTTCCGATTACTATATCTTATAGTAGTTCTTTGCTATTAAGTGGCCGTTAGTAGGTTCTTTTAAGACACTGATTTCAGCCTTGCTCAGAATAGATTTCAAAAAAAAAAAAAAAAGTTTAAATAAAACCTCTCCACCTGAGTAATTATATTTTTACGCACTTATTAATTACCAGGCGAAGAGCTTACATCAGACAAGTATCAGTTTTACTACCTCGAGCATGGGGAGTTCCACCGAAAGAATTTGAGGATATATTGGAAGTAAAAACAGACACCGTGCATTCTAATAACGATAGAGGAGATTTTAGACTCCAGAATCGATCACCAAGGTACAGTAATTAAATTTGAAAACTCCACTCAAATTCAAACAATGGCTATTGGTGACTGAATAGGCATTATTAAACAGAGGAATATTGGCCGAAGATGAGTGATGTCGTATCTATCTCAATTGGGGCCGTGTGCAATGTTAATGGTAGCCAAATCTGGCAAATCAATATTCCTAAAATCCTATCAAAAAATTATTTTGCCAAGAAACTTTATGAAAAACGTACAAGAAAATTATTAATAGATAAGTTCAAGATAAAAGCTTTAGACAGAAGTATAAATATTTTTTGCATTACACCCAGAATATCTGTCGAATTACTTTCATATATTTTTATGCAAAGGAATTAAAGCCCATGTATGTGCGGGCATTAGAATTGCCCTAACGTATTTTCGGGCACATCGTAAGAGGTGTCTAAATGAAAACAATAGTGTCACAAATGTTTGCTAACACTCAGGGAAGATAGACTGATTACATAAATTAAATTTGTATAGAATGTGCAATAGCTCAATTGCTGGTATATTGCATTTTGTCGTGCCAATGGTCGTTGATTATGTCTTTTCGTAAAGTTCTTCCAATCTTCTTATGCAGCAAACTTCGATTAAGAAACCTATTCTGAATAATATTTTATGGCTAGTGGATTGGATATCATCTTGATTTTTGGAAGCGAGAGGGGCTGAATGTAGATTAAAGCCCGTGCTGATTGTAATCGTCACTATCGTAATTTTTAGGTCTGACGGTGAAGATGTATCTTGGCAGCTCGGGGAAGAAGAAGCCCAAGTTGACATGCCCTACGTTATTAAGCCTACACCATGTGGATATTCTGGAAGATATCTCCGGCTAACACCTGAATTCGTTAGATTTGGAGGGAAAGCTGCCGATACGGGTAGCATGGGGAGACCAGAAAAAATTCTGGTCAGACAATGGGCTAAATTACGTTGGGGAGTATACGATGAGGTTCCTTTAGATGATGCAGAGTCTAATTTTTATAGACATACCGATTTGAAAGTTCATCCGGTAGCTTGTTCGACGGCTATTACAGGTTGGTACTTTACATTCAAGAACTACTATGCTTTTAACATCTGTCTCATTCAGTTTCGTTCAACAAGAGCCACAGATGGAACGCACCTTGGCGGTACGTTCCATCGTCAGCTCATGCTTGGCAAAACAAAATATCATTGAGCTCGGGGGCAACATTTCCGAAACAGTGGAAAGGTGGACTACACAATTCAACACCTTGCTTTGTGTTTATGATGATATAAAGTGCGTTGTTGAAGAAATATTTGAAATCCGTAGAAAAACTTCGTACAAAATGTATGAAATATCCAAAACAGTTTAAACATTGTCTTTCGAGTTAGTAGGCAGTATGATTAGACCAGACATTTTCGAAGTTCTCAATATTAGAAACATTATTTGACAAACAAAAAGTAAGCATCTCAATAGGGCGTGATTCGACAGTGTCTTCATTTTTTACCCTTCGTAGCCTGAAAATTAATTAGCTTAAGGCTGTAAAACAACTAATCGAATCCAATCGCACAGACTTAATCCAAAAGTGAACGTTTACAATTTACTGGTCAGTTACAAATGTCCGAAACAAGTAATTAGGCATTATCAGTTGATGACTACGTGACTAACAATACCGTTCCCAGATGTCGCTTTGATTAGAAACAATTAACGATAATTATGCACGCAATACAACTTGAATACACGGGCGCTGTAAATAAATTTTACCCTAATATGAAATTCCTTTCATGCTGAAATAAAGTGAACACGCCTAGAAATAAAGTGAAGACGCCTATATTCGGACTCGAATAAAATATTCTGCTATTTTGAAATTTCGATTCAGAAGAGAAAAACGTTCTTGGCCCACTTACTCAACAAACATGATTTAAATTATTGATATTATTATAGCCACTCCTTGCAGTGAACCAACCTGCCCAAGACCCTGTACTAGCGTTAGAATTGCTGGAAAGATATGATCTTTTCCTGTTCAACTTAGCATGCCCAAGTTATTAGACTCTGGGTTGAGTAGTGGGCATGGATTGATGAACCGGACTTGCCATGACTCGAACCCGAGGTCTTCAACCTGCGATGCCTAAATCTTTAACCACTAGGCCATCGCGCAGACGAAATCGTTTTTTGATGTATTTTTTTCAAAGTCACTCACTTGAATAGACCACCATGTTATCCAAAACTCCAAAACAGAGGCCGGTTAATAGCAAAAAGGGTTGGTGTTGTGAGAATAGGCTTTTCGGTACACCCTGGATCGAGCGGTGTGTATGAATTCACAAGCCGGATCGTCGGAACTCGAACCGAAGATCTTCAACATGCGACGTAAACGTAGTAGCCATAACAATAGACAGACCGTTGCGCTCAACCGATTGATTGCTGATTTCCGATTTCATTGCACTTTACCATAGCAGTTCAGTTTCGTTTGGAATGTTATCCGCTAAGTGCAATTGCTGGTACAACACTTTGCAGTAGCTCTCTGCTCCTAAGTGACGGCAGTTGGTTCCGGTTTCGCTTTGTAAGAACGATTCCTAAAACACATTTCAGCTCATTCGAATATTGCAGTTTATTTATAAATCCGCGTGTACTTGTTTGAACCCTCCTTCCGCGGGGTTTTGGTTTATTCACATATATACAAGAAAATTCCACTGCCCAAGTGGTATTTATAATATTTTGAAAACAATAAAAACTCCGCATAACGTATGCGCAAAACATTGTGGTTTATCCAATAAATGTATATATTTTCTGTCACTTGCGAAAAAAGAAGACTTAAATTGTTAAATTACACTGCAACAAAACTGTAGTAAAATCGCTGCTTTTTAGGATAATTTTACTCCACTAAATCAAAATAAAACTTTACAATCAACTCCTCCGGCCAACTATAGCCTGTTGATAGATCTTACCTTCCGAGTTAATGTTCATCAACAGCAAATAGTTTTTATCATTCTCATCAGGTGATTCTCCATTTATTATGTACAATTAATACATTACTACAAATCATATTATACAATTACTACAAATCAACAGTAAATTTACCGTGCTTTTTTCACAGTGTAACTCTACAAATATTGTTTCAATAGCAGAATAAATTATGCTACCTACACATAGGGTGCAGTACTAGATGTCGATAACTGCTTAAATAATGACAATTTGTCCAATTTTCTAGTTTCCAATTATGTATTGTGGCTTGTCCGTAAGCCAATCGAGTGTATTCTATCAAGCAAATCCGGGTGGCAATACGAAGATAACGGCGGGAGGCCGGCCGGCCGATTCTTCCGGTTCGCCTTAGCCTACCTAAGTTATTACACCCTGGGTTGCGAGGGGGACATGAATCAACGAGCCGGACTCGTCGGGACTCGGATAAGATGCCTGGGATGCCAACATGATAACCACTATAGGTCATCGCCATCAGCAACTAGCAAAAGTACCTTTCTGAAGGAGCGCTGAAAAGCGGTTTCACGATAAAACATCGAACCACCGACTTTTCTGACAGTCGCCCTTTTCCGCTAATAATTCTAAAAAGTCCTTATGATTCTAACTTCGTCGTTGCGGGATAATTATGATTTACATCTCTTAGACAGTACCAATGCGCTTTATGCGTGCATAGTGCAAATTGCTTTCTTTAAATAATTTATGCAAAACATAAGCAATTCTAGCAACAGACAACCGCAAGCAATCAGGCGGTGGAGAAAAATGAAGAAAATCTTTTTGTGGCCTTCCTTACAGAATTTCTGTTTTGTCAAGTATGAGCCACTGATAGACTGCGCCTAGGCGGCGCAATCCATCACCTGCCCATACTTGTCAAAACAAGATTTTATTAAGAATTTTCTGTTATATGGAGGAACACAATTGTACAGTGACTAGCGTAATTAGCAGATATTACCAGAACTTACCAACAAAAAATCGCACAATGTCCTTTCGAGTGATTTTAAACTTGTAGCGAATCTCAAATATTTTTGCGTGCATTTTCATGAGTCATCACCCCATTTGCATGATGATGACTTTAAACCTTTTTCTGTGGTTTAGTTTCCACCATACTCGTAAAACGATATTTAAATCTTCTAGCAACAGATTTATCACGAAATTTTGCATATTTGCCAAATTTTCTTCAGATGGCGGCAATTTGATTCGGTTGTCTGGGTAGCGGAATAGCTGCCAGTCTGCTTAATCCCATTAGTCTTGTGTTACATTATTCGACAAAACTGACGCCAACATAAATATTTCACCGCTTTTCTGCATTGCAAAACGAAACGGAAAATTCAACTTACAAAAATATTGACCCGTAGACACATTTTTGCGTCAAAAACAATTAATATTTTATTACTGCTTTTTCAGGCAAAATAATAAAAGAAGGAAATCCGGAAGTGACGTGTTCTGAAGAGGAAGCATTAGTAAACGTAAATTGCACATTCAAACCAGATGATACTCCTAATGTGGAAGAATCTAGGAAAATCAATCTTGATGAATCGATCGGAATCACAGGATATGCTTCATTAATGTACAGGTAGGGGATATATTGAAAAAAATTATCCTTACCCAGGGCAAGTAATATATTACGGCAATTCAGCTTTGCTTTGGCTGTTTTTAATAGTAGTGTAGTATACACTTGCCAGTATGGTATTTCGCAGAATCTGAAAACAGTAAAATGTTTTCAGAAACTCCGAGTTGAAAAGATTCTGTATATTTTACGTGGTGCTTGATCTGTATTTTGCGGGCGCGATGACCTTGCGATTAATATGTTGGCATCGCAGGTTCAATATCTCAGGTTTGAGTACCAGCCAGTCCGGCTCGTCAATTCATGCCCACCACTTAACCCAGGGTGTAATAACTTGGGTAGGCTTCGCCGAACAGGGCAGTTCATATTTTCCAACGACTCTGACCGTCTATAAAAATGGCTATAAAAAATTTTAATTTAATTAGCGTATTAACTTAAAAATGAATGTATAAAAACAAATTTAAAAAAATATATTTTCAAAAACTTCAACCAAACATTAACTCTTCTATGCATGTTTAGTGATGAATATGAGTTTTGGTACTATATGTGTTTTTTCTATTTTCAGTCCAAACCTGGACTACGTTGATCATTTCTGTGACACCGAGGAAGAATCAGAACAAGAGATACCGGTAGAACAACAACACAATGCAGAAGCACCAACAATTCATAATCTACATTGCCAAGGTATCATCAAAAATTTATTACAAGATTTACTTGTTTTCGTAATTTTTTTTTTTATAATTGATTATCACTCTAAGCATGGCCGCAAGCAGTGCCTCAAAGAAACCAACTAACGGCCACTCAATCGCAGAGAGCTACTACAAGATTTACGCAAGCTCTAGCTTTAGACAGAGAGCGCCATGCAGTTTATCTGCTGCTCTCAACCCTTGGTTTCAATTTTGGCTTTAATATTACACCTTTCATCGTCTAAAACGTCATAATAGCGAATTTACGCGTTTGTCCGGCGCGTGCTTTTAAAAGCTTCGTCACTACCCTTTATGTCGGGACTGCTCCTCCAAGTAAATAATACCAAGACAAAATATGTTTTCTTCGAGTTTGAGTTTATTGATGAATTGCGCTGTCGAGGTTAATCTGTAGCCCAAGCTTTACAAAATAAGATTTCCGATCTGCTTACTATGAAATATACTATTACTATGAAATATACTTTTATGTAAAATATATTTTAACTAAAATTCTAACGTAAAGGAAAAAGCGTTTGGGAGGTTATAAGAACACATCCGGATTTCGTGAAAGGAAACAACCCTCCACTTCCAGAAGATTTCTCTCCGCCACCTCTCCAATTTAGTTTGTTGAAAAATCCTGACAGGTAACTCAATTTATTTAATAAGTAATAACTAATGATGGAAAAAAGTTTTCAAATAATAAACTAAAATGAATGAAAAATTTAAAACAATCATCAACTTTACACTAAATTACTTTCGCGATGGCCTAGGGCTTATCACGTTGGTATCGCAGATTGAAGGTTTCGGGTTCGAGTCCCGCCTCGTTTATCCATGCCCACCACTCAACCCAGGGTGTAATACCTTGCGTATACCAAACTAAAAATATCACATCTTTCCGACAACACCAACCCTGTTCGTCTATAAGTGGCCGCTGGCCTTATTCACGGTGATCCACTCAAATGAGTGTTATCAAAAAATGAAGGAATATAAAATTCGCTGACAGTTCGTGATATCGCTTCCTGGCCTTATGAAGGCTTGGTTGGGGTCATACAAATATTAATGAACTGTACAAAACAAGAATCACAACTTTTAATGCTGAATGGTAAAAATCGCATCCCATCAATAATCAGCAAAAATAAATGTATAATTTACAGGCGTATCGTTCTGGTCCTCGACATATCTACAAGCATGAGAGATTTCAATCGATTGAAACTGATGAGACAGGCAGCAAGTCAATTTATTGAAACTGTTCCTGAAAACTCGTGGATTGGGATCGTTACTTTTGCAGCGTAAGTTTCCTACACAATTAATAAGTTTGAACCCTATGAGAAATTTTATTCGTCAAGCACGAGCCACTAAGGGACCACGCATCGGCGGCGCGATGCCTCAGTGCCCATACTTAACAAAACATGATATGACCAAATTTACTGGGAAGGGCTGTATTAACAACCTGATAGAAAAAGGTTAAATTCTGAATGAAAATTTTAATGGAAATAATATTAACATAGATATTATTTTCGATGTTTTGAGCAATTTTAGTAATAACGTAGTTTGTTATTCAATTTCCCAGAGAAGGAACAGTGATGTCAGAATTAATCAGAGTTTCTTCAAATGATGTAAGAAGATTATTAAAAGAAAGACTTCCAAGCTTTCTTGTTCCAGGTAATTGAATACATCATCTAGATTTTTCTAATTCAGTCGCATTTTTTCGCTATGGAGTTTGTTTTGTAATATCTCTATTTGTAATCCAACTGCTTTCAAAAGCTTTTATTTCACTTTGATTTTCATTTCAATTTTAATAGGTTCGCTAAAAACGGTTGCTTTCTTCAAGGGAATATTTCTCTAGAATGTTATTAAGGATTGGTGCCTTTGGGACCTTGTGAAAGTCATGTATTCGATATATTCATTTTGGCAAAAATCAAGAAATATTTGAAAGAAATTGGCAATTGAATTATTTTAAAAACTCTTTAAAACAAGAAATAAAGCAAGAAATCAATTTAAAATTGTTCACACCTTTTGCAGGGGTTGTTTCACAAACCAAGCTAGTATTGGTTGGGATTATAGTGTGATCGGGAATACACATGACCGTCACCCGCCACATTTTCATTATATACTGTCTAGATTGTTGTTTTGCCTAATTCCTCGGAGATGGAACCTTCCCGTTGCAAGAAGCAAGAACATTAATTTAGCATTCTGCTATGTTAAAATGCGATTGTTTTTAAAGCTTGTTAACGCCCGTACCCACAGGGCATGGATTTTTTAACTATAATATACATAATCTGAAATATTTATATTTTATAATTTATTTATTTATATATTATATACCAATATTTGCGCAGGTACCAGTATTGGCAGTGGAATAAAGCTGGCATTGAAAGTTTTAAAGACTTCTGGACCAAAACATATGAGAAAATCAGGTGGTAGTATGCTGGTACTCAGTGATGGTAAAGAACACAATAGTCCAAAGATTAATGATACATTGCTGGATGTAAGTTCCTAGTATTTATTTTTTTAAAGAGAACAGAACAAAATATAAAAGGATCATGGGAAAACATATTTTGCCCAAAGATGTTTAGATGATATAAGTCGTTGGGACACATTTTTGATAAAATAATATCTATCTCAACGAATAAAAGCCCTCACACAGTGAAATGAAATGTATATATAGCAAGTGCTTCTGATGAATTATAAGTAAAAATATCAACAACAAAAAAGTTTATTTTTTGTGAAATTTTGATTCGGCCGAGGAATTATATTCTTGTACTTTTCATTTATATTCAAAAATTTACTGAATATTACAAAGATAAAAAAAATGTTGTTTCAACGTGTTTTGCCAAATATGGGTCACTGATGGATCGCGCTGACGAAGCGCGGTCTATCTGTGACTCATGCTTGACAAAATGAAACTTCTGATAGAGAAGAAAATTAGCGATACTAGTTTTTTACTCTTCGTTCTTTGATTAGTAATATTGATAGATCATACTCCATCGCGCTGACGAAGCGCGGTTCATCTGTGACTCATGCTTGACAAAATAAAATTTCTATTGGGAACAAATTAACGATACTAGTTTTTAACCCTTCGTTCTTTGATTAGTAATATTGATAGATCATACACCATCAATTTGACATATCCCTTTCAGGTTATTGATTTTGGAGTCCGTGTGACAACAATTGCGTTCGGGGCAAAGGTGGCAGAAGATTTAGATGTTCTTGCTGATGTAACTGGTGGTTCCGCATATTTCGCAAGTTCAGGAAAATTCAGCGATAACAGTGAACTGCGTGACGCTTTTCTGGCTACGATAGAAAATTCAGAGGGTAAGAAATCAATGTGTCAACAACTTAGGAAAGCGAGATGTACCATGTAGGGTGTTTGTCAAACAACACTTAACTCAGAATTTTACTTAATTCATTGTTGTTTTCCATTTCTATATTCGACTATTCGCGGCTATTGACAAGCATCAACAATTATTCAACATTAGTAGATTGAAACATTTGAATATTGAGAAGAGCAAAGGTGGTACGCGAAAAACTTAAACTTTATTCCAAGTTTCGTACATTGTAGGAAATTTGGATACGGATTACGGTATTCTTGAAAATGAAATTTTGAGCTAACATTTCAGTTTTGCTTTATCGCTTTTCAAGTTTTCGGCCAACAATATCGTATACTAAAAACACTCACACAAAAATGCAGTAAAATTTTCTTTCTCTACTGGTATTATACTCGATGATATTGAACTAAAACCACTTATCTGACTTTTTTGACCAATTATGGGCTGTTGATGGAGCGTGCCGTCCGAGGCGCGGTCCTTCAACAAGTCATAATTGGCATTAATCTAATCAATAAAGCGATTGAAAATAATGGTAAAATATACAACTACTATAAATAAAAAGTAAATTGACTGCGCTTTTTGTTTTGGCTAAGCTTATTTTTATTGAACTCATAGAAGTTCAGCGTAAATATCAATCCAAGTCAACAAAGAAAAATTAAATTGGAAATTCATTTGCAGATGACATGGTTGTGGTGTCAAGTCAGTCCGTAAGATTGAAAGCTAATTCTTCGGAAGGTCATACGTTCATTATAGATGAAACAATCGGACGAGAAACTAGAATTACAGTATTGTATACTGACACAGTGCCTCCTAAGGTAAATTTAAAATAAAAATTATTTGAAATAAATGTTTGGTCTTTTCGAAAACTTTAAAAATTGCATATTATTCAATAATATTATATCATAATGAGTAGGCCTACAAACATACTGACCCATTGCACGTAGGCTGGGCAAAATCGAATCATTTGAAATTCGAATCGAATTCGAATAAAGTTTTTTCCAAATTTCGATTTTTTTTCCAGATCGAATCTCTCCATCAAGAAATTTATAGTTTACAAAGTTAGCAAAATCGATAGTATTTTGTACGTAAAAATAAAAATTCTAGTTCATTTAGCAAATTTTTGTTCCTATGAACTATTCGCAATTGATTCGAATAAATTGTGCTTCGAATCAGCAAATCGAATTTGCCAGCCCCAGTCGCAAGTGGTGTGGATTCGGAGACTCCTTAAAACACAGAGGAAACATATGAGCAACAACTCAAATCAAACATGTTCTCAAAATTTGAAAGCTCAAATATCATAAAATGCATCTTGTTTTAATAAATATTTAAGGAGTGAAAATCACCGGGAACGCCTGATCGTTTGGCTTAAAAGAATGAAACCAAGTTCTTATTAAAAAGTATATTTGTCAAAAATATTTCAATTAAACCCAATAGATCATAATGTAATATTTCTATAAAGTCCTGTCTTTTTTACCAAAATGAAACCACCGATTTTCCTTGTCTGCTCGTCTGCAGATTAAACAAAGACTACATCTTTTGCTTTTTTATTTTCATTTCAAACATAGAACCATATCTTCTTGTTACATTTTTCTTTAGGTTGGGCTACAAAATCCATGGGGTGAAGTCGTTTGGGAAGATGACGATATGACATTTGATACAAATATAACAGCAGAATTTTCCGCAGATGAAGATTTTTCGACAAAGACGATTCAATATTTCGGTTATATGGAGGTATAATGCTTTCAATACAAAAAATGAGCGTTTTGTGCCTTATTATTTTCATGTTGATATCACAGGTAAAAGATCCCAGACCCTATCTCGAATGTAGATCATTATGTTGCCCCTGCTTAAGATCATATAAGCGGGAAAAGTGAGCGATGAAAATATATGATAATATTACAAAAATCGCTTATTATTTTTCATGATTTTTCTCTATTGTTTTTATTTTGTTGGCTAATTTTATTACACTAACCAACCTGAGTGTGTAAAAGTCAACAAAAAAGAACCAACATAGCGGTAGATAACTCATCATTGTACCCAGGACACATATCACCCACTGCAATCTGCAATAGTTGGCTTAGTTCAGTAAGAAATTTTGCGCGCTAGGGGTGCAATTGATAGTGCTGCCTGTTTAAACATTCGATCAGTCTGATTAATTGGAAAGCATGGTATGTTTGTTTATCACGCTAAAAACCTCCTAAGTTGCGTGAAATCTAAAATGGGATAATGCGTCATGCGCCTTCTTCACGTCATAATAATCGGTATTTTGCGTTTGACGTCACACTTTGTACGTTACAAAACCTACATTATTTAAATGTCAAGTCAAGTCATTGAGTTTATCTTAAACAAGTCCCAACAACAAAATCCAAAACACATCCAGCGTAATAATTCTTTGTAGAGAAATTTTATGGTAAAAACGCTAAAAAGTTAGTTTTACCTTCCATTCTAAAGTTTAAAATTTTATATAGCAATTTTTTAGTTATTGGTACGTTGATTATTTAGTTCAACTGTTTTAAACCTTTTTTAAAATATTGACCTTGCTAAGCATGTGTCACAGATGGATCGCATGTGTTACAGCCTTGACGGTACGTCCCAACTGTGACTCATGCTTACCTTTAAATCTACATTTCGGACTTTTAAAAATATCATATTCTACGTTCCTTAAGTAATTATATATGAAAAGAGGGAAAATTTCAAGATTGCTATCATTATTTAGTCAAGTAACAAACCAAACCTATGACATTTCTTTCTCCTTTCACTCCAAAAGAATATATCCGGGGATTTGAGGATTTCAAATATTCTACCAGTCATGTCGCGGTCACCGTTTCCAATTGGTTTAGTCCATTTCATTAATATTATTTCTGTTGGAGTACAGTAACTCATCAAATTTTAATGCCACCCTCTCCTATTCGGAAAAGTTGAAGGAAAAGAGACCCTGCTTCACTTTTTCTTAGCTGCCTAATTTAGAAACTTTTTATGCTTAAGAAATATGAGGAATAAAATAATAAAAAATATATATATAAAAATTATATTATTGAAATTACCTTCTAGCATGGCATGAAACAACGTAAAACAAACTAAGAATAGAATAGCAGCAACTGCACTCCAAGTGGAATAATACAAACAGAACCAAATCACTATAATCGAGTGCAGTGTGTGGTATCTGGTATGGGTGGGGCAGAAGCATCTATCACTTTTTAGGGTTTCTAGGGAAACACAAAAGACCGAACAATGAAATGCATTTTCAGTATAAATTAGGTATACTTCATGTAAAATCACTTTTAGAACTGTAGATTAAATTTGCATGATAACTATAACAATATTCTTTTCAGCCTGGCATCTGGACCCTCTTGCTCAAGAATCAAAGATTGCAAGACGCTGTTACAGCTGATATTTCTGTTTTCTCGCATCCTGCAGAAGAAGAAGAAAGCTTAGTTTTATCTCCGGCATTGCTTTGCAGAATCATAAACTATTCCGGAAGCGAAAGCATTGTTATTTATGCGCATCTTAGCTTTGGTAATTAGACTCTGTGGGTCTTTTCTTGTGTATGCTTCATCCTCTGCATCGCCTTTTTTCCACTTGCCTCCTCTTCTAACTCATCTTATTTCTCTTTTTCTCCACTTCCCCCCTTTCTCTTTTCTCCCTTTTTCAACATTTGGCTCCTTTTTTCTTCCCTCTATTTCTCCATTACCATTTTTTTCACTCTCCTTTTTGTCTCCAGACTGCGTTTGCCGTTTCCAGATAAAATTTATTACCGAAACTCGAAGCAAACATTTCGAACCGAAGTGCGATTTGACCACGAGAAGGTATCACAAAAATTTAAAAATTGATTCATTAATGTCTTCCAAATCAGAAAATAAGTTCCAGCAAGTGACTTGCGATTGATAAGGGAAAATACATGACTTGAAGTAGACATTTTTTGAACGAATATAAAATTGCCAAAAAAGGGCTAAAAACATTTTTCAAAACATACCGAATCGCAACATTCGAATAATCCTATTAGAACATGTATCCGAATCGACAAGAATCTTAAATCTGAGAATAACCCCTAGTCCAGAGTCCTGGCGTTCCAATTACCACGATTCAGTACTCCCATACAACCATGATATTTCTTCCGTTTCAGGTGAATTTGCAGTACTTGACGCTGAAGTTGAGGCCATTGTGACTCGACCTCTATCTTTATCTGGAAGTTACGATACTGCAACAGTTTCGTTACGGGACGACGGGCGCGGTGCAGATGTTATTGCAAATGATGGAATATATTCTGGATATTTTACAAGATTTACTCTACAAGGCAGATATAATGTCAAGGTAAATTAGGGTAGGAAATCAGGTACCATATCAATGAGTCAAGTCAACGTCGGGGGACACTTTCATCGACAATTACCTTTGTTACCAAACACTGGCCTCGAAACATGAAAAAGTTATTCCAAACCTCATTTTATTGAAGATGCTTGACTAAAGAAGTCAGAATTTGGAAAAACAAATGGTAAAAATAGATTTGTGTAAGAGTGAAGCAAGACTTAAAAACTCTGTATGGATATTACTTACAAATTTATTTTATTCTAGGTGAATGCAGGTGATGGAGGAGCAGCCCGTCTTGACATTAACCATATTCTTGGCTTGGGAAGACGAACCAATGATTTAGTTACAGTCAGTACAAAAGATCTTTTACAAAAAATAGGAAACAAAAGAGAGAGAAAGTAAGTATATCAGAATAATCCAAAATCACCCTGGAAATTATTGATGGATAAGTCTCAAAGTCTCTCAGCGTTTTGTGCAAGAAATTTGTTGCAGTGGACCAGTGTGAAAAAATTGAACTCGACTCTGTCAATATTGGCAGTTTATTTGCAGAGGAGCAGATGCAGTTATGTTTGCTGCTAGTTTTTTTTGTTTAGTAACAAATGTCATAAAAAGCTCAAGAAAAACAAATTACTGATCGGTATATAATGTAGATTTTTGATTTTCACATATACGACTTAAAGTGCAACTATTGTTTTAATTTTGCGAAAAGGGGAAAATCAAGAAAACGTCGAGCAATAAGAAAGATATCAAGAAGAATGGGCAAATTAAAAGCATTTAAAAGATGGAGCACACAACAGAAAGAATTTATTGTCAACGATACAACTGCTATAGTCTGTCCTGATGGGTATGTCTTAGTGCAAAAGTTCAGCACTATATTACCAGGTCGAGCAATACATATCAAAGACTAAATACTAGAGGACACAGGGACCGACCGATATTGTCTTATGTTTGATCGCTATATAGGGTTATTTAATGGTAGTAATCGCAGTGGACACATGACTGTAGTTGCCTCGAGACGTTAGGAGAACAGTGAACATACATATAAATTTGCTGTCAATCCAAAAAGAAGAAAACAAGCGTTGCCCTTATAATTTAACTTGTAGAGTATTCAAAATTCACTCAATAAAATGATGTTTCAACATTTCAGATATATGAGAAATTGCTGATATTTGATTTGGCATATACCGTGATTTTATTGCAAAATGAATCAATTTAACTGTGATCTTGAAAAGAAATTAATTCAATTAGAATACTTACATATACGAGGATGAAAGCAAAACATGGTACGAATACTATAAGGCGCTCAGCTTACAATGTGTCACCGTTACGATGATCACGCAAATTTACTTAATATATCATTGCAGATATAATCACTTTCAAGATAGTTGTTTATAAATATGTGAGATTAGCGATGGCCTCATTTTCTGATGCATCAACATATTGTGCAAACGAAGGAGGATATCTTGCACATGTCAATTCAAACCAAGAACTACTTTATATAATGGACGCAATTGGTGGAACAGATTCATGGTTTGGAGGGATCCACCAGGTACAATTTTATCACTATATATAACTGTGTGTTGCTATTGCACATTTCAAAATATATATTTTGTTTTTGCTGAAAAATGATCTATTATAAAAATAGTTGCCTTTTTGATGAATATTTGTCTGTAGGAGGTAACTTTCTTCACCACTCAAGTGTTTTGATTTAATTTTCAATTTAATCAGCAAAACCGGAACACTGCTTGTGTTTTCCGGTCAAATGCAATGGCCAAATAGATAAACAGTCAACGGGGAAAAGTAAAATATGCTCAAGAAAGTTGATCAAATAAGTTTGACAAGCGATTTTTATCTATGCTCCACCGAAATAACTTTATTTTTAAATTATTTTCCAGTCACTAAACAGGGATGAAATTTCAGTTGAATTTGTTACTAAACGTATCAAGAGAGGAAATGAAGATGAAGATTTGGTTGTGCTTGCAAATTTATTCAACAGATATTATTTAAATGAAAACGTAAGAAAAGCAATTGAATCATTTGAACCAGATTTGAAGGGACTCAGCAGAAAAGAAATCAATAGGTAAGAGTAAGACCATTCAGTTGAATTTCCTAGTGTGATGATATTGACAAAATCAGATGTGCAGCTGCCGTTATGAAGTTAAACCAAAATCTATTTTAAAATACATTGGCTTGCAAAAAATATTACACGTGTAAAAAGTGACCTAAAGTAATCTATTGTGTCGCTGGTTTCGCACTCAGCGATTTATCTTTTTTCATTTCTATGCTATGTTAGCTCTTCAAAATATTGTACTAAAATATTAGCAAAAGATATATCTTCATAGAATAAAATAAAACTCAAAAAAATTCAAATCTAACGACGTGAATACATCCGCGGCATTTGCAACTGAGCCAATACCGATACATATATATGGTTTTAAAAATGTTAAACAAATTACGGAACGATTTTACGCTTACCTGTTTTAGGACTTTGTTTCCTCTGATAAATATAATATGATATTTGCATACCTTTCCATAAAAATATTTTCCCCAGTACTGCCACCAAGACGCCCTCCTTCTGAATCATACTTTAAAAACTTTATAATATTAAATAACAATATTCTATTGTGCTCTTTGCAGAATAATCAGGGCACTCGGAGGAACATCTGAATCGGACATTCCTTTATTGAAAGAAGCCAAGCTTGCACAAGGTCTGCGAGATATACTTACTACAGCTTATCTACTTCCCTTCACAACGCACCATGCAACAACGGTAAGTGAAAAATTTTTATATAAAGTTTCTTTGGTGGTGGTAATTCGTTTTTTTAAAGTTCTATCTCCTAAATAAAAACTGGCTTGGGTAGCATTTTGATAAAATTACTTTTGGTTCATCCAAATTTATTTTAATCGAAATTTACTCGAAATTAGGTTTGAAAGCAGTACCTCAATTACACTAACTGCGCAATACGAATTCGACACAGATGAGCCTCAACGTTACAACATAAAATACGGAGCAATTAATTTAATTGCAATCTAACGTCCAGAACAGATACCACACACTGAACTTTCATTCATTTTCATTTTTTTTAAAACCACTCCCCGGAGTGGATCACCCTGACTAAGGCCCGTTACTAGCTGCAACTTATAGATGGACAGGGTCAGAGATGTGATCTTTCCTGTTCGACCTTGCCTACCCAAGTTATAATGATGACTTACTCGCATAAGTGGACGCCATTGGCCATCTTAGGTGCTGTTTCCACTCTTGCTCTGGGTAAATATCAATGTACAGACAATGTACAAAATGTTCTTAACGTAACCGCTATAATAGATTCCAGTGAGTGGTATCTACCATAGGGGACTGTAAAACAAACCAATCCCGTACTAATTTTCAGACTGAAAGTTATCGTCGCCGTCGTCGACAAGCTGACACACTACCGACATCTAGTGGCGATGAAAATATTGAAACAACTGCAGTATTCACAACACTCCCAACTTACACTGAAAACGCAACATTGGCACTCGCAAAGAAATATCCAGACGTAAGTATAGAATAGTGGAAAGTCTTGTCATAGTTGAATTTTATAGGATGGAATATGAAGGAACATCTCAGTCCGCAATCTTATTTTGTGAAGAATGAATCACATATGAACCGGTGAGGTGCGATCCATTAGCGACTCATACATTCGAAAGTATATTTTAACGAACAAGTTTTTTGACTAGGATTTGAATCCGTATCGTCATTTTCTATCACGGTGTGCGGTCTCTGTTGATGCCTCGAATCGATGTCGCACATTCAGTTTTTCTTCGCCTTTCATATAAAAAGTGATAGATCTGTCACTCACAATCTTAGATCGCCTGATCTCGATGCCTTAGCAATGATAGACAGCCCAACTGGTATTTATTTTGTCAAGCAAGGTCAAGGCCTTAGATTAACAGTGACTGTTTTTACACAATAAAACAATCTTTAAACCTATTATTTTTCATTATAGCAAAAAGATTACTTCGGAAGTGGAGAATCAGATCCTGAATGTTCATGGTTTAACGATGGTAAAATTGCTGAAACATCTGGTGACGAAGTTTGTAGTAGAAAAAAAAGCATTTTTCTGTGAAAGGCCGAGTAAGCATATTGGATAATACTATTTCATTTCTTTTTTATTATTATTTCTCCTTGATTTTCAAACCGATAAGCAACTCATGCAAATTTGAAAAATCTGCAAAATGATGCGTTTTGTGGGGAATGGCTGAGTTTTTCTGCGTAGTGTAGCAATTTTTATGTCAATATATATTCACAGAACAATCAGAATTTTTCTTTGTTAAGCATGCGCCACGGATGGATCGCGTCTCACGACGCGACGCAATCCATCGATGGCACATACTTATCAAAAGTTGTTTTGACTAGATTCTTCCGATTAGGAGTAACAAGCTCAAGGAAATGAGATATTTAGTGTAGACTTTTTTCGACATTTCATATATGTTAAAAGCAATAAAATATTGTAAAAGCATCATCGAATTATTTATTGGAGGGCACTCAAAATTCTTTTTTTTGTCATTCTAAATATTCCGTTCATAGGCGTGGTTCGCTTTTTAGACTAAATATTTATTTCAAAAATATGAAATACATCAAATAAATATAAAATATATTTATATATATTACAAAAAAAACAAATATTATCAAAGTCGTTATGGACCAATTTTCATATCAGAACCCAGTCTTAAACGTACCGCCAACATTATTGGTTACTTTCCAGTCAAACAGTGATATTTAAAAACTAATATTACAATTTTGTATTTAAGAAATCGATTTGTTTGAACCGTCTCGAATAACTGATCTAAAAGTGAAGAAGACAAGCGATCCAGCCATTGTTAAGACTTGTCCAGACTTTTTTCGACATTTCATATATGTTAAAAGCAATAAAATATTGTAAAAGCATCATCGAATTATTTATTGGAGGGCACTCAAAATTCTTTTTTTTGTCATTCTAAATATTCCGTTCATAGGCGTGGTTCGCTTTTTAGACTAAATATTTATTTCAAAAATATGAAATACATCAAATAAATATAAAATATATTTATATATATTACAAAAAAACAAATATTATCAAAGTCGTTATGGACCAATTTTCATATCAGAACCCAGTCTTAAACGTACCGCCAACATTATTGGTTACTTTCCAGTCAAACAGTGATATTTAAAAACTAATATTACAATTTTGTATTTAAGAAATCGATTTGTTTGAACCGTCTCGAATAACTGATCTAAAAGTGAAGAAGACAAGCGATCCAGCCATTGTTAAACTTATATGGACAGCAACTGGTGATGATAAAACTAACGGTAGAGGTAAGTTGGACAGCTTAATGATACCCACGATTATTGTCACCAAGTTTTCTCGGAAGTAAACAAATGAGTTGAAAATCATATTCATTCTTATTTCGTCATAATCAACATAATGTCATAAAATATTCATTCAATTTCATGAAATTGAGAAATCCTTTTGAATATGTCAAAGAATTTATACTTTCATTTGACATTTCTATGTATATCCAAATATATTTCACAGTTGGACTTCGAGTAGGCGGCGCTATCTAACAGTGATGTACGCTTCAATAAAATATCTTGAAAACTTTTATACATTCCTTAGCAAAAGAATACGAAGTTCGTAACCTACGAACCAAGCGAGCTAGAAAACTGGCCAGAAGTTTTGGAGATGGAGAAATATTGAGTTATGCAGCAATATTGAACGGAACTGTGGATACTGCGAAAATATCGGGAGAACGAGAAGAACTGCTGATAAATCTTACAGAAATGTCAGGTTGGTAAATAACTTTGTTTTTACATATGTAGTAGCTGTATATTATACAATTAATAAGATATCACGGAAAAAATAAATGTAGAGAATAAAAGAAGAAACGTACTTAAGTATAAGACCTTTTTCATATTAACGATAAAAAATCATCATGATTTTTCAGTGCATTAAAACGAAGCTAATTCAAAAAAATTAGTTGACATAATATACCCAATTTTAGGCCAGAAAATCCCATGTTACAACAAATTGTCGGTCTGTGATAAGCAATAAAAACGCGATTTATTGGAAAAATTGTTAATATTGTCACCTTTGATATTTTGATCCCGAAATGTTTTAAATCATTCAACTTTTTTCAAGATCCTAAATGCGCCACTGGCTGGGCCATCGTCGGTCACCCACGAGACTCAATTTTTTGAATAATTTAATTTTTCAAAACTTTATTTTTTTTCCGAATCCAGGTTGTCCACCACACGCAGCTATCGATCTCATTATCCTTCTTCCTCGTCGTTTATTAACACCAAGTTCAGGATTAAACAGAGAGAAGGAATCGACACTAGATTTATTCACAACATTGTTTTCGATGTTCAAAATCAGTAAGGAATTTCAATATTTATTGGTACAAAACTTCAAATTTTGTTCGTTCTATCAGTAAAAACCTGTCTGTACACGTTTTGTTAGCATGGGCCACTGATTGATGGATAATATCACCCCTTAGAGACTTTGTTGACAAAGACAAAATTCTGACCGGGTTGCGTGGGCCACATTTTGAGCTCTGCTGTTCGATAACATGATAAGCCAAGTGCGTTCTTTCCTGCACCATGGTGAATTAGAGATGCAATTCTGTGACGAGGCACTATACGAAAAGGTTTTCTTGCTTACATCCTTTTGGGTGTGGACAACTGATAGATCGTGCCGACGAGGCGAAAAACCTTTTTTTAATTTCCCATAAGAATCTAACCTGTGAAGACACACTTTCATAGTGTATACTCTACCGTCTGATTTCAGCCAAATCTGTTTTATTTGACAGGCGTTTACGAAATTCAAGTTAGCATAATTGCGGTGGAAGATCAAGGTGGTAGAGTACTCTTGAGAGAATCGAGCAGTGCTACCGAGGTATTGGAGAGTATTACACGAGGTTTAGAACAAGATAACAGACAAGGACAAGCGATTAAATACCGTAAGTATACAGGCTATTCCATATTTTTGATTGCAGTATTTTAATGTTTTTTCTGTTTCGATTATTTGTGAAGAAAGTTCGAATATTAATCATTGTTATCTCCTGTTTTTTTAGATGATATTTTGAAAATTTTGGATGATATGAATTCGAGAGGAAGAGCAATTACACCGAAAGTAATGTTATCAATATTGGCAGATGATGATATGGAAACATTAACGTCGTTTCAAAATATTACTGAACTCACGAAAATTATTGTAGGAGTTGGTATCAAAAACGAAAGGTAACTTAAACACAATTATTTTAGCGTATGTTTTACTGTATTTTGTACATTTTCGGTTTTTAACCCAATTTTTATAAAAATCTTATTAAAATATATGCGTCATTGATGGTAGATAGTTTACGAACGCCCGAGGTATACACCATTCACTGCATAAAATGTTTTCGCTTAAAGTACAATCGCGATATTTCCAGTTGATAGTTGATTTTTACCCAATCAAAAAAACAATGTCACGTCTAAACATATTTTGTCGCCGTAAAGGTGCGGTCCATCTGTGGCACATGCTTGCCCGAAAAATGAAATTTCTGACTGGATAAGAAGTGGCTTTTAACTTTGCTTGGGTTTCAGTAAAAATTTTATTCTCTTCTTTATTCTCCAACGACAGTGATTTCCGTGCCGTTGCATCAGCACCTGGTTGTAGAAATGCGATTTTTGCTCCTACTTGGAATGATTTGAATAAAACTTCGGGTGATATTGCGTCTCAACTATGCTACGCAAGAAATGACGAATACCAGGTAAGAAAAGGGTATAGATGATGCGTAATACGTAACATGAGAATATAGTCCAGTTTGAAAATATGGAAAGATAATGCTTTGAAAAAGCGGGTTTGAAATTATCGGAATGTATTTTCTGCGTTTCATAACAAGCTACTAACACTGAAGAAGTGAAAGAAGATATATGTCAAACCCCTGAATTCTACCACCCACTGCACCCCATTATAGTGCATCAGTGAGGTTGAAAACACTTTCCTTTACGAGTTTGGTTGCTCATTCTCATTTTTTATGTACTTTGTATGTCCATGTTTGATACTTGGTTGCTATGTGGATGCTGCTTCAGAGCGGATGTTTCCAATTTGACCACAATAACTACGAATACTTTTGGCTAAATTAAAAAATATATATATATATTTATAAGAAATATGTCTACCAACTATTTTGTCACCTCCAGAATACTAGTGTGATGGTATTAAAATCGAAATATATTTTATGCTTTCGGCGCAATTTTTATTCTCTCCAGTTTGCGAAACTGAGTTTGCAAAAAATGACCCCATGATTCCTACAAATAAAAATACCATTAATATTGAATCTTTTAAAAATAATTCTTATGTTCAATCTAGGCTTGGGGAATTGTTGCAGTCGACGAAGGTGGTTTACGAAGTGAACCGAGTAACATTGCATCAAATATCATTTTCAATCGAAAGGAAGTGGTTGATTGTCCACCAGAACCAATTCCGGTAAATATACAGCATGTACATATTTTTTCGAATGAACTCACTTGTGTAACAACATAAGAATATGCAATAAGGGATCAGTTTACAAAAAAAAAAAAAAAAAAATTCATACATTAGAAAATTCAAGTTTTATTTTAAAAGATTTACACCCCTACTTGGATCAAAATGTTAATTCCATCGAATCACTCGCATTTTGTAGGGAATTATTCAACAACACAATATGTGTGTAAGACACTACACAGCAATTAGAATTCCACAGAAAAACAAAATATTTCAGTAAAGTTGTCTAACGTATTTTGCAACAACGTAGAAAATAAGGGAGCACACCTATTTTCTGGCTAGCGCTAATTTTCAGAATAATAAAATTTTTAAACCCGACATATCTTTCCAAAAACACCCTTTCTTCCTAATCAGCCGCTAGTACATAGCCTTGGTCAGGGCGATGCACTTCTAAAAATTGGCTATAAATAAAACCCAAACAACCATTCTATAAAAATGTTTTGCTATAAATCGAACTTGTCATTTTACTGTCGATTTAGCAATATATTCAAAAATGTCATTTTTTCGCAGCCACAGCCAAGCGTTGCAGGACTTGATATTACAACCGTAACTATCGCAATCACAATACCTCTCGCTGTTATACTGGGTATAGTAGGTGCAGTTATATGTTTCGGTCAAGTAAAGAAATACAGAAAAAAGAAACGGGAGAAGAAAGAAAGAAAAGAAAGGGAAGCGGAAGAAGCGGTAATCACAATTTCTTTGGCTTAATATTATAGACAGCGTGTCAAAAAAGAAATTTCAAGCATAATCAATACACATTAAGCAGCAACATTTTATTTTATCCTAGTTCTGGCACACATTCAAAATTCATTTTGTCAAGCATGGGTCATATATGAACCGCGGCTTGCCGGCGCGATTCATCAGTCACTCATACTTAATATAAAACATATAATGTTCTGATCGAGAGGTGAGATTGATATCCTGCTACAAATACGGGTCGTCAAAATCAAATTCATCAAATTCGATACTTTGCATAACACTTTTCAAAAATCCTTCATCCTTAATGAAGGAAATGCTAGCCAATACCATTGTAATGTACACTGTAACAAAATTTCAGTAAAGCCTCCGTTCTTTGACAGTAATTTTACTCGGCGGCGTTAAAAGGAAGCTATGGACCTACAACGTCGGTGCGTTCCGTCAACAGCCCATGCTTGGTATAAATCTTATCTACGACGCGGTTTCAATGTTTGGAAATATACAGATACTGCAAATGAGCGGCAAATTTACTGCGCTTATATATTAAACACAAATTATATATTACACAGAAACTGCATTAATGAATTTTTTGCTCTATTTTAGGCTGCTGAAGCAAGGAGGGCAGAGGCAATGAAAAATGCAAGGTAATGTGTTATAAATATAATAATATGCAATATTTATATCATTCACTCATTACATAAGAAGGGTGGATATTACCTCCTTAATGTGCCTGCTTGTATTTCATTATATTATATTTTATTTCTTTATTTTCCGTTTCCTGTTTGCCAAAAATATTTTTGTACTACATGGCTTGAACAAGAGTATCGCACTTTATCATCATAGTGCTAATACCATCGCCCAGGACGAATACCAAATAATACACTCTGCTATGACAGTTCAATTCCGCAGGGAATGTTTTACGCTCAGGGTGCTGTTGTTAGCTTTATATATTATGTAGCCCATTGCAAAACCAGCAAACGTTAATTAATTGCTTCCCCGGGAAGAGAGCCACTTTCAACTTTTATATTTTAATTACAAAAAAATATTTAGTTTTTTTATAATTAGACACAATTTTTTTGGTTTTAGAATTTATATTTTACCCTAAAATTGAATATCGTTGTTTATTTTTCAGAATTCGTGGTAATGTTCGTGCAAATATGGTCGGTCTGTTGCAAAACGTTCGAAAAAATTCAAATCTAAAACTGAAGATCAACAAAACAGCACCAGTATCACAGCAGCCACCGGTTTGAACTACAGTCATAAAGACTTTACTTTGAAAAAGTAAAAAGAGGTTTGCGCCGCAGTCCTCAAACCGGCGTCAAATGTCTGGTGAAATTTACAGACCCGTCTCGCAACATAAGTGCTTTCGTTATAATCTGTTCGGTTTTTTTTATTTTGCTATATTTTAATTTTTCTTTCTTTTTTTGTATGTAAAAATGTCGGTAAATACTGGAACATTACTGCTGTTACCAATTTTAAAATTTGAGATGAACAATATTAAGATTTGAAAGTGTATTATTTGAGTTCAATATATTTTGAACCACAAATGATCAAAAAAAAAAAAAACGTAACACCGCGCGCCGAGGGAGCGTAGGTATTGTTTCCATTAAATACCTTTTTTGGGCTGCCCTGCATCCGCACCAGCTAGAAATTCGCATCGATAAATAGTTTTTAGATTTTAGACCAAATGCAAGTTGACCTCTTTTAGGTGCTGCTTTCGACTTTGGTTTGGAGCAAATTTCAATAAAAATAACGCACTACAAATTAGTAATAAAGAATAGCTCTCAGGACACCCGACCCCTTTTCATATAATACGCAACTAGAGCTGGACACAAATTATTTGAATTAATCGTGAATCGTTCGTTAGAACAAATACTTGGAAGTGGAATTGTCATTTTAAAATAAAACAAAATTCTGCTAAGAGATACGGAGAGCGAAATGTCACATTGCCCAAGAGCCCGTTCATTATTGTGCTAGTAATTCGTAACTACAAAATTCTGTATTTTCGTAATGAAGGAGTAAAAACTGGATATTTTTTTATATGGAATTAGTGATTCGGCCAGATTTGATAATTTTATCAGAATCAGATTCAGTTTTGCCAACCCTACCAGTCACGCACTTGGACGTTGCACCAATAATAATAAACCACTGATCTATATATATATATTTTTTTAAGAAGAAAAAAATAGAAACTAGGACTAAAAACGGAGTTATCGAGCCGAAAAGCATCATTCTCAAACAGAACAATGGTTGGCTAGCCAGCACTTATTTTCTTTTTCAATCCATTCATCTAAGAGAACGTCAATTCAACTTCTTTTTTTCATTGTGATTTCATTTCCTAATTTTTTATTTCACGAATAAATTTATCAGTGTATTATCGACTTTATCGGGTTTACGTGGGATTGACTATTTATCCTTCTTCCGTGCGTGCTTTTGTGGATGTGGATCCGCATGCTCCAAGTAAGGATGGATAGAATGAACTTGAACTATCAGACTTGATTTGGTCAGAAGAAACGCTGCCGAAATAACTTTCTGTACATCTTAAAGGATCATTATCGACATTGATGTTTTTAACACGCGGTACCGGCGGGAAAATTTCAGCTCTTAAAATTCGCTATAGTACAAGGAGATACTCGTTACTTTCATGGAATTAGGGATTCGAACATATTCAAAAAATTATCCAAATCAAACTCGAGTAAAGTATTCGGTTTTGCTCATCCCTATACCGAACCTGAAACGAAGTTGTGTATGTCGATGTGCAAGTAGTCATTCGTAAGTGTCCTCTAATTTGCATAGTTCTTGCCAACTACCCACGATTTTTAAACAGAATTAAGAAACGTTCACTCTAAATTAAACAGATTAATATTTATTACCGGAACAGGAACACAATGCCCAAAATTAAATACATGCACACAAACTTGATCAGTCAATCCCTCATCGTTTTTCTCTTGTGTGCTTTTCAATCCAATCGATATATTTTGTAACTCTGGTATAAACCCCTGGTCTGTTGGGAAGTCCACATCCTTTACCCCAACTTGTCAAACCAACTTCAATCCATCTTCCATCTTGTGGATTTTGGCAAACCAATGGGCCCCCGCTATCTCCCTGAACAAAGAAAAAAATTAACCGATTGAGGTAATACGACGAACAAAGAGGTATAAAAATATGCATTCAGGCTTGAGAACATATCTCTGGGATGGATTTATAATAGACAAAGCTTTTTATTTTTTGGTGCTGATATTTTCCCCAAACGATATAACAAAATATTTTAACAGACAGAAGAGCCACTGATATGTACTTATAGATAAAATTCTTTAACCCGTTTTGGTTTTCCCATTTTTTTTTGTACTGCAAACATTTCAGACAGAATTACCGTAGTGAATTATTTATAAACAAATTTTTCCGATGTTTTTATATCTTTTCCGAATTTATTGTATGAAATTCCATATTTACTGTCACCTCATTTCAACTTTCATTCTCTTCCCGGGCTACCTTGCTGCGCGTGGGCCATGGATGGGGATGTGATATATTCGTTGCTCATATCCTTGGACCGGGCTTGGGGCGTTGCGTGAGAGTTTGGTGATTGAGTGACTTGGTGCAAAGACCTTAGCAGTCGCACGCTTCATTAAAATATTATTTATACATACACACGAACTTCTATGTATCGCTCGATCGAGTACGTGTAACTTCACCTCACCCATAAATTTGCAAATAGTCTCGCAATGTAAAATATGTTCAACTTTTATGTGCTTTTAAGGCACTTAAATTGGATATGCTAAATATTTAATAACTGGTTTAAGGGCTCAGTACAAAAAAAGATCCGGAACGAATGACGACATGCGTCGCTTGAAAACAGGGTATATCAGAACGCAACATTAAACTAGCCCAGTGGTTAGCCTTTTTCATGGCGACCCAAATTTAAGGCATTTAAGGCAGGAAACGAACGTGCAAGGCATGCGAGCGATGCACTCAGTTTTTAAAAGCGCTAAATTACTAGCAATTGGCGACCCAGCCAAATTTAAATGGCGACCTAATTTAGGGTCGCGTCCCACGGGTTGAAGAGCACTGACAAATTGCGAGACTGTTTATAAACAGAACAAAAATACCTGGCAAGCATCTATGCCTCCTTGCAAATGTCCAGCACAAATCATTTTCTGAGTGACACGGCTTCCATAAATATGTGCTGCAGAACATACATCATGATTTATCAAGTATACATGAGCGGTTTGTAAAACAAGTGGTCTTCTTCCTGTTAAATTACGATGCACAACAGTAAAAAATAGAATAAGAAAATCATTTATAAGCCATATCTGCCAATTAACAATTAACAAGTATTTTAAATATATTATGGCAGAATCTGAAGTAAATCTGGAATAAGTTTCGATCAAATGAATAATGTTGTGTCCGAGGGATGGTCCATAAGTAGATCATGCTCTACAAAACAGAAGTTCTGATTCGGTGGTGAAATTCACGAGTATTAATTTCGCACGTAGGTCCGGCTTTAGATTTAAATATATATTCTCTGCGTGTTCAAGTCGAAGAAAATAAACATACAAGCGAGTGTTATATGGTTTTGCTATCGCCCATGACAGACACACTCATTGCATCTTGTTATAGCGGTTCAATCATCTGAGTTCCTTTTTATAAACTGCCGTTAGTTGTTTCTTTTTCAACGCTGCTTCGGGCATTCTTCCAGCGTATTTCAATATTATAAATAATAGTTTCAACTACGTATTAAAATATTTCATTTCGATAAACCATTTTTGGTAATTTTTTTATTAGGTGCAATGCTTGGCATTGCCGATATGCTAGAGCCACTGAATAAAAATAAAAAATAATTCCTACGCCGTGAAACTGTTAATTTGGCAATGGAAAAACTAAAAAATTCAATCACCTATTTCGTTAATGCCGAATCCAGTCACATAACAATCAGGAGGCTCTTTTAGGTCGTGTTGCAGCCAGTTACCTCCTTTTTTAGGCAGACAGACAGTGTTTATTCCAGACCTTTCCTAAAATAAATATAAAAAAATCAGTAATCGAATGTGCTTCAATTACGTACTTGACAATACCATTTAAATTCAGCATGGATTGTATAAAAGAAAAAGTGAAACGTGTTGTGTCGGTTTAAAAAAGACGCGCTTTAAAAATTCGTGAACATAAGCAATTTCAAAAAAAAAATCATTTTTCTTATTACCGGTACTTTATTCTCAAGTTGTATCAAAGCTATGTCATCTTTGTGACTCGTCCGTTTGTAAAATTCGTGAATGATCAACTTCTTTCCAGCTATTAAAACCGCCTCTTCGTCTTCTATGCGACGGGATGTATGTTGCCTACCAAGCGCTATGGTATACTGGTTTGCTTCGTAATTACTGCAATATATTATCAAAGTAACAATTCAGGGTGCCTGTTAAAATTAGGTCCTTCGTTCAGTTTTTTTTTTTTAAAATTTAAAATAAAAGTATCGATTCATCAAACAAAGCTATAGAAAGATGGCGCCTAGACCACGAAGTCGTTCTTGTCAGAAAGGAACAACAATTCATCGAACTTATACGCAAACATGTTTAAGTTTTTAAAAAAAATAGAATTTTAGTTACAAATATTTTAACAACTGTGCACGTGGTAGGATGTCAATAAATCCCACTACCATTTGGGAGCTACTAATACACTTTTCCGTATGTTCGAAATTCCAAAATACTAGTCACAAGCTTAAAACAATTCAAATCAATCTGATTTGAAACAACAGTATAAAGCCAAACGGAAGAGAATTTTAACGATTGTAGTACTCAATTAAGATTCACATCTGATAAGAAATTTTATCTTGTCAGGTATAAGCTACTGACGGAGGCCGCGAATACTTGGCGCACCCATTCTCAACACAGGCATTAATCAGCCAGATTTCTAAGCGGAACACGAAGTCTATAAACGTAAAAAGCACTATACCAGAATTTTCAAATATATCAAAACGCACTCACTAACTATTGAAGCAGTGTGCGGCTGTCAGAATCCAATCCAGTTTAATGAGCGATCCACCACAGAATGGGATGGTCTTCCTGGGACGAAATATCTGAGCCTGAACAGAATAAACAAATAAATTTAAAATCATTTTCATAATACATTTTACTCACCAAGTTCCACGTTTTTGTATTTTCTCAGTTGGATAGGGCAATAGCGCATGGTTGCTACTAGGTAGGTAGATTCATGGTTCTGATCTGATATGCACAACCGGTAAAAGCGAAACGAAAAAATTTCATTTTGCTTTCGTCAGCCGTGGATTTTAGGTCAGAACTATAGATAGGACAGTATCATGAGTCTTTAATTGCTTGATTTCACGATGTACCCTCATCATCCTTTGTTTCCCGGTTCAAAATATTTTGTATTACATTATTTTTACACCAAAAAATTTACATTAAATGTAAAGGTCATCCTCAAGCATATTTTTTCTGAATACCTGCCAAGGCCATTCGTGCATTTGAGCATCTCTTCCACCGAGTATTCTTCCACTTGGTAGATCGAATGATCTTGTTCCACATCCTAATGTGGGTTCCAAGACACATGGATAATCACCACCGCAAGCTTTTACTTCAGTGCGATTTCCTTTACATATTCCAGAAGAGCATCTGCAGTATAGTTATCAAGTTCAATTAATATCTCAAGCGTGCGTATGACATTTGGTAATTAAACTAATGAATGGATGGTTAATATTAAAAGACTTCTACCTCTATGAGTTCAATAGTATGGATCGCACGAATTTTTCCCGATTGGTACAGGCATTTACTGGAGGCCTATTCGTCCCAATATTTCTGTAAAAGTACGGAGCTAAATAAAGAATATCCGCCTAACCTTCTCGTACGAATTTGTTCTCCATCACAAGGTGCACTACATGCTGACCATTCGACCCACTCAGCCCAAGAAAATGATTTGTCATTGTAATCTTCTTCTTCGTCTGCAGCGTTCTTGTAGTAGTCTGGCAATGGGAATACAAAATATTGAATTTTTAATCTTTTCATTCATTTCAATATAGATATCGAGGTAATGACACGTTTGGAAACAGGCAGATCGCAACTACAACTTTACTACTCGAATCAACCCTGATCGTCGCCATAGTGTTTATTACTAATAGAATATCTTTAGTCGACCCTAGTATTGGCCACAGACGAATTGAGCTGTCAACATCCGATTCACCACTGGTTCATGTTCAAAAAATAGTAGGCAGCGTCCATAGGTGTCGTCTCGCATCGTATTTCAAGTGAAAGTCCACCAGCTACTTTCATTATTCGATGTTAAGTATTAGGGATTAATTCTTGCCAATGACAAGGTACACTCACTACATTTCACTATAGAAAGCCAGCTTGTAAATATTTTGCTAAAATTGCAGTTTTTATCATTCATTTCATCTAGTAGCTCAGAACTCTTCAGTCTGTGGTATAACCCTTAGGTCGAAAAACTTCATAAAAACAAAATCGATGCAATAATCACCACAATAATCATTCCCTTCATCCGAATTGTCTCCACAATCATCAGCTCCATCACATAACCATAATGATGTTATACAAAATTGTTCATGAGAGCAAATGAAATCGTCGTTGCCACAATTGTCTTCAACTACGAAAATATTTGAGGGATCGTTATAATATTCGAATAAGAGTTCTTAACAAATTTCATACATGACCGAAGAAAACGGTGAATGGTATCGAAAACAACTCGCGTCGCAGTGAGCAAGCATTATTCTGACATTTTAAAAGGTAGCAAATCGTAGGTTTTTGGAAAAGGAAAAATACTATATCGTAAAAAAAACTCTTGTTCGCCGCTCTTGTTCAATGACAATTGCCAACTAGTTACCTCGTAGCGCCAAATTCAATGTTTACCTGAAATACAGATATACAAGTTTAGTCGGTCGGATCAGGATATCCTATGTTTTTCACACATCGCCAATCATGAGGCTGTGCGCATATTGTACTTTGGCGGAAAGTGTTTAAATCAATAAAAGCGATTTGCAACCATATTGGCTAATTAGAGGCTGTACAAAATAGAATCACTTTGAATTCATCTGATTCGGATAATTTTTACGAATGGGATTGGATCACTTATTCCTTGCAAATAACTAATATCTCATTCTTACTATTACAGCTTGTCTCTATTGTAAAAATAAAGAAACTTAATAGTTACGAAATACTAACATTGGCATAGACAGACTAAAAAGCAATGTATTTTCGATTCGTGCTCCATGTCTAAGAACCATAATTTTCTTATTTTAACGACAGAATGTAATTGATTTCGGTCAGATTTGACCAAAATCGATTGCGTTTTGTCGTTCCAAGTTTTTGTTTCTATGAACGATTCACGATTGATTCGAATAATGAATGACGTAAATAATATGCCGAGCTCTATGCGCAATCCAGTATGGTGCCACAATAGACAAAGAATGTTTATCAAAATTTCTTAGTTGGGTACACGTACTTTTTCCACACACTTCTACAACTTCATCTTGGTAATCCGGACAATCGGGAAACCCATCACACGTCCATTCTTCGGGAATACATTCAGAACGTGGATTCTTTTTTTCACATTGAAACTCTGTATAATCACATGGAGATTCTGAAATTATAATACGGATATATAAATCAACGTGCTGAAAACATTAACATAGGAGCTGAATATTTGGTCAGTGCCTCGTGTCGATCTAACCAGTTGAGCACATCTAATATAATTACACTGTAACAAAAGTGCAGTAAAATTACCGCTCTCGGCTATATTGAAAAAAGGCTACAAAATCGATTTTTTGACAATTAAGGACTGGTGATGGAACGCACCGCCAAGGTGCGTCCATTTACATTCCCTACTTGGCACACATCACATCAATAAGGCGTTTTTGAATTCTGGAACTATGGAATTACTGAAAATAAACAGTAAAATTACTGCAGACTTGTCGCAGTGTATCTGCTATCATCTGCTATCTGGTGGCAACCACATGCTATGTGTCGACGCATGTTATGAATTGGGTGGCCTACAGGGGCTTTGCCGACTAAAAGTATGATGTCACAATGGGCGTCAGGGGTTGGAAAGTATCTTTAGGAATTTCATTTCCACTGTAAATCGAAATAAAAACCAAAATGCAATCCAGATTGCAAGTACTCTAGTAATCTCAGAAGACCTTATAGGATAACGATCATGTCTTTTCCACAACCAAAACTAGCCCTACAAGTAGCTCTTCCATCTATAAGTAGTAGCTAGTAGAAGAGCTAGGTAAATTAATTCCTTTGAACCAACGAGTATAAAAAATACAGACACTCTCATTGTAATAATGCGAAGTAAGAAAATAATTAGATGAAATATTTCTTAAAAAATCAATGTCCGGTTCATTTTTGTCTTGTTTATATTCTGTTCCTAGTGTCAGTCTTTTTCTATGCGTTCGAATCACCGGCTTGAATTTTAGGATGTAGCAACCACACGATTAGGACAGGGTAGTTAAATTCGGTGATTCGAATCGATTAGTTCAAAGTATTCGAATCAGTCGTGAATCCGTCATATAGGAACAATAAGTGGAAATTTTGCCAGGGAAAAAAACAAGCTATGGATTTCAATATTTTGATAACTGGGCAAATATCAATCGTAATATCGGGTTATTTGTTTTTCAGACGGAATTGAGGATTCGATTCGATCCTTAAAGTTATTCGAATCAGGTTCGAACCTCAAATTATTCGGTATTGCCAGCTCTACATTCGATGAAATACACATAATTCCAAAAGTTATTTGAATCAAAAACAACTCACTACATCCATGCTCGTCCTCTCCTTGTTTACAATCTGCAATTCCATCGCAAACTCTTTCCTGGGGCAGAAGGACTTGCCGTGTATCTAAAAATGAAATGATCTGTACAATGTAAAAATGCAACACAACCACTGTTCTTAGACAGTAATTTTACTTGGTGTTGATGGACCGCACCTTCACGGCACAAGCCCATAACAAGCGTTTTTTAACTTTGGAAACATGCGATTGCCACAAATGACCAGTAAATTTACTGCACTTTTGTTACAGTGTACATATACTTCTAAAGTGATTACAGAACACGGGAAAGTATATCCTCTAAGACCAAACATTTGAAAAAACAGGTTTTGTTAAGTATGAGTATAACGGCTAGGCACGGGCCATCTGTGGCTCATGTTTGACAAAAGAAAAAATTCGAATTAGGATTTTCATGCTATTTTTAAATCTCAACACAAGGTGGATTCATATTATGAAATATTGTCCTATACTTAAATCGATGTTTCTGCAAAAATATTATAGTACTTAGATATAGAGTGAAGGTACATACTGAAGACACCTTGCGGGATGACTCCAGCGTCGCCCAGATCAGATGGTACTCACTAGGCTTTATCACAGCGGTTCAGAACCGTTTGGCATGTTTCCCGCTTAGAGTGCAGTTGCTGGTATTATATCTTGTCGCTCTTTGCAATTAGGTGGTCGTTAGTTGGTTTCTTTTAAGCATCTGCTTCCGGCCTTGCTTATAGTGAGCTAAAGTAACCAATTCGATGCGCAACCGGTTAATGACCTCTCTCCACCAAACAGAAGCTGCAATAAGTATTATTTAGCTGTTTGTTGCAGCTGCGTCAAGTTTCTGTCCAGCTATCGAAACAGGTTTTAATTCTATATACAACAATGAATATCTCTGGCCTACTTACCATGTACGCATTCGAAACAATTTTCTTCATCCGTTTCATCCTTACAATCCACCATCCCATCACATTCCCATTCACCGAATATACATTTCTTATCATAAATACATTCAAAATCTGTTGATATACATACTTCCCCAATTCTTGATTGGATCTTTCCATCCTTTGACAAAGAAACAAATAAAAGTAGATGTTATATGAAATTTACATTACTGGACACAAAGGACCGCATTACAGGACACAAAGTTTGTCTATGATACTATTCGATATATAGAACGATACCATATTTGGTACTGAGTTACATATTTAAGGAAAAACAGTTGTCCAGTAAAATAGCCTAATATAGAAATGAAGGCGAAATGAAGGCAAATTGCTCGGGTGTGTTATACAAGATTGGTCACAAAACATGACTAGAATCACAAATTTAAAATAATTATAAAACGCAAAATCTCGAATGTATATATTACAAAAACGTGTGAATGTATATATCAGGTGATTAAAAAAAATGACTGTTTAGAAATGCGTTGATTTCAAATGGAATTTCTCGACGCATGAAAATATCAGATACAATCTACTTCAGTTTGGTAATCTCTATAACGTGCCTCTTCGGATGTTTTATTTATATCATTATTTTTTATTTCATCGTTGAGCTGTTTGATGGTGTTTTCATCAGCATGATTCTTCGTTTTTGCTTCCTTTGCTTCAATTAACTTTTTAAGTAAGGATATTTCCAGTTCATCGCTTTCATCTGAAATTTTGAGAGTAGATTTGGCAAGAAGCAAAAAGTGCCCCGGGCACATCGTCCTAAAAACATTTATCGATAATTGTCGACAAGCTTACACCAAGGGCTGGGCAATTCGATTCAGTGATTCGAATCGATTCGAAGCCCAATTCATTTGATTCAGTCGTGAATCGTTCATAGGAACATGAACTTCTTAAGTAAACTAGAATTTTCATTTTTAACGACGAAATGCAATCGATTGTCGTCAAATTTGACCAAATCCTAATTGTTGCTCTTAATGTGAATTGAAAATACGCTACAAACCATTAATTTTTTGGGGGATAAATGGGATATTTGCTATTTACAAGAAATTGAATGATTCGATCAGATTCGAAAAAATTATTCGACACAGATTCGAATTCCAAGTGATTCGGTTTTGCCTAGTCCTATCTACACGGCGACCCATGACTCGCCGACGTTCAATTGGAAACAGAAAAAAACTATGAAGTAGAGCTGGGTAAAGTCATATCCTTTGAAATTCGAATTTGCTTCGGATAATATTTCGAATCAAATCACTAATTCCATATAAATAAAGCACATGTCCTATTTCACCATTATGAGTAAATATATTAAAATAATCAACAATCTATACCTACGAAATTCACCAATAACGATCGGAGGTAACGTGCCTAAATTTCCAACTCATCTTTCAGGTATCAAACAAATTTCATCGGCATATCATGATAATTTAGCTCAATTTCAGAAGATTTTTGTTCCTGTCAACAATTTAGAACTGATTCAAATAACTTGCGCTTCGAATCGATCAGAATTCCTGAATCGAAAAGCTCAGCACAACCACGAAGCCTGGACAGAAAAATTTTGCTGATACGAGTTTTGTTAAGTAACGAGCGACTGATGGATCGCGCCGCCGGGGTGCGCGTAAATTGAATGACGACGGAAATTTATTTCCAATTGCATTATCCCAACAGATTTGACATACAATCCCGGATTTTGACACCGGCCATTATCCAACAGCTAAATTGTTCTGCAATTTATATCTCATTTGCCCACCTTACCTGTATTATCAGTCCCGTCAGAACTAACACAATTCACAGAAAAACTTAACGAAAACAACGTAAAATAAACATAAACAAAAAACGAAACCATCGTGGCGGACGACAGTTGTTGAATGGCGTTGTTTGGAGTTGTTTGTTTACATTTGGTTTTGTTTTCCTTTTTAATTGGTAATCTTTAAACTTCGTGACGTAAACGCCGCAAATGATTCCAAACAATTTTCTTGCAACAAATGTCAGTGGTTCTTAAACCTCTTTTTATGTTTTACCCTTTTAACAAAGATGATTATTTACCCTCTAAATATATTATGGTGGTCATTTTTTAAAATACGAAAGAAAAACATTACATCAGTTATATTTAGTCCGACGTATGACCCTTCTTTTTGGCAACGAGCTGTTCAATGTGGGGTGAAGTAGTAAATCATGCTCAACGAATATCAGATTGAAAATGAGGTCAGTTTCTTGCTTTAGATTTGATAGTAAGCAATGCAGAGAAGCCGCATTAGCATAAGTAAGTTTAAGAAAACGGAACCAGAATATTCAGGGTTTGAATACCTATCCTTGGATAGCAATGTTGCATCTTAACCCAAAACTCATCAATTCTTCTTGGGTTGCTTCAGGGACATCTTCCTCCTTATATACAAAACGATATTTTGTTTGGTAGCTTATTTAACCCTAAAACGAAGACATTTACCCCCAGGGGTAAATTTACCCCAGATTAAGAAATGAACTTCTAGATTTTTAATATTCCCATTAACTTTGAGTTTCCAAACGAGCAAATAATTATTTTTTTTTTTTCGAAATTTGTTTGAAGTTCTTTGAGGACTTACTCAGAAAATCCCAGAAACTACTGGAGCACTCTAAGCAAATATTTAATTTATGGAAATGGATAACTGGAAATACATGATTGATCCAAAACTGGAGCAAGATGAACCTCTCTTGGCATAATGAATTTTAAAAAAATAATCTTTTTGTCGCCTTGTCGCGATTCACGTATGGCATTTGCAATATTTCAATCGACCATATCAAAAATTTGACATCAATTCAGTATGTACTGTGATCGCGATGGCGTAGTGGTTATCATGTTGGCATCGCAATTTGGAGATCACGGGTTCGCGTTCCGCAGATTCCTGCTCGTTAAACCATCAGCCATGGGCTCTACCAACCAACCATGGTTTTCATGGTTCCGTCTGTAAGTGGCGTGTGGTACAGGGCATTGGCCAAGTCGCTTCACTTCAGGAAGTGGCTTTTTAAAAAGAGCAATACAATTTTTTTAAACAAAATGTTACGATTTTCGTACTTGATTTTCGTTCTCTATGACATTTTCAACAATTTTTCTTCACAATATATTAGGTTTGATACCGAGGTAACGAATTTTGTCTTTCAGAAATAAGTCGCACATAAATAAAACACGGGTAACCAATTCCCGTTGAAAATTTTATTTTGCCAAGAATGGGTCACAGATGGATCGCGCCTCGATGGCTCGATCCACCAGTGTCTCATACTTGACAAACCTAATTTTGAGGAAAATTTATTGTCGTTGGGAATGCTAATATCCATCCGAAATTTGGTCGGTGCACTGTGCCAAAAGTACAGTAAATTTAAAGGTCATTTGCTGTAATTGCATATTTTCAAAGTTAAAAACCGCCATTTCAATGAGATTTATGCCAATTATCCGCTCTTGCTGGACCGCACCTTCGCGGTGCGATTCATTAACAACCCATATTTCCCCAAAAAAGTCAATTTTGAATGTTTTTAAATACCGACAGGTAAAGTTACTGTCAAAGGCCATTAATTTTTTTGCATTTTTTTGTTACAGTGTGCACGTCACCTCGTGTGAACGTGCGACCCGACCTTGGTGCCCTGGGGGCATTTTGACGATTAGAAGACGATCTGGTTTTTCATGTCTTCTTATAACGCCTCACTAACTTCACTGAATACCGGTTATCAAGAACGGTGATTAACAGCATTCCGATACAAAGCGGATTTTAGTTGTTAGACGTTGTAAAATTTCATGGAGTGAGTTGTGTATTGGGTCTGGGAAGTGGATTTTAGCTGCTTGAGAAGTTTTTAAAATACACATTTGAGTTTTTTAGCATTGAGGGTATGCAGAAATAGCAATAGTGGGATATTTTAATAGATTTTGTAGAAAAAAATAATATAGATGTAATGGATAAAAGTATTAGACTAGTTTTTGAATTTTCTGTTTTCAGAAGTTTAAAATTTTTTTTTCAATTTGCTCTAGTTAAGTTTGGAAGTAGGGGATCCAGAAGTAACCAAACTAACGGCCACTAATATAGCAAAGATTTACATGAAACCACCAGATTTACATGAAACCATCATAAAAAACCATCATTTGCACCCTAAACAGAAACCATTCCATACAGAACTACTATAATCGAGTGCAGTGAGTGGTATCTTCCCTGAGCAGTAATGAAGCATCTACCTCTGGAATCAGAAATTTGTCGATGTTTTCAAGATTAATTTTCTTTTTGCCAAAGTTAATTAAAGATAAGGTCTCGATGACTATAAAAAGATGCCAGATATCAATGAAGCCATTTGAACTAAGGTATCATCAGTTGAAAAAGTCTTCACGATTCGGATTTCTTATACCGATATGAAGTGGAGTGGTGTAGGAATTTAGAAAACCCTATGATTAAATATATGTTGCAGGCAAGTATATTTTTAAAGCGGTATGTAGTATAACTAAATTAGTATCGATATTTATTTCAGGGATCTAAATAATATTTCATAATATTTATTAGTCACCCGCGTATACATAAAATGGCAGGATTATTACCTCAAAGATTAATATCATCTACTGGTAGTGGACCTATTGCAAGAACACAGGAATATCAGGTAAACACAGTAATGTATTGATATTTAAAATTTCGTCTAGAAAGGCATGGACACCGAACGCTCTGATCCAACTCCAATGATTCCCCAACAATCAAAAATGTGTATAGCCATTGTCTTGCCGAACATGGACTCTGATGAATCGCGCCATGAAGGCACAGCCCATCTGTGGTCCATGTCTGACGAATTAGCATTTGTTTACTCATTAAGTTTGGTCAGTTCCCGTATCTGGGGAGTGGGAGCAATTATGGATTTGATTTATATGCAACATGGGCATATCTATAGCCCTAGATGGAATAGGCTGTGTTCTTCCACAAAGAGCCATCCCAAAATAATTGCAATATCCTAAACAGGTTATTTTGGCTTCATGAAACTTTATGTTACAAAGTTTTGCTAAATCGAATCAAAACCATTAAGATGAATGAGCCAAAACTAAACAACGTACCAACCAGAGTGTATTGCTTGGTGATGGTTCTCACTGATTTTTCTAACCATTACTCGCGCCTTGTCACCACGATTCGTAATATTCGTACTCAAATCCGTTTTTACCTCCTAGGTGTTCAAATCTAGTACTCACAATGCAGCTGTATTGAATGGACTCAATGATCTGAGACACGATGAAATTCTTTGTGACGTCACACTTATGGCAGAGGAACAAAGTTTTCCAGCACATAAAAATATTTTAGCATCCTGTAGCCCGTATCTCAGAAACCTGTTCAGCGCCGAAGGAGGGATTAAAAATGAACACGAAGTGAGTTCTTCTCCATATTGTTCAGTTGAAATCAAAAATATAATGTTAATAATCATAAGTCGGTAATCGACCGCGCCTTATTGGCGCGATCCATCAGTGACGCATGCCCAAAATGATGATGAATTGTTCCATGAGTTCGCTTGCATAATGTAAGATAACATCGATATCTCCCTCTTGAAACTGGTATTGACTCCGTATTACCGCGCAGAGCTGACAACAAAGCTAGTGATATTTGATTATATTTGAAACACAAAATATAAATTTGACCAAAATCGATTGCATTTTATCGGTAAAAATGATAATTTTAGTTCATTGAGCAAGTTTTTGTTCATATGAACGATTCTCATTTGATTCGGATAAATCTGATGATCTAGCTGATTTTCCAAATTGATTGCTTAAAATATACATGGAATACTATCCAAATTGATCAAACGGTAATGAAGCGATGCAACTAACTATTTGGAACCAGTATTTTGCCTGGATGTCTAGACAGAAATAATTATTTCGATACCTCTATATACACATTGAAATTGAGCGAATTAGCGCTATTGCGTTGTTATCTACATCAGTATGACCCATCGTATCATCTCCATTATGCATGATATTAAGTATTAGTTACAATAATCACTGGAGTTGTTCATCTTTTTCAATATTTCAGATCATATTTATTTTTAAAAACAAATGTACAGGTGGTGGAAATTCGTGGAGTGAGTTCAGAAGGTTTGAAGCATGTAATCAACTTTGTTTACACATCAGAATTAGAGTTGACGATGACAAACGTACAACATGTACTTGCTGCCGCAGGTCATATGCAATTGAAACCTATCCTGAATTTTTGCAAGGTGAACAGGCATATTAAATTAATATATTGGATATCTAAATAATGAATAGAAAAATTTCGCTAGCAGTGATGGATTTATGTTATTAGTGCAAATGGAAAAAATAATTGCAAACATAATTGAGATTTTTGAAACATTCAATAAAAATCTGATAAGATTACTTGTTTATTTATTGGGAAATCCGAATTCAAATGGGAATAAATTGAACTTCAAATTTATTCGGTTTTGGCCGCCTTCATTAACGGATACAATCGGTCAAACATTCAGCCAACAGATGAATTCTTACAGAATATTTCATGCTCACATTGACTATATTTATCAACGTTAAGGTGCAATTGTACCCACTTTTGAAATATCTATAACTATTGGCTCGTCAAGCACCATTCCATTATGGCAATTTAAATATTTTCACAAAAAGCTTCTCCAAGTGTAAGTTGTGATACAGACTTCATGAATGAATTTTATGTCGCCGAATAAACCGCGAGTGATCCGGTCCAAAACCTAAAAATAGCTAAAAGTATTTAGTCATAAGCAACTCAACAGGCTTTCTTGTATTTCAGGCTTTTCTGGTTACTGAAATATCTGTTTACAATTGTGTCAGTGTCATTCACATTGCTGAACATTACGAGTTACGTACTGTGGAAGAGAAAGCTTACACATTCATAGCAGAGCATTTGAACGAACTTGTGAAAACTGAGGAATTACAGGTTTGTGGTGATATCTTAAATGTATTATTTTATCTTTCTAGAATGGAAAATCAAAAAAGCTGTTATTGAGCGTTTCAGTATTTTGATGTGATCTATATGTTTTGAGATCTAACCCTAATCACACACGGTCATTTATTGTTGCACAAAAAAGCTTCTTCAAAGCTTCCGTCCAAAAATGGACTGTGCCTTTTGTACAAGTTTATTATCATATATATTTTTCTTTTTAGAAACTGAGTATTAACAACATGTCATTCTTGTTGGATTCATATTCATTGAAAAACGTCTCCGAACTCGAACTTTTCGAAGCTGCGAGACAATGGCTTCTATTTGATTCTGACAGGTAGTGTATATCACTATAACAACTGCATGGATTTTACAATTTACACGCCGAGATTTGCAAGGGTTACTATCATATAGGCCTACTTTAAATCCAATAAAAAGTTTTTGCCCTTTCGATTATCTTTTGAAGGTGGTCAATCGAACACTAAATTCTTGGAACCGTCCCAGACACGTTTTTGAAAAACAAAAATGACTATAAATGCCCATTATGAGCCACGAATGGATCGTGCCAATCAGTGTGCCCCAGGAGCGTCCATACTTAGTACATAGAGGGCTGGAAAAAACGAATCATTTGGAATTCGAAAAGAATGTTGAAATCGGATCGAATTACTAATTTCATGAACAATTACAAATATTTTCTTTTTACTGTTACAACTTATCTTCATTGTGAAATCGAGAAATTTAAAGTTTGTTATGTATTTTTCATTCACACTCCATGTTTAAGAGCAACAATTTTCATATTTTAAAGATAAAATATGACTTTGACCAAAATCGATTGTATTTTGTCAGTAAAAACGAAAATTTGACTTCATTTAGCAAGTTTTTGTTCTTATGAACGATTCCCAATTGATTCCTATAAATTGTGCTTCGAATCGATCCGAATCACCGAATAGAATTTCCCAGGTCTAAGTACATACTCGGAAAATAGTGGGCAAAGACAGCATTCTGTGTCTCGCCGAATAATGTTTTAGTAGGTAATTCTAGACATGACCGATCATTCCGCTAAAAGCATTTTTCTCTCACACTCAACATTCCGCAATATTTTAAAACTAGAACTCCTGATCTTCTTTGACATTGTTATTCTGAATACTGTTTTATTTTCATGTCAAATCAGGTACAAGAATGTTCGTCAGCTGATGGAAAAGATTCATTTCCCGCTCATTCCACCACGTGATCTGTTGCGTTACGTCAACTTTGTTGATTTTATGCGACTCGAATGCAACTACCTATTGTTGGAAGCATCTAACTATCATATGTTGCCGCATTCTCAACCAATACTCCAGTCTGTTAGAACACAGGTATGTCAAAGTATACATTTTCTTCTGTAAAGCAACAAACATTTAGGCATAATTTTATGACAAAAAGAATGGATTTTCCGCAAAATGGTTACCTTAAGTGAGTGAATTTTCTCCCATGATGTAAGCATTTTTGTTTGGAATAATAATTATTCAAACAAAAAATTGAAAGTATATTACGCGAAATGATCTTTTTATTAATAAATTTCCCTAGTAACTGCATCATACACATGAGTGGCTATATCTTTTATTCATTCACAGGTCAGGTCTACTGACAAAAGAATGGTGATCGTGGGCGGCGTCGATCAACACGATAGAGTATCCAATCAGCTTCTGGCAATTAATGATGACATGTCAAAATCTGAATTCTTGCCACCAATGCATGAAGGATTGTGCAGTCATTGCGTTGCAGTACTGAATAACTTCTTGTATGTTTTGGGAGGTCAGAATCTATTTGATGAAAGAGGAACAACCGCTGTTAATACTGTCATCAGATATGATCCGAGGTTTGTAAAAATTAAATAAGCATCTTATCAGTGACATTCATTTATCATAGAAATGTTAAAACTTCCGAATATTGTGGGATTTTAAAAGTACTCCAAACCCACGGAGTAAGAAATACGAATGAAACGATATCAAACCAAAAATTCCTATTTCATGTTCCCAACCTCCATTGGAAATAATATTTTATTGACCGAGTTCGTCGCATTAAATGACTCTTTATTTATATAATGTGTATGTCAGTAATCGTCATTTTGACCACTCTTTGTGAGCATAGTATAGCTATACTGTAAAGCTAACCTATTATCAGACGCAAAGTTAAGTCCTTGGTTAGGATTCGTTCAATTGACATTACAGGTTTCGAACTTCATGCTAATCTCTAACTTTCAATGCTGACTGATAAAACTACCATCCTTTTTTATTATTATTTGTATTCATTTTAGATTCAATATCTGGATGAGGATAGCTGCCATGAACGATAAACGTGCTGGATTCACAGTCAGTGTTGTTGAGAATCGTTTGTACGCACTGGGAGGAGTTAACAGCAGTGGAAGATTATCTTCTATGGAATGTTACTCACTCGAAGACGATAGATGGAGATACGTAGCTTCGGTACAGACCGGATTGTGCGATCACGGCCAGGCGGTTTACGGTAATCTTGTGTACATCAGCGGCGGATTCAAAGAAGGCAGATTCAGTAACCAGCTGTTAGCGTACAGCCCGAGGTATGTCGATAAATGACGAAGAGATGTATTTAATTGTATTTAAAGCATATTTACTATTCAATAATGCGTGCCGAACCGAAAAAGTCATTAACGTGATGTCTTAAAAATTTCTGAAATGACGGAAATTGAAAACCTTTAGTCAATCTCGTCTAAAAATTTATGTTATGCAATCGATATTGATGCTTTTTGAATGAAAGATAATTTAATAAATGGTAGTAAAAAGCTTCGTTCTTGCCCAAGGCACAAGCCACTCGTTATGTTACTCTTATATAGGTTTAATACTGGTTTTCATGATTTTTCATTCCGATTTTGGTAGCTTAAGGCTGTGGTAGTTTCGAACATGTTTATAAAATCTCATTTTTAACAAACTCGTATAAAAATAAATTTGAGAGTTGTACCTAAATATTCTCCACTTACATGCTCGCTCTATTCATGATAGACAGATAAGATGATAATTCATCTATGCCACAAAAATAAATAACAAAAACAGATTTAAAAGGGTGTATGAATTGTATAATGATAGTTTTTTGAAAATATTTTCTGCCTTCTTCAGACACGATACTTGGCATGAACGTTCATCAATGCACTACGCCAGGGGATGGCATGCTATGGTTAGTTTTGGAGACAACATCCTGGTCACTGGAGGAAATAGTGGTTTGACAAAAAGAGTAGATATACATGGTAGGTGAACGATTCTTCCGTATTCTTGACTGAATATTCACACCGTCGAAATAACACAAGAACAGTTTTAAATGAATATATATATATATATTATAATTTTTCAGAAACTGAAATCTACAGTGGAATGACCGATCAATGGACATTAGTCTCTCCTCTACCAATGCCTCACAGTGAGGGCGGATGTGAAATTTACGACGGAAAAGTATATTTGGTAAGTCAGAGCCTAAACTCGTATGACAAGACAATCACTCAGCTGTTTAATTAAAATTCCATATTAGTTAGGATTATCCTCAAATTTAAGTATGAAACGGTATTTAAAATTTATTATACGATTAGAGTGATTCAAGAATTCAAATAAATAAATTTGCTGATATTTGATTATCTTTGCCCATTTTGCAGCGAATTCATGATTTATGTCAAATTTTACAACGAAAAATTTGTCATATCTTATGGTTTCACTGCAAAATGAATCAATTCAGGAAAAATCAAAAACAGTCCTTTTTCTTGATAGAAAATTTTATTGGATTGATTATTCACAATAATCTTAACTTTCTTAGGTTGGTGGATACAGTTGGGCTCACCAGAAATGCCTGAGTACAATTCAAAGCTATGATCCAGTCAAAGATACTTGGGAGAATGCAGGAAATCTACCAATCGAATTATCTGGAGTTCGACTGACGTTGATTACAATACCATATTCTGTGTCGCCCCGTAATGGACTTGTGTCTGGAGGACATGTACCATTGTCTTGGCCACCTAAACAAGTATCTGGACGTTTTATGGAACAGGTAAGATAATGACACTAGATATTGAAACAGTACGCAAAAATAAAAAAAAAGGCTGAGCTAGTATCACCTGTCCTAAGGATTTACTATAACAGTCTGGATAATGTTGAAATACCCCAAAAATGACCTGACTGCGCAGGACATCCAAAGGAAAATAAAATTATGCTGTCGTGATCGGATTGATCTGTACAGAGATTATTCTAATATTACCTTGAACTATGTGATACAAAGCATTCGTTAAGAACTTGCACAATCGTATTGCCTGTAGTGGCCAGCAGCTCGCATTAAATGTTTGCGTTGAAGGTTCGTGGTTAGAGAAAAGCTAGAGTGACCAAGTTCACTCATTATTTTTTTTGTTTTTTGTTATGCAGGATCCGCGAATGATGATGGGAGGAATGGCAGGCATGCCATTGATGGGCGCTATGATGGGTATGACACCAGGTGGATTCCCGGGATCTGGCCAGATGTATCATCCAGGTAGTCAACCTATGTCTGGTTTCTTGGATCCATCAACACTGCAAGACATGAGGGAAGCAATGGCTAATATAAAGATGAGCGGTGACCCAAGGTATTAAAAAATTCTCTACATTGTAAATCTGTTCTAGTAAATTGTTGACGACAATTTTAATCGCTTCACTATTTCTTGTTACTGAGAAGTGATATGTATAGCATTCGAAGCTACAAAAATTGAATTATAAAAGATATGTTTGTCTTCTGACCCTTCTGAACCTGCTTAGATTGATAATTTTTCCTTGATACGTACACATCAAGAATATGTGCTATTCTAATTATTCCATTTCCACATTAACGACACATATTATAACAAATTCGTGGTCGCGATGGCCTAGTGGTTAAACATGTGTGCACCGCAGGTTGAAGATCTCGTGTTCGACCCCCGGCGAGTCCGGCTCGCTTATCCATGCCCACCACTCAACCCAGGGTGTAATAACCTGGGTAGGCCAAGCCGAACAGGAAAAGATCATATCTTTCCAGTAATTGTAACCCTGTCCGTCTGTAAGTGGCCGCTGTTACAGGGCCTTGGACAGGGTGATCCACTCAAAGAAGTGGCTATCAAATGTATAGATGTTTCAACAGTTGAGCGTCTTTTTAGACTTAGTCAGCCACAACCAATGAAACGAACAGAACCAGCTAGAATCCGGAGTAATCCATCATCTCATAAAGATCTTACTTCTGAAATGGCCACGGATGATCGAGCTAGAAGTCAGGATGACTCGAATATATACAGGTAAAACTGACAAGTTAAATAATTTATAACGGTCATTCTTGGGGGTAACGAGAGTCAAAGGTTGTCGATTACATGTCCTGACACAGAGATGATCCTTCGAGTTGAAAAAATAAAAATTAAATGTTGAAATTTTTTAAACCAGTCGGTCGCCATTTGTCAGTTACATATTGTTCAAGAAAAACTGTAGAATGGGTTGGTACAAAAAGTATTGATAACTTATTTGTGAATTATTCATCAAATTAAATTACCCTTACGTATATTATAATCGTATTTTATTTCATTTCAGTCGGCCACGAAGCACAAGCATAGATGACACAATTTCTCTCGGATCACGGAATATCTTATTCAGCAAAAACGGACTCGAGAGCGGTCCTTCTGAAACACACACAGCTCTTTCATTACCGCGTTCTACCGCCTCTAGTGGAAAATCTGTAAAAAGCACAAGCTTCAGAAATCCGGTTGAGGATAAAAAGAAATCTTCGGATGAATCATCGAGTTCTAGCGACGACGACGATGAAAATAAGGGGAATTCGGCTCCGAAAGTTGTCAGATCGAAAAATGAAGACAGCGAAGTGGACGAAAGTACCATCAGAGCATACAGGGGATAATTTGTAGAAATATCTTCTATAGAACGTTAAAATCTCTGTATGAGGCACGGGTACACCACGAGGACATGGTTTTCCTGTGTAAATACTTAACCTAATACGTAGAGAATATATTTGTATGGATAGTTGGCCATTCTGTAGATTTTGGCTCGCAATCAAATGTAACAGCATTTTTAGATAATAATCCTTCCTATTAATTCGGTTTCGACGCTCAAATACTTTCATTTTTGAATCGAATCACGAATCATATCATTTTGAGTCGAACATTCTATTTTAGCGATCATGGGAAGGATTTAAATAAAAAACCGAAATTTTCTACATATTGTCCAAAGGTTTCGAAATATATGCCAAAATTCAAACATATCCGATAACGTTTTTCTGAAAACCTTTTCCGAATCACAGAAATAGGTATTCGAATCATCCAAATCAGACATGTACCGAATTCGTTTCGAATCTTGAATCTCAAAGTATTATCCCTACCTATTATAAATAATTATGGGTTCGAACCCAGTCGGAAAAATATTTTGTTACACGTGAGTGATATGAGAGAAAATCACATATTATGCCTATTTTACCAAAGTAACACTTTTTTCTGCAAATTAAGTTAGTAAATTAAATAGCAAAGTAAAATAGTAGAAAGAAATTTATCAGAATACTTAGGTAATCAATGAATAATGATTTTGTTTTCTTTTATATTATTTTATACGTTGCGTGATACCGATGTCTTTTTCATCGAATCACAGAATCTTTTCATAGATTCATAAATCTTCATTATTACGGTTAACACATACAATATTGTTCAATGAATATAATGGTACTATCAGCTACTGAATACCACCAAACGTGGTATCCAAGCACTATATCGTGTGTAGAGGATGACGGTAATTATGTGATTAGCCAGTTTTAGGCCCGGGGATCCTACGTGATTTTGGGACTGTTTTATCGTGATGAGCAATGAAACGCTACCTTAGGGACACGGAAATTTTCGAATATTTGTCCCCTTCCCCCTTTCGTTTTCATTTTTCTAGAATGCCACTACAGCCTAGTATATTGAAAGCTACGTGTGTTTTGCATTGAATGGATTTTATGGCAAAATGATGACTTCACAGATAATAAATTGTAACATTACACACGACTATGTCACGAATGCTAATTCCCTACCAAATAAATCTATAAATTATTATATCAATTGCAAATATTGTACTTGTAGTAGTTATGATTGTTCATGCTTGAATTACTATTAAATATAATTATATAAAATTGCAACTACACATTATTCATTACCAAATACCTGAGCTTCACTAACCGGAAACAAGTAGAAAGTTCCTGGTACACTATACCGAGTAGGTTGAATTTCAGAATTAATAGAGCTACTTTTGATTCAATTGGCTTTTAGCCTTCTAACGTAGGTTTATATCACTTCTGGCTTAAGTCATTATATGTCAATGTCCAAATTAAACTCGACTCTCGCCTGCTCTGCATCCGATGCTGTGACTGATAGAAGATGGTGCCGCTAGTGGTGTTTTAATGTTTTTATGCAGTGTTCAGTTTGAGGGCAATCTCAATATTCTCATCCTAACCAAAAGCAGCACACTTTCGGCATTTGAACCAAAGTTATGTTGAGTTGCTTACAACAATATGAAACTTATACAGGCTAAGAAGTTTACGATATGTTCAGATGTCGTCAAAAACCAACGTGTTGCTGTTAAAGAATTTTTAAACTACAAAGCATCATCTGCAATTAGGGATGGGCAATTCGATTCGGAGCACAATTTATTCGAATCGATCGTGAATGGTTCATAAGCACAAAAAACTTACTAGAGAAACTAGAATTTTCATTTTTAACGGCAAAATGCTATCGATTTTGGTCAAAATAAGAAAATTGTTGCTCTTTTAAGACAATGTAGCGTGAATTGACAAAAAGCACTATAAACTATCAATTTCTTGATAATCATGATGGAGACAAGTTGTAATAGTTAAAATGGGATATTTGTTATATACATAGAAATAGTGATTCGATCCGATTCGAAAAAATTATTTGAATCAGAATCGAATTTCAAATGATTCGATTTTGCCCAGCCCCACCTGTAATACGTGCCAGCAGAAAGCAATACCACGCCGAGGTTAAGAGGAGGATATTCTTCACGCTGTATTTTTATCATATCAGGAGAACAGAGTACCAATTTTGTGGCAAGGCCGATGAAAGATCTTGTTCTCACAACTGTATGAAATCTATATCCTTCACGGCCGCTCATACTTGAGTAGGAAATTTTCGCATTTTTACAAAGCTACATTTCCCATTTTTTTTTTTTTTTGAAATACGGCCAGAAGTGATCAGCATTTTCATCATATCGAGTTCATTAAATTTTTGTGTCGTTAATTGTAACAAATGAATTATTTTTAGTATAAATATCTTCTAATTTCGTTGTCAAAGACATCGACATCTACTTTTCAACAATAAAACTTTCCCAGAACTTAAGCATTGTACTGCATCTAAGATACACTTGAGTCACATTCAAGAAAGGTCGGTCTCAATAATATCACACGCAGGAAAAGGTGAATCACTCACCGACGCAAATCCCTTGAATTATATATTATCCTCACGATATTGCGTGTTGATATGACTGTTTAAAATATACCATCCATGACACATGCGATTGTAAAATATAAGTCATCGTTTTACAGGTTATCTATAGGGAGAAATCATCGGTGGAAGAGCTTAAATTTAGATATAAGTAATTACGTCTTGAAGATTTCAAATGTGAAGTATCAATTACATAGTTCATGTTTATAGGTGAGGTGGTCCAAAATATTCTATTCAATTCGCGATATTTGAATCATAAATTCTTCGATTAAATTTCTGCAACAATTCAAAATGATAATTTCGAATTTATTTTAAACTAAGTTTTAATTGTCACGTAAATTATAGGTTGTTAAAAGGATGTCTTTGTTTGTTTATTATATGGCGTATGGAATATTTAATTCGTTGCGGTAAAATTATTCGATTCGGTTTTGAAACCAAAAAATATTCGGTTCTGGCCATGCTTATATGACAAAAAATTACGAGGTTCAGATGTGAATTGGTCATGCAAAGATCATAAATAAGGGTCTTAATATTAGCAATACTCTTCAATAAAATAAGTTTTTCTCATACAAATTTAGGATCGATTGTCGAGTACATTGACTGCAAATAACAAATGGATTACGAAGATGCTCATGTTTACGAATATGCGAATAGTAGATCATGCAGAGAACCTATGAAATGTGAGAAACAAAAGAATGCGTATGTCCAGCCAAGTCACCCTCCTCAAGCTCCCCCCACTTTAACAACAGATGTTTATGAATCAAGTAAGTGCAGTATGAAATAAGCAATTTACATTTCCATCGTTACCTTTTATTAGTTACAAACGAATGCTATTGAAAGTAGTAATGAGCCAATCTCAATCCAAAAAATTTCGTCCAAGTACTTTGTGTTAAAGTATAAATCACTGTTGGATCGCGTCGACGACACGCGGACCAGCTGCGCCTCATGCGTAACAAATAATATTTATAATTCCAATACCGATATAGCAAAGTGACGAACGTGACGACAGCTTTGCACCGTAGATAATGGGATATTTCCTGTGCGCTCAAAATCCTTTTCTGCGACTCACGCAAGCGCCAATTTGCGTTTGCACCACTATGTTTCCATAATAGCGGATGCAAATATCCATGGGTTCAAGCACACTTAGGTTCAAAGACTTTCGGTAAACAAATAATGTAGAAATTTCGATCACACCTTGAAAGTACCTGGTATCGGTATAAGTAGTATCGTTACCGGAATCTATATTTTTTATACAGAAAATGTTTTGATAACGATCATTAGCGTTAAAAGTAGCAAAAACCGATCATGCGAAATTTTTAATGTTTGCTTTATTGAACAAATACTACTGTATACAATCATCTGGCCATTGCGACGACTAAACTACCATCTTTTCATCTTAATTTGAAATTTCATATTTTTATTTCTTTCAATGTATTTACTTCTCAGTGATGGGTCAATACCGTCCATCAGACAACAGCATACAATCTTCCACAAACCAAAGTTTTGAAAAATACAAAGAACTTAACAACAGAATAAAACGGATCATGATTTATTTCGTTTTTGCTATATTTATCTTCGCTGCGTTCACCATTGTTGGATTCGCTTTACTGCAGGTGGGTTGATTCTGAAGTATTCTTATCAGAATAGCCAGGTATTCTAGAATTCTGGGTTAAATAAAAAATTTTCGACTCTTCTTTGATAGATTCATTTTGGTGTGGAATCATGATGTATGTCTAATTTAGGTAGAAATTTTGCTTAGTTAGAAGCGCTTGACATAAATTATGAAGCATTCGCCCCAAATTGACAAAATATAGTCAAATATGTATAAATGCAGTGAATTTCGAATACGGTTTATACGAAACTATAAGGACAACACTAGTTGATTCATTGTGATAACGGGACGATAACGTAACCTTCAAAATTAAAGATAACAATATCAGATCAATTGTGTATTTTATAATTGTTAGTGAAATAATTTTGTTTTCAATTATTTTGCTGCAAGTTCATGATATAGAGTTTTGCTGTATATGTAAAACACCGATTTCGAACGTCTTGTCCGACGAATTAATAAAAAATACTATATGATGCATTATTATTATACTCAATAGCTTTATTTATACTCTACGACTTCATGTTAATCAGGGACTCATTTTAATAGGTGTGATTTCTGTTCGAAAGGGAAGTAGCAAAACAAGTGTAGAAAAATAATTTTATATTTTAAAGAAAAGTATTGTTCAAAATCTATGTTAAAATAGCGAATAATAATAATAAACATTTATATGCGTCAGTATTAAATTATTTAGTAATAGTATAATGCCTGGTATCATACAAAAAAAAATCGCGAGCATTGGGGACGGGTGTGTGCCAAATCTTCTGACTAAAAGTAATTTCGCTTTATGATTATTCATAAATTGATTTATTTTGCAGTGAAATGATGATATATGCCAAATTTCACAACGTAAAATTTGGCATAACTCATGACTTTCTTGCAAAATGGATAAATATCAACAATTCCATTTATCTTAAATGTTGAGACATTATTCTATTTGTATATTACTAAAAATTACATACGATTCTATATTTTGTCATTATATTTTATTGTACATGAAGCCACTATGATGTAATTATGATGTTATTTCCTATAGACGAAGTATGCATGCATATCTCAGAAACTCCAACAAACTACCCTTGCTTTGAATGACTCAATCAAGATGCAAAAACAATTGTTGAATGTAACAGGATGGTATATTGCGACAAACGAACGTATTTATAAACTGCATAAAACTAACGTAACTTATTTTCAAGCTATAAAAATATGTGAAGATGAAAATTCACGACTCGTAACGTCAGGAATTAGAAAAGAAACGACGAGAAGGTGAGAGGTTATTGATAATTTTTTTTGGTAATTTCTGTTACAGTATTATGTGTTTGTGATATAATTAATTTTTTTGCGCCTCGAAAATGTTTTTTCTCTCTATTGAGTAAAGAGGAAGGGCGCATCAAAGAAAACAAACCACGACAACTTAAATGGCAAATAGCCGAAACAAAATGTACCATCAGCAACTGCGCTTTCACTGGAACATCGTAGACAGTGTAGTGTGCAGTGAGTGGTTATAGCATTCGCAGTTGATTGGATGTAACTGTACGCGACTCACTCTTTGAATATATTTGATGCATGTTACATCTTCAAAACATTGCCAGTCGGAAACAAAGTGTCAAAACGTTTTTGTTAATGAGAAATAAAATTTCTAATTCTCTCCCCCTTTCGATATAAAACTATAGATATATCTCACCGAAGCCATGGCCCTCCAAAGCGTCTAACACACAACAGCTGGAACAAAATATTATTTCCCTGGCTTGTTCTACTAAATTCTTTTCCAGAGAGCTTATCGACTATATAGCTCACCCAGAAGGATACGACACCTGGATCGGACTCAATGATATTAGATGGGAAGGACGTTGGTTTTGGATCGATAATGTGACGTCATCGACAAATGATACTTATTGGTTGGAAGAACGACCGAATAATTATCAAGGAAACGAACATTGCGGTCATTTATGGAAAGCTCATGGCTACAAAGTCAATGATAAAAACTGTGAAGCTCTCATGTACGCTTTGTGTGAATATGTGCCAGATTTTGCTTAAGAACTGGAATATTTTATATGGACATTTGAACAAATATGATTTTGAGACGAACGAATAAAATGTTAAATATGCTAAGTTTGGCAGTGATTTTATATAGAAAGTAATTTTACATTATATGCATAAAACTTTCAAAGGTGGTTATTCTATAGTATGCGTTATTCGATTTCAAATTGTTTATTATTAATCGAAAATATAATGTCGATATTCACAATTTATCTCAGAGTGGAATCAGCCATGTTATTGGATAAATAGTCATTGCCTGAGCACGTCTCGCATAACTTTTTCTTTTTACGTCAAATTGAAAATATAAATATTTAAAGAATATCACCGAGTAGCTAAAACTGAGTATATACCTAATGAAAAACATGGTATCTGTGGAGAATATTAATTATTACGTACAATTGAAGACTTTAACATATTCATGAATAAACTTCCCAATCTCATTTCCTCAATTAAACATTGTTTTAATTTTTGATATGGCATTTTGTTGCGTCGCAATCCATCCGTGCATCAGGCATGAAAAATGAAATTTATGATATAGTTTGGCCATCCCAACACTATTTATTGCTCGGAGACATCTGAAGTACAATTTTCATGGCCCATGTATGGCAAAGCCTATTGTTGAGCCTAAGCAGCTTAAAATGCATTATAAAGTGATCATGTCACCCTCTGAACTCTTAATGCGCGTTTTACAAGAGCATAAATAATGCAAACTCCTTTGGCTTGAAGACAAACACAATATTTCATACATAATTGCTTAGCTGGCGTGTGGCATACCTTACTTGGAGAGTGCAGTTGGTGCCAATTCGGATTAGCTTGTGGTATTTTGTGCTTTGAATCCTTTATACAGATAAAAAAAGTTTTTGGCAATCTGGTTCATTCTCGTGTTGCAAATGATGGAACTCGTGTCGGTGTTCACTTGCATCGTATTAATTGGATTATTGATCAATGGTAGGTAGTCTGCATCACGTTAAAAAGTAGGTTGTTATTTTTGGCGTGTTAGGCCTACTACTTGAAAACCAAAGAACCATCATTGAGAAAAGTTGTAGAATCTGAAATACGTTTTTCACTAGTTTGATTCTAGAAGAAATCCTGACGGATATTTTGATGCAGATTTGCATACCCGGTCAGATACATTTTGTTCAAGCAAATTTTGTTTAGTGTAAATTACTGATGGAAAGCGACACACGTAAAATGTAAAATACTGATTACTGTCAGTAAATTATTGTACTGGTTTACAAAGGCAAATGCGCACCCACGCTGACAAGCTCAGCGGACTAATGTCACAAATAGATAACTGAAAACACAGTTCGAATTCACGTATAGTTACCTTTTTTGCAAAGCAATGTATTGATCCATAGGCACAATGAACGCACGAAATCAAATATCATTGTTTTCCTTCAGTCGTTGCTGATCCAATCGAACATGAGTTGTTACAAGATGTGTTCTACAACTACACTCCTCTTGAGCGACCTGTTGCAAACCATAAAGATCCATTGCGTGTTTATCTGAAGCTTAGTATTCAACAAATCATCGATATTGTGAGTATTTGTTTAATGTACAACAACAAATTGAGATGAATCTCAAAACTTAAGCCAGCATTTTTATACGTGTTATATTGGAAGGTTGCCATTTTCATGCCACCAATTAAATGTCGAACCATATCATCTTGAATCGAATCTTTAAGAATTTTATTCTTTTTCATAACTTGATTAATTTTGCATAACTAACTAATTTTCTTTAAGTGTATTTAGGAACATATCTTATGAAATTTTAGTTGAATAATCTCAATCTTAAATCTAAAGTAGCCATGAGTTGGGTTTGTCCACCGTAGCTTGTTTTCGTAATATATAGATATATATATATAGGCCTATATATAAATATTTTCAATTTTGATAGTAAGAATCAAATTGCCTTTCATCCTCTTAGGATGAAAAGAATCAAATCATGAAAGCAAATGGGTGGATGGACATGAAATGGAATAATTACAGAATGCAGTGGAATCCGGAGTTGTACGACAATTTAACCAAGATCAGAGTACCTTACGACAAGTAAGATATCTTTGTTCGGGGGACAGAAATATCCTTTCAATGCAATTCATGTTGGTTTGAATTGAAATGATCATGACATATTTCGTTCCATATTTAGCATGTGATGTACATTTTGTTTAGCTGAATTTATAGTATGCAGGGACAGCTGAGAGGGATTGGTACTTGGACTCATTCACAAAATCACGTTACCAACCCTACCGCGACAACTAGAAAGCCAGATTATCTCCGAGTTTTCATTCTCCACAAACTGTATTTTATCTACAGAATATGGGTCCCTGATTTGCTGCTATACAACAGTGCAAGTGAAGAATTTGATCCTTTTATTCATACTCACATTACTGTTGACAATAAAGGAGGAAATCTGTATGTACCACCAGGTAAATTTGGAATAAACATATCTATTGACGTTATACTACATTTTAGAAGATACATCAGAAGATTGCAAATGGAGTGCGTTAACCTATTGTCTCTTGTGCAGTATGCAGTACTATGGAGTATTGTTGACAATTATAGATAAAAGTAACTGGTTTAGCTAGTATACCTAGTTTCCCGGATATCTGATTTACCATGTCCTTATTTTTTTCGGAGTTTTCTGATTGAAGTTTTACCTAGTGTATTTACTAGGTAAAATAGATAAATTTACCTACTTTTTACTAGGTATTTGAAAAAATTAACAAGCTTCCTGATTCAAAAAGGGAAATACCTATATAAAAAAATTAGGTAAATTATATATTTATTGCAATAATGCTTTTGAAATAGACAATTTGGGGATTTTAATTGTCAAATAAATTAAAAATATCTTGAATGAGTCAAAACGACAAGTTTACGAAGTTTTCAATCTAGATACTGACAGCGAAACTAGATTATCTAATAATACTTTATACTTAGTTTTCTAGTAAATTCATTTTACTTTACCGAGTTTGAAAAAAAAACTTGGATGTCAATACAACCTTGAATCCCTACTATCGTGTCCGAACATGACCTTTTAAGTTCTCTCAAAAATGCATATATAGATATACAATAAAAGACACTACTAACAAAAAAGTTTTTCGCCTGTGACGCCCATTATGATGTCATATTTGAACCTCGCAAAATTTTCACATTTTCGCTCCCCTTCCTTTTTAAGGTTATACATACACCACTGTGTGGAGATAGGATGCCCGAGCGAAATAAAAATAATTTATCATCTTGTTATTACGTCAAAATAAGCACAACATAATGCAAATTTTTAGATCAAGTTGTGAATGCAAAACCATTTTTTTATTTTTAACTCGTCTACGTCTATCTAATAACTACCATTGCATTACACGAATCGAATGTTAATTATTTAAAAATAAACTAGTGAAAAAACTCAAAATATTCATTCACATCATTCTTGATATATATATATATATATATGTATATATATATATTTATCGTATTTATGTGTAAAAAGTGTGCAAATATTAATATTTCCAGGTATTTTTGAATCGACATGCAAAATCGATGTCAGTAATTTCCCTTTTGACCAACAAATTTGCAAACTAAAGTTCGGTATTTGGACTTATACTGGTGAAATGGTAAGTAGTTTTGGAAAGTCTAGGTAAAGTACCTAGTATGGCTAGTTTATATATTTCAGAATAAATTTTTCTGATTTTACGTATATCTGATGTTACAAGTTTAAATATGTAATATGAAAACGGTATTTTGTGAAATATTCCTTTTACTCCACAAACTTGTTCAATAATGAAAATACACACCGAATAGTGTGTAAGTCAATTTGAAACAGTAACTCAGTAATGGATCGATATTTGCGATTACAAAGATTTAAACTTTTTCAATCGCTGTAGCGTCATACTTGTATTTTCATTTTTTAATTCGCCGTATCGAATCAGAGACTGCGGCGACCATTGTGACTATATTATTTCTAGCGGTTCTCATTTCTAGTTGTTTAAATTGATGTTTCATTTTTTACTCAATTCGTTTTTTGCACCCAATAATTGAGCTGCTAAATTATGATTATCTTGATCCTTGCCGAGCTTTTACACACGAGATACCTGTTACTATTACTGGGAAAATTGAAAAGATGACTTCTGGCATTTTATTCTATTTTCACCGTCAACAATATGCATAATTCAAACATTACACATTATTGAAATTGCAGCCAAAGGTTTAGTTGCGATTATTTACGGTTTACATTATATATCTTTTCATGAAAAATAATCATTATTTTATTTATTTATGGGGGAAGTACTAAGAATCATGAGATAATTTGAAATAATTTGTTTACTTTGTCAAAAGGGGGGAGGTGAAGTTAATTGAAAAACAATTTTGAGCCAATCATACCATTTCAATATTGCTGTATGTACAAAATGTTTTACCATCAAGTTCCCATTGAACGGGTAAGTCAAGAACAATAAGGGAAAGACATGCGAATTTTTTCACAAAAATTGACAGGGAAAGCAACATTTCATAAAAAAGTTTGCTGATTTTGAAACGATCACAAAAAAAATAGTGTTTAGCGTATATTATAAGCATTTGCAATTGCATTCTACATAGTGATGAATATTGCAGGTAGATCTCCAAAAAGAGCCAGGCACAGGAGGAACAGACATTACAGAATACATGCAAAACGGTGAATGGATGTTGCTGAACGTTACTGCAACTCGACATGAAGTTCAGTAAGTTCCATTATTTTGAAGCATGGGAAATATTGTTAAACTCGATCTGTATATTGAACTCTAACCAGAAGTGCAATATGATACTCCTTATCCTTATTAATTATGTAGTGGTGGCCATATGCATTGATTTCCATAGACTCAAAGACTACTTTTTTCGCAATGAGACAGAACAAATGAACTTGAATACTCTTATTGCTAGCCTTCGATACTCAATGGTCCGGAAATTATACATTGCGGATTCGAGATAGCCGAACGTGTAAGACCTATTTCTTCTGTAAGAGTCTATAACGAAATTGCCATTTTGTAATGGTCGTGAATAATAACATTTTGTATACCATTCTTACATTATAGGAGAGTAGTTTGGTACTGTCAGTTTATTTCAACTGATTATCCCGCCTTAATAAACTTTTGATTTCTTCAATATGAGTTTGCTCAAAATAAGAACCGAAAAGCTGACCATGGCCACCGAGTTATACCTCTATAGGTGTTAAATTCAGAATTGCTCTAGCGTTTTTTGTGCGCGTAGTGTATAGTAGTGAATAAAGACAAGCAAGGAAATACGGTTTTAGGATCACTCGTGGAAGATAGCACTCAATGCCTTCTTATATAGCGGTTCAGTTCTGTATGGAATGTTTTCCGCCCTGGTATGTACAAATATTTATTTTATTGAAGTCTTTTTTCAAACCTATAGGTTTTCATAGTTTTAGAATAATTTCGAATATAAAAACAGAAGCTACGCTCTACGAAAATAACCTTCTGGTGGATAGCGGAGGTAAATTATTAGTGATCGGTCTTTGGCGAAAACTGGCGATTCGAGGAAAAATCGAATTTGAAAAAATGTTTTTATTTTTTTAATTTAGATACAAATGTTGTCCCAATACTTTTATTGATATCACGTTCTACATAACATTGGAACGAAGAAGTATGTTTTATGTCGTTAATCTTGTTATCCCGTGCATACTCAACTCCCTCCTCACTCTACTCACGTTCATTTTACCTGCTCAAGCCGGAGAGAAAATCACACTATGTAAGTATATTTACATTAAACTTAGTTATAATTGGCCAAACTACAACAGCATTATATGTCTGATTATATATCGATGGTACTTCGCGATGTAGACTGTGTGTCGACTGTCGGGTTAGTTGATCCGACTGAAAATGATATCCAGTGTTTTTGTACCTTAATTGACATATCATTATTTGTAATTAGTTCCTCCTAGCCCTGTAAATGGCTTTAGATAAACGCTAACCTTCAGTGCTTCCACCAGGTTACATTGACCAGGCCACTGCCATTTACAGCACTTTATTATAGCAGTTCAGTACTTTTTGGGAACAAGCGCAAAGCTCAGTTGAATGTTTTTAAAGCAATTTGGTTTTAATTATTTCTTTATTTTCAGCGATTACCGTTCTTCTTGCTCAAATAGTTTTCATGCTTCTTGTTATGGAATCTATGCCGTCTACATCGGATGCTATTCCTCTGATAAGTATGTGAAATTTATCAATTGTCCCCAACGGCTACTGTATTAAAAACCATATTAATCCAAAATGTTAATAAGTGTAGAAATATCGATGGTAAATTATTAGCATTGTTCGCCTTTTTCTCAACTGGTGCTTCAGAATCGTTATATCACAAATATTCAAAAAAAAAATAAATCATGACTGGCTCCAATCAAGATTGTTTTGAAGGTCGGAAGCGCTTTTTAGACGGCAATACCGCTCAATGCGATAGTCCAAAATTTAACACATTCGTATTACATAAAGTATAAGCATAAAAATTCTTGAGATATCTAGTTATGTAGCTATTAATAATTGCTGATAATGATAATGACCTTTTTTATTAACGATAAAGATTACTCATTGCATATTCGATCTTTCCTTTATTCATTTCAGGTAAATACTTCTCATTCAGCCTGTTTTATGTTTGTGCATCGGTTGGTGCAACAGTTTACGTTTTATCTTTCCACTACTGTGTACCTGAGCTTTTTGGACCTATGTCACCTAAGGTGAGGAAATAAAAATCTTTTATGTGGGTGGAAGATATCTTACAAAGTAACAGAAAATATGACACACTTTTTCAGATGAGAAAATTATTTTTGCATCTGATGCCGAAGCTTCTACAATTCAAAAAATATCCAAATGGAGAATATCTTTGTGTGAAAGATCCAACAAAACGTTTGAAATGTCTCTGCAACTTCGACGTAATCCAAGATCTGTATGACGACGAGAAGTCTTCGGGTTCTCAAACATACAGAGGTTGGCTATCTATCACCAATATTTCCCATTCATAGTCTATTATTCAATGCATATTTTTTATGGTATCTGTTAGATGGTTTTATAATCACTCAGGACAGATATCACTCATCACTCACTGCACTTCATCACGGTGGTTCAGTTTCATTTGCACTGTCTTCACCCAATGTGCAGTTGCTGTTTCGCAGTAGTTTTAATTCACATGTGAGGGATTATTGGTCATTGTGCTGCTCCCGACCTGCCTTACTCAGAGCAAATTTCCTTCAAAAAATTAAATATCGTATTGTTGCTTGTGTTAACATTATCTGCTAACTACGCCATCGCTGACTGTCAGCGATAACAACTATTGTGTTTTTCATTTTTGCTTTTGGCTGATGACAAGTCGTCATACGAGCATATGGCCAAGGTGGTATATATCATATTTATTTTAAAATTGATTTCTGGTAGCATAAGAAAATCTGCATATCAGCTGATAGTTTCCCTAGAAGCGTTTTGAACCAAGAGAAAAATTCCGTACGCTTTTCTAAGCTAATTAATAGTATCTATATAGATCCGCTAACACAGAGGGAAAAAGGAAGAATTACCAGTTAGTCCCACGTAAACTCAACAAAGAGAATGGGATAGAGATAATGATATTATGCGTTTTCCACAGATATCAGAATGCTACAAAGCCTGCATCGTCACCTCAGATATGTTGCCCATAAATTATCCGGAGATGAGATGTGGGAATACTCGAGACTTGAATGGCAATTTGCTGCCAGCGTTCTAGATAGGTAGGAGCCTCAATTAATAATTCTATTTGTCATTTAAGTGTGATGTTCGAGGGCAAAAATTTTTTCACCCTATCTTTTCTGTACATGTTTTGTTGAATGTGAGTCCCTGATGTATCGCGCCGACGAGGTGCAGTTCATTTGGGGCTCCTGCTTTAATCAAAATGATTTGAGTAATTCGGGCACCGATTGATTCGATTTACCTTGTCCTCCTAGCACACTGTAACGAAAATTCAGTATAATCACCCTTCTTTGGCAGTAACTCATTTAGTGATATTAAAATAAAACTATAAAACGGACAACTAGGGGTTTTGATAAAGTGCGCCTACCTGTCATAAATCTTATTCACAAAGCAACTTCCCAAATTCTGAAATATTCAAATACGCAAAATAAACGTCTAATTTTCTGTACTTTTGTTACGGTGTATCCATATTTTTTGTCAAGTATAGCGCCACAGATAGGCAGCAAAGCCTCTAAAAGACACAACAGAGATGAGTAGCCTATAATTGCTGTCATCGGACAGGGCTTTTCAAAATATCCGGCGCTTGATAATAGCATATTTTTTCTAACTTAACATCATTTTTCTTTTAATTTCAGACTTGCGCTATGGTTCTTCACACTCCTTGTATTTGTTGCAACTTTATCAACGTTATTTGCAATTCCTTCGATCAATAAAAGTTTTTATTACCATGGTCATTCTAATTAAAAATGTTAAAAATGGCATAGTTGCCTATATTTTACTGATAGAATTTTAGCACGAGTCGTCGTTCAAATATTTATTTAGGCATAATTTAATAAAAATAACAGTGTAAATAATTTATATGAGAAAAAATAAAAATAAAATGTTTAGCATGTGCCCAAAACGTGTGTTATTATTTTTTAAAAAAGCCTAAACAGAGACACCGCCTTTTGTGTTTCCTATGAATCTGCTTTAAACGAGGGCCAAGGAAATATTTGTATAGAGAAGTGCCACCCAATAAGGAATACAATTTTGCCAAGCATGGGCGACTGACGATCCCATATTTGCGTACAGTCCCTAAACCTATGTCTGCAACTAGCTTTAATTAGTGTGCTGGAATAAACTCACATGGATGCAAATGTACAATGTTGCAAAAGTAAGTGGGCGCAAATTCACCGGTAGACAAAAGTATGTGGTGCAAATGTGTTAGAAAATTTCAGCACCCAAAAGAACTAACGAAGACTGATAATCAAAAAGGAAAACCAGGATTTGCAAAATAGGTGAAGCAACGAACCACTATATAATAGAGTGCCGTCGAGCAAGAAAGTAGTTTGGGATTTTAAATTCTTGGGTGTATTTAGACAAATATTCACCAAATTCTTTATATATCTAATGTGCAGTACAGTAGCCAAGATTAAGAGGACACTACAAAAAATCTTTGGCACCGGATTTAAAAGTATACAATACTTAATAATATGATACTATAATAATGATAGAATATTGGATGTCTTGACTATTTAATTAACGGAAATAATATCGTTTAGTTGTAGGTAGATCACGGATGGGATACATTTATTTCATCCACAGGGACCACAAAAGAGCATGATTGGCAGTTAGTTAATTCTTTGAGGCAGTACTTCCGGCCTCTCTTAGAAGGTATTTCAGCGGAAATATACAGTTTTCAAAAAGATGTTTTACAGATACAGGGGTTTGATCTTTCGGGTTCAATATTACTTTCTTCAAATTTGTGCTGTCGATCAAAGTTCGGGTTTCATTTCATCATCGAGTCGCTTAAAATTACGAAATGAGAACATTGGGCAATGCACTATAGAATGCTGTATATATGGCTATATAACATAAAAGACAATTATCAATTGGAATGGATTGCCAGAACCATGAACGATAAGGCAGACAGGTGCTCTTCAGATGCCATTCGAGGACATACATAGGAACTTGAATAGACCTGGCACCGTGCATAGTCATTTTCATATATTTAAGTGGTAACTCTATTAACCATTTTGCATGCCACGTGAAAGAATTTTGCTCTAAGAGATGACCGATGAGGATTTTCTTGTATCAGGCTGTTATATTGACATCTTTAGCAAACGGTGTATTGTGTTTTTCTGGATCATGATCAAATAACGAAACATCTGGTAGAGTAATCTTCATTTTTTCTGATAAATTGCTCAAATAATCAAGAACTTTTGAGTTGACTCTAACACATTCCTTCTTATGAATATCTTTCTTGCTTTCAAGTGATGATTGTTTCTTGACAACCATAGATTGCAACATATGACGTCTCTGATATGCATTCAAAGATTGATTACTTTTGATACTTGTTGCGCTGTGAATTCTTGGCTTCGCTTCTGTATGTGCAACAAGTATTTGGATTCATTAAGAATTTTGATTTCGGCTCATTCGCTTTATTGTACAGCATTTTAGAAATATAACAGTGAATCTATAATGAACAATGGAGGTACTATGTTCTTGAGAATATTGTCTTAGATTGTCTTTCTATCTTAATGGCAATGAAAGCCTCTAGTATTATATTTTCGATTCGATTCTGTTTACATGTAGGTGAGGGCTTTGAAATTGCCTTACCGTGTATTCTCTGTGTGCCGTAGGAGGCGGCTTAAAAGAAACGAGAACACGGTAGACGGCTTTAGCACCGCTTAGGGGAGACGTTACATTTTAATATTATTGCGATTCGGTTCTGCATGGGCTGGTTTTCCAATTCATGAAGAGAGGATTTCGATAAAAAAAGTTCTGTATTATGGAAAAGACTGATTCAAACATTTGGAAACCGAATGATTTAAAAATCAAATCTGATTCTGATAATTTTGTTAATTCGAAACGAATACTTATTCTATAGGAAATACCAAATATCCAATTTTCACTATTACAACATGTCTCCTATATAAAAATCGGGAAAATTATATTTACGAATTACTAATATTGGTATAAACAGAATTGGCAAAGGCAAAAGACAGAGTATTTTCAATTCAAACTCCATGTCTGAGAGCAAAAATTTTCGATTTCAAGTACAAAATAAAATCGACTTTAGTCAAATCTGACCAAAATCGATTGCATTTTTAGTAAAATAGACGATTCCTCCTAATTTAGCAAGCCCTTATTCCTTTGGACGATTCACGATTTATTGAGATCGATTCGAATTACCGAATCAAACCTCATAGCCCTACTAATGACGTCGTAAAGGACCTGCATTTCATTGAATCATTGTTGTATGTTTTTATTTTTTTTTCAATTTGATCATACCTATGGCTCCACCATAGAGCATAGCAGGTTCTTTGTATTTCTCTTCTTCGACTGTTTCAGGAACGACTAGAGGTTGGCCTCGATCTTCTCTTGGAAGAAAACTTTGTCTCCTAAATGAGGATGTTAAAAATCTCGCTTATTCAAATTGTGTGTCCCAACGTCGTGTATTTGTATTGAATAATCGGACTACTGATAAACTGCGATGTTGTCGCTTTAATGGTTGTTTATACTCAACATAAACTCATTTTCCTCCCAGGGAAGTAGGTTAGTTACTATGGATTTGACCATGCCAAAATCAATAAATGGTGAACGAAATAATTCCTGAAATTGTAGCGGAGATTGTGAATAATTATACAAACAAGATAGTACAGGATAACTTTTTTTCAAAAGATTGAACGTGTTAATGATGATAAAATACCATAATTAATTAAGAAGGCGATTTGCGCTCGGTAGGTTAAAAATTTTGATGCCGAACCCAAACAGGGAAATTAACTTTGCTTCAACATTTTTTGCCAAGTATGGGTCACTGATGGATCGCGCAGCCTAGGCGCGGTCCATCTGTGGCTCATGGTTGGCAAAATACAATTACGGTGGGAGTACAAGTACGATCGCCCGACAATACCTTTAAGACGGCATTCATTTTGATCACAAACAGAAGACCAAACTCAAAACTACGTTACCTGCTGAATGGTCGTGGCTCAGGCAATTGTATTACTCCTGTCTCCGGACCAGCGGTGGCTGGTGGTTGAGCACTGCAAATCACACACCGTATTAAACAAAAACTTATGTTACAAAATTTAATCATGAAAGGTATTTGTGATAAAAAAAAATCTATTTAAAATAACTTATATGGCATTCGTGGGATGATGTAAAATTAAATCCAAGATTACGGTATAAAACAGGCGTGGCGTGACTATCACAAGTTCAAGTTCTCGGGTTCGAGTCTCGGCAAGTCCGACCCATTAATCAATGCCCAACACTCGACCAAGAGTGTAATAACTCGGGTAGGCTAAATTAAACCAAAAAGATCCTATCTTTCTAGCAACTGTAACCCTGCCCGCCTATAAGTAGCCGCTGCTACAGAGCCTTGGTCAGGGTGATCCACTCCAAAGTATGGCTATAAACAAAAATCATTGTCAATAATTCTCAAGTATATTTATAGTTTGTTAATAAGATCTTAAAAGCGCTGGGTGTCGTCTGTCCGTGACGAGTATTCCAATCCCCTACATCATATACATCCGCGTAGTCAGCATCAAAGGCGAATCAATGAGCCCGGCTCGCTTATCCATGCCCACCACTCAACTCAGAGTGTAATAACTTGGGTATGCTAAACCGAACAGGAAAAGATCATATCTTTCCAACAATTGTAACCATGTCCTTCTATAAGTGACCGCTGTTACGGGGCCTTGGACAGGGTGATCCACTCTAAGAGGTGGCTATAAAAAATTGAAAAAAAAATGGTTGGAATTCTCAGTCATACGCAGCCAAAAACAATAACTAATTCTCATTGTCGTAGTTTTAGTAAGCGATTTTATCGTGCTCGGGTAAAATAGGATATTAAAATGTAACTAGCAATATGTGAACATGGGGAACACTATTACTCATATACAAATTGATATTCTTACACTGGTTCTCGTGATCCTCGCCGAGGACCTTGTTCAGTCCAAGCAAATCTCACATGTGGAGGTGATGCCCCTTCCGTGCCTTCTTGCTCATTATCTTCTTCGATTGGTTGACCATACATTATGTCTGGTTGGCTTGTCCTGCCCCGAGTTGTCTGTGCAAATTTTAGCAAAAATTATGGCAAAGTGCTGCGTGAGATGTTCAAAAAGAATCAATATTTCATTAGTTGCATTCACAGCACGATTGTCGAGATAGAAACTTAATATCAAAAACTTGAGACCAATAATGCGACCATACACGCTTTCGTTAATGTTTTGAAGTTAATGTTTAGACTTGTTTTATTTTAAGATTCGGACCTCAAAAACTCCTAATTAAAATATTATCTGAGTGGATCCGGGTACAAAATCACTTTCCTGGAATTGTGACGGCCGAATCTTTTTCAATACAAATTTACACTCCGTCACTAGATTTCCCATTGACTATATCACTACCTCTACGTAGTTATTTACCTTAAATTTATAAGTTTATTTAGCACTCATCAGATCAACATCTGAGAGTATATATCCGTGACATTATCATGGTATCTAGAAAATTAAACAAGTATAGTGTGTGTGTATATTCAACAACGGCAACGCCACTTAACCGTACTTTATTACAACATAAATGAAAACATATTGAGATGATAAAAACGATAAATGCTCATTAAGTCAATGTCAACTGATACCTATAAAGAGTATATTTAACGACCGAAGGGTCTCACGTTTCCTAGTCCTCGTAAATAAAAATATATATTTTTGCGTTAAAATTTAATTCAGGAAATGGAAGACCTCGACGTAGGTTGGGCATCAAACAAAAGTAGAAATCCTGAAACTGAACTCAGGAATGGGTTTTAAAAAATGCGATATATTAATTTGATCGAAAAATTTTGTTTAGAATTTCTTCTTTAAGCCAATGTATTATGCATTACAACCAGCAAATTTATCTTTACAAGCCTGTGTCGCAGTGACCCACATTTTAAAAACAGGTTTAGACAACAAAATCTTTTCGACTAGGATACTTGTTGTCTGATATGAGTTTGCACACTAAAACACCATTCTATCTCTCCCAATAAGAAAATCGAATTTCTTAAGCCTTTTCGGCGCGATCAATCAGTGGCACATGCTTAACAGGACAAGGAAAGTACTCACCGGCCTTGGTGTAGCTCTCTCATTTGATGCTACTGATGCAGGCAAACTCATTCTTCTTGAAGCGGTCGGAGAAAACATAAAATGCCTTTCTGTATTTGGAATACCGTGCTGACTGTACCCAGTGTTCTCTTGCACTCCTTTAAGCCATAGTTTCGTTTCAGTGATTTCTTGTTTAACTTGTCGAATTGCTCTCATGTGCTCTCCTTCTATCAGTCTTACAGTCGCACGTAGTCGCTTGTTCTCCCGAAAATTTATGCTGAAAGCTTTTTGTACTCTGAACGAACTTAACGTAGCCGGTCCACCGACCCCTCCACCCTTAGACATGATCGAGAACTGCGCTATAGGGTATATTATTCGTCAGACCCACAATACATCTATATCTGTAGACATAATAGACCTATTTGTTTGAATTTGAGCATACGATTATGCTAAGGTAGGTATCAATAGTTTGTTTGCTTGCTTTCAAAACATGAACAACAATAGCATGAGGGGTTTGCTATCACTTGAAATTAAGCAGACAGAGGTTAAGCTACAACTTTTGTTAGTCGTTACTAAATAATCTGTTTAACTTGAAAGTCAATGACAGTGATAGAAGGACTGCAATTCGGCCTCCCCCGCTCTCCTATTCTATACTTATTCAGGTGCGATATTCAGTAGCCACACACGACATTATTAGTATCAGCTAAATATATTAATAAACTTTTATGAAGCAGTCAAAATACTTGAACACTAGCCTTCGTAAAATCATCAAATCGAAACAAACGATGTAGTCAAACAGACGATTTTTAGTATTTAGACCATTGAAGCCTGCCATCGGCAGACGCACGCAAAGGGGCTCACTGTACCTTTGTGAAAATATTTTCTTTCGCTCGTAGGTGTCATGTTGCGAATGATCACAAAACAAAATGTTTGGACGCGATGTAATTCATAACCTGATATCTTTAACAAAAGCTCTTTAATCGTAGGCGTGGTATTCTTGCTACACTATTCACAAGAAACATGACAATTTAGTTAAATATATGATAACAATAAAGCAATTATTGTTTCATGATTCAATCATCGATGTCAGAATTTTGAAACTTGTTTGAGAGATATGCCTAGCTCTAATGATACTAACGCAACGTCTAATGAACAAAACAAAAAAAGGAAAAGAAAGCAACAACACTAAAAAGGAAATGGACACTAAGAAAGTTGCAAGTTGCGATTACTTGCAGTTCGTACGAGAATGAAGGCTAATTAAGGTATTATATTTCTGAAACAGTTGCCAAATACATACAGCCATGGCGACATGTAGTCGGATTCGTAACGTGGCCAGCCAATTTAATTTGATTATTTCAATTGAAGTTTTAAAATTGTCCTAACGTTTTTCCATCGTGACTAAGATGTGACTAAAAAAGATACAAAGATCACGCATTTTGGATGTTTTAGCATCGCCCAGAGCAAATATCGTTGACCATACTCTATCACTCTATATAACTGTTCAGTTCTGTTTCTTATATTTTCCTGAACAACAGTTGCTTCCTTGAAAAAAAAACAGAATGGCCTTTTGAGGGCTTTAAAACGTAAGAAATCCAAATTTTTCGTGATTGTTACGTTGATTTAGATGGCTTTAGGCCGTGAATCTCCCTTTTTCAAAACTTTTTTCAAAGCTGTTTTGCGATATGCAATAAAAACACTATTTTTGGTAAAAAAAAATTTTGTCAGTGGCGTCTATTATGACAGGGTGAAGAAATATACCAATTTCGAAGCAAAATGAAAATAATTGCAAAATACAAATATTTGTTATTCGTTTTTCAAAAAAAACGCAAAATAAATTTGGTGTTCCTCCACAACTTTTTCTAATTCTTTATCCTTCCATTCATGTAGGTCACGACACTGATGGCTGGCAGCCATGTCTTCACCCGCTGTTTATTCTCAATACACTGCCTTTCTACCTTCAACTCACGCGTCTTCTCAAACCGCCTCCTTTCGTTCCCCTGGGGCTGGATTTACTCTGCTAAATACCACACTCCTCACTCACCGCTGAGGAACCGCCCACCTGAAGTTCCTGCCAGAATCGCAATTTATGCACTTAATACTTAGGTACAAAAACCCGTTCAGCCCAACTCTCCGAACAATTTCTTTTTTTCTATCTCATACGTATATTTGCAGAAAAAATACGAACAGTATTTTGCACCGATATCCCGAAAATTTGCAGGAATATTGATTCAGTCAATTAAAACCGATACCGGTGTTATGCATGTAACTGCAAACAAATATTTTTGCATCACGACCTGATATAACATTGAAAGCACCCTCTTTTTTCAGATTTACGCCGCTTCTTTGAAAAAGCCATTTGTATTTTTTTTTGACTAAAATTTGGAGGGAACCTTCATTCCAAAAAATTATCGAACTATGTATATTGTCTGAATTTAACGTTTATTGGAATAGTTCTAAAATTTCAAATTCAAATCGTGGCCATGATAGCTTAAGTGCGACACAATATTCTTTGTGTCTAATGAGTCTTTTCAAGCAAAGAAAAACATTTGGACGCTCAGTATTAGCACTTCAATGTGGATGAAGGAGAAACTCCAAAATTATGATTCCATAATATAAGCCCAATAATTTATTGTGATTAGCAGAAACGGATCCCTTTATCGAAATCATCTCAGGTTTGAAAATACCTTTATTTCCTTGGCTTGACGGATCTGATACTGATAATCGTCATTTGTTATAATAGAAAGTACTAGAACGGCCGTTGATTGGCAGAAAGAGCGGAATAGCAGACACTTCTGTAGTCAGCAGAAGAAAGCCACGACTACAGCTTAATTCTACGGCGCACAGCGGCCTCTCGTGCAGATCTCAGTCTGAGTTCCGAATCGAGGTAAATTATTTTGGTTACCAATATTCTGAGTAAATTCAAAATATTTTCATTACAGAAAAGTCAGAAACGCTCTTATATTAAGATTGAATATTTTTTTATCAAAGTCACCCACATTATTGAAGTCATCTTTTGATAATAGCCTTGTCGGTTTTGACTTAGCTGGCCTGAAATACTGATGCCATGCTAATCACCTGATATTTTACTGTCGTTTCTGGTTTAGGGTTAAGCGTATCTGTTTATATATACAGATTGTCACTTATACACTAGCCTACGGGAAACACTAAAATGCGGGAAACGGGGATGACAGGAGCAACTGGAAAAATACTAAAAAGCGTGAATCGCGGGAACAATGAGAAATGTGGAATGCTAAAAAGTGGGAAAACATGCGGGAAACGCGAATGATGGGAAACACACTAAAATGCAGGCATTACGGGAAATTTTTAAAATGTGGGGATGACGGGAATTATATAAAATGCGAACGGGTACAGGGATAAATGCACTAAAATACGAGAATTACGGGAAATGCCCTAACATGAGGAAAATATTGTAGAATGTGGGATGACAGGAATTAAACAAAAATGCGAACGGGAACAGGGATAAATGAATTACAAGAACACACACTAAAATGCGGAAATACTTTTATGGGAAATTCCATTTTTTTGGAAAAAAATAAAAAAAATGGAGAGGTCGAGGCTCGACATATGATTAAGCTGTATTCTCGGCTTTCCTCTCCCGCAGGTTAAAATGAAATCCTATTCTGATATCCAGGAACATTGTTATATGGAGAGCAGCACCATCATCTGAAGCTAATTTTTTCCCCCGTTTTTTAGAAAAATAGGCACAGTTACTATTGGGTATTGTAACAATCGTTATTTAGGTTTCTTCTGCATTCCAAGTGTTTCCATCTGTTATTTTTCTATTTCCAGTATTCTTTTTGTTGCGTCTTGATGGAAATATAAAAATGGATTGATTGATTGGTTAGTATTTCACAAAATAAAATCCTAATTGAGCTGGTACGGAGGAACGATCTTAAACTGTTATAAGAGTCTTAAAATACACGAAGCCTATAATGCTTGGGTACGGAACAGTACCAAGGAGGGCTTGGTGTCATGCCACCTGCCTCGCACGACCGAATAAAATTGCAAAATGAGCTTTTAATTGGATCGGAACGAAGGAAAACCCTTATTTTATTCCACTTATTTATTCACGCCATGAAATTTAATTTAATGAAAACTTTTCGTCCTTGCAGCGCGATATTTGAACTGTTTAATTCTATTTTGAAAACAATCACCGACAGCGCACATCATCATTTGAGAAAAGACATTTAATCGTTTGTTACGTCACAATTAACATATATATATATATATATATATATATCATAAGATTTAATTCCCAAAATAACCCTTTCTGAAGTTAAAATGTGAATGACCGCGAAATCATATACTCATTGATTATTACGTCACAAAAAAAGAAAAAATATAAAATAAAAATATCAATCAATTGGAGAAAAGCATTTGTTCTGAGTTATCAGACTAGTGATTGGTAATAATTGCGCTATTGATTTCCTAAAAACTTCATGGAATTTAGGTTATTCATTCAATCATAAAAATGAGATGGGGTAGAAAAGGGAGAAAAAGAAAAAAGGAGGATCTTGAAGAAGCCAAAGAGACACCGGAGATAAAAGTGGAAGAAGAGGTTTGTTCTCGATCATTTTTTTCATGGCCATGTTTTGTCGAGAATGAGTTACTGATAGATTACGCCCTCTAGGCGCGGTCTGTCCATGACATATGCTTGACAAAATAAAATTTTTGGTAGAGATTCACAGCAAATTTTCTGACGCCACTGACATGATACAACACATATTAAATTTGGGTCTGATTAATAATTGTGCTTGTGTATATTTATTATAGTACTTTTCAGTTGAGTTAAGATGCGATGAAATCATATAAAGTGGGATAGGATAGAACTTCCTTTTTGTCCTGCGGAAGAGGAAAGCCGAGAATACAGCTCTTTCAGTTCTTGAACAAATAAATCTACTACTAAATCTACTAAATTATCATACCTTGAAAATCAACCTCAAATAGCCACACTGTCAAAATATCCCAAATTTATTTTCATTTTTTTTCAGAAAAAATCAACAAGAATGCAAAGAATTCTCCATTTTGCCCGCCAGATACTTCTGGTAGGTCTTATATGATTGTGAAAGGTGGCGACTTTTATTCAGAAACATTGTATAAGAATTTCGATTATTTGTAGCTGAAATTTAACACTGCGGCTGGGCAATTCGATTCGATGATTCGAAACACGATTAATTCGTATCAATGGTGAATTGTTCATTGGAACAAAAACTTGTTTCGAGAACTAAAATTTTCATTTTCCCCGACAAAATGCACTCGATTTTGGTCAAATTTGACCAAAATCGATTATATTTCGTCGTTGAAACATGAAAATTGTTGCTCATAGTGTGAAATGAAAATACACCATAAACAATAAGCTTCTTTATTTTGACAATGGGGAAAAATTATAATAGTAAAAATGGAATATTTGTTATTTACAAATAATGAGTGATTCGATCCGATTCGAAAAATCGAAAAAATAATTCGAATTCCAAGTGATTCGGTTTTGCCCGGCCTTACCTAATACTGAACAATTTCAAGCTCAGCTTTACAATATGACTTATATTCATATACGGAAAATAATAGGTAATAGGGATAACACCCTCCCTTTGTTGGATATTCTGTATTAAAGGTGGTGGTACCTCGAATGATTTTATAGCGGCATTTAATGGTTGAAGGTTTTAGACGACCTTCCACGATTGCTGCCACGCCCCAGTCTCAATTACTCCCAAGTCCAACAGATATTCTACGGCTTCCTGCGAGGAGGCTGCCAGAACGCCCCTCCCTCCCCCCAGGTTATACGGGCCTGAAACGAAGGGTTTCACCGTAGGGTCTTTTAATTCTGTTTTGCAAAGGTACTTCAGTGACTGAGGTGAGGATAGATGGGCTTTGAGGTCTTCCAATTCCTTACAATAAGGTTCATAGACCACATAGACCATTTCCGGGACGAGTGTATTGTCAGCTGCATTGACCTCGGTGCCACATATTCTTCTCTTGCGAGGTTCACATATTCGTTACTTAATTTTGTTCGTAATTCTTCTCGAACCTTTTCCCATGTATCTTTCTGCAATACGTACTCCTCTATTGAATTTCCAGCCCACATCTTTGAGTATTACGTTTTAGGCATGACGAGCGATTTCCTTGCCTTTGGCTCGCTCTGGGGGTTGGCTTTTTTATTACAGACGATTTACGTGCGATTCACCCGTCTTGATATTTTACTGGGCATTGCCCTTCCAAAAAAATTTTGGGAAGAAATCATTTCCACCTAGTCCTCCATGGTTATATTTTCTGAGTCGGTTTCAGGGAAAAAACGCTTGTGCCTAGTCCCCTGACAGTTATCACCCCCACCGGGTTACTCAGATACTCAAGTGTGACCACGGGTTTCCCATCTTTGTTGCCACTTCGTCGAGAGCTTGCACTCTTTCCATCCAGCCGAAGCCAATTATATTTAACGGTATGTATCTTTTAATCATAGCATTATGTCAGGTATTTGATCCATTCAGATAACTCATAAAATATTTCTCCCGTCATTCCTGCATTTGAGTGTGTTTCCGTAATTCCCATATTTTAGTGCATTTATTCTTGTTCCCGTTCGTGTTTCTAAATACTTCCCGCCATTCCCACATTTTGGAATACTGAATATTTCCCGCATTTTAGTGTGTTTCCGTGATTCTCGCATTTTAGTGATTCTCGCATTTATCCCTGTTTCGTCGGCATTTCTGTATAATTACTGTCACCCCACATTTTAAAGTATTTCCCGTAATTCCCGCATTTTAGTGCATTTATCCCTGGTCCCTTTCGCATTTTTATATATCTACCGTGATCCCCACATTTAAGAATATTCCCTGCAATTCAGGGTAACTCCCGTCATTCCCGTATTTGAGGGTATCGCAAAGCCTTCCAGCCTTTTAGTGTGTTTACAGTCCTCCCCGCATTTTAGTGCATTTGTCCATGTTCCCGTTGGCAATTTTGAATAATTCCCGTCATTTCCGCATTTTGATGTGTTCCCGTCTTTTCGGCATTTTAGTATCTCTCCCCTTTCCCGCATATTTTTCCGCTTTTTGATATCCGACATTTCCCATTGTTTCCGTCATTTCCGCTTTTTAGTATTTTTTCCGCTGTTCCCGTCATTCCATTTTCCGGCATTTTAGTGTTGCCTCCAACTTACACATATGTCTTGGTCGGTTGTTTTCCAGTGACAGGGAAATTGAGGAAGGTGGTTATCATTTATTTTTACAATGTGAATGGGCCAGGGACTTTTGGACATAGTGTGAAATACCTATCCAACCAGATGTTGTATTTTCAAACGATACAAATTGCAAATCGGAATTGATAATCTTACTTTGTGGTAACTTAAGTAACCATACTGCATATGGGAATATAGAAATTCAATAAAATATGATGAAATAGAAAGAATGAGGTGCAATATGAGAGCTATCTTCAAATGTAAAGTAATTGGAATTCTAAAACTAATGCCAAACTTTGAAAGGGAACTCTTGATGTTATATGAGCATATGGATGAGCTATTGCACAGATCCATAATGCTTTGATTGTTAGGTACAAACCATGTCAAAAATAGTAATATTATTAAGTAGTAGATTGTAACAGAGGAACAATAAGTATAAATCTTACTGCCCAGCTGAAGTAAAAATACTGGACATCTCAATGACCCTGAAAAAGGCAATAAAAAAATGAAATTAAAAGAAAAGTATATATTTACTTATAATATCATTTAAAAAAGGGGAAGCAGATTTAATCAAACTGCAACCCAGGCTGGGGGAAGGGTGTTGATCTGTCTAATTTGTTTAAACCTTTTTTTTCCAACGCCTTCTATATCGGTACTTTAAGTATATTATGGAACATTGTCTGGAATATTTTTGGAATGTATGATGAAAACATGGAATTAAAATGTTCAACTGGAATGCAATTTATGTCTGAATTGACTTCTTTCGTCAACATGGTCCGTTTTCATATAGGGTAAAATATCACTATATTATGTTATAACGTTATCCCATAATTTTAAATGTGACATATATGCAATTTTTTTCTTCCGATATACATGAAATGTATTGCGTTTCGTCTGAAAAAACAGAAACAACCCCGCCAGAAAAAAATTATGAATTTTAAAACAAATAATAAATTTGGCACTAAAAAATCAATATTAATATAAATCCTGCTGCACTGGATTTAAATTTAGCAAAAAAAGGGTTGTGTTCCAGTGTTCATTAGAACCAGAAAAAAATTCATGTTTTGCTGGAACTGTGTGATGTAATACGATCCTTTTTGTCGACATTTTTTTCGATGTTGATTGTATTCTAAGGAATCTCATATCTGCTTGCTTATGTTATCAAAATTGCGACCATTTTCGTTTGATGAAACCTGTTTTTTTGTGTGTCATGAGTAGCAAATTGAATGGTGTTCATGTCAGTCTGATTTTATTGTTCAAATTCTTAAGTTCAGCTTTTCAATTCATTTTCCCCACCAATTAGTTTTTGATATCCTCTTTGTTCCTTCGACCAACAGCTGACAGTGAACGATTTGAGAGTGAGGATTTTTTGTTGCTGGTAAGTTTTTGTTTTGTGTACTAAGCATAGGGAATTGAGTTTTTTTAATTAAAATACCTTTTTGTTTCGATTATCTAATTTCAAAGTAGCCCAGTCGTCTGAATAAGTCTTGAGAGAACAACGGAAATCAGATTTTTTTGATGTCAAACAAAACTCTTTTTTTCTCAAATACTTTACGGTATGTGACTAAAAGAAGTGTTGGATCATTTCACCATCGTCCAAGGTGGATATCACTCACATTCGCAACACCTTTTTTTAGTGATCCAGTTAATTTTGGGTCGTAGTTGCTTTTACTACACTTTTTATACAAAGCTCTTTGCCTTAAGTGGTTATTGGTGGGTTCCCTTTGTCTCTACTTTCGACCTTGCTTAAATTAAATTTCAATAAAAGATATTTTTCAAGGATAACATTCGTAGGTACTACTATTGTAGCAGTATAAACTGTTTTTGTTCATCACGATTATGGAAGACTTTCAATCGGAATCATTTAATTCGTTCAACAAAGGAATTGGAAAAGATATAAAAGAGTCAGCAAACTGTACAAATGGGAAAAATTTTTGTTTGTATGTTGTTGGAATTCCTCCAGATTTCGCACAAAAGGGATTGCACAACTTGTTTAGCGAATGTGGGGAAGTATTGAAACTGAACATTTTGCCCCCCAAACAACCTGGTTGGCCAAAAGTAGCTTTTGTCGAATTTGGTAAAATGCCTGAAGTTCTAAAAGCATTAGAAATGTACAAGGAATTTCAACTTGGTAATTTTACTATCAAAACGACTATTGCAAGAAAAAGAGAAGACAGATCAGTAAAGTCACCAACAAGCTCTCCAACTGATATTGATTTGGGAGAGTATGTTGAGCGAAGCATTGAGCAGAGTCGTAATCGCGCAGAAAAACGATTTGAGAAAATCAGAGAACAAAAAAAGCAACAGCTGAAAGAAGAAGAGAAATCGATGCATCCTTGTGCTGTCTGTACTAAACCATGTCTTTCAACCTGTGGACAGTGCAAAACTGTGTTTTATTGCGGATCAACGTGTCAAAGAGATGACTGGATTAGTCATAAGAAGGTGTGCAAACCTATTGGGGAGCAACACTGTCGCATGGATGTTAGCGGAAATGAAATGAGTGATTCTAGTGACAACTTGATGGTTGAAGTTGATAGCGTTTTCGTAAATGCTGTGAAATCTCATGTGAAGTCTATTGCAAAGCCAATTCAGTCTATTGAAAATATAAAATCCAACAAAGAAAACCGAAGTAATGCACAAAAGAAAACACTGCTGCCAACTTGTGTTATCGTAGGTAAGTCTGTGCAAGCATCTCTGGTGGATTTGCAGATTGGATCAAGAATTTTTTACTTCCAACTGACTCAAAATAACGAATCTTTGCTTTCTTCTCTCGATCATGCGGTAAATGAATATTATGGACAAGGTAAAGCTGTCAGATCAGTATCGATAGAGGAAGGTGGTATATATGCTTGTAAGTTTTCAATGGACCAAAGATGGTACCGTGTTTGTGTTCAAAATATAAATGAGGATAAATCGGTTTGCAATGTGTGGTATATTGATTTTGCAAATTGTGAAGATGTTCCATCAGAAAAGTTAATGGTTCTTACTGATGAATTCATTAATGACCCTCCATTCTCTTTGAGATGTAATCTATATGGATGTGATGGTGTAAGCATTGAAAACATTACTCAAATGATTGGTGAGTATCCGAACAACGAGCCTATTGAATTAAAAGTCAAGGATATTGATAATTCAATTGCTTTAGTGGAAATAATTTTAGTCATGGGTGAAACCAGAGCTTCATTTAATAAGATTTTAATTGAAAATTTTTTCCCGAATAAAAACAGAACATTTTTAAAACAACCAAGTATCCTGAAACCTGCCATGCAAACATCTAAAGCTGTGTATTTTGGCGATGAGGATAACTCTAATCTCTACTTGAACAATCAAGAGGTATCAGTGGAGTCGTCAATTTGTTCAGCAACTAAGGAACCACCAGAAGTTCGTAAAAGTCCAATGAAGTCTGATCTCAGCTCAATATTTCAGAAAATTAAAATCAAACCACCTAGGGAGGATGAAATGTTTAAGGCAAAAGTTGCTGATCCGATCGTACCCAATGGAAAATTTGATGCAGTTATAACCAATGTTGATGGCATTGAGAGTATTTCATGCTGTGTGATTGGACCTCAACAAGACACTTTTTTTAAGTTACAAAAAGATCTGTCTACAGTTTGTGAAAATAATTTTCTCCCAGTAATTTTCTCAGAAGGAGCCATTTGTGCTTCAAAATGTTCAGGAGAACCAGGATGGTATCGAGCGCAAATGCTATCAAAAGTTGATAATAATATGGTATCTCTGTTGTTTATCGATTTTGGGAATAAACAAAATGTATCCCTGGAAAAGATTTGTAAATTCCCAAAAGAAAAGAAGTATTGGGAGCTTGAAAAACAAGCGATACTTTGTAAACTAAAAGACTGCACGACCGGAAGTGATGATTTCAATGCTGAGTGCCTTGGTTTGTTGAAGCAATGTGAAAACCAAATTGTGATGATAGAAATTGAAAATGTTGATGAAGTTCAACCTATTCCAGCTACTATTTATATCAACGAAGAGTCTACTGTAAATGATTACATTACCCAGCTGAAAAATCAATTTGAGAGTAAACGAACTGAGCAAGAACAGAAGGTGCAATCACCTGTTGGCATAACTCAAAAGGAAATTCAACGGGTAGAAGAAAAAACTATGCCGATGCTGAGTAGTGTCCTGGATAATATTAAAGCAAGTTCAAAATCAGAAGTTATTCTTACACACATAGAAAATCCAGAGCATATGGTCTGCCAAATATATGAAAATCAAATTAAATTGCAAGATCTCACAGCAAAAATGGCAGAACTTTATGAGAACTTTACTTCTGACAAATGTGAATTGATTTCTGGTGAATTCTATGCTGTAAAATATGATATTGATTCAATGTGGTATAGGGCCAAGATTCTTGGAAATGTGACTGAAGTTATGAGTGGTGAATATAATGTTATCTTTGTAGATTATGGAAACGAAGAGAAAGTAAAGAAAAAAGACATTAGGCCTTTATTACCCCAATTCAGAATTCTTCCAATTCAAGGTATCAAATTCAAACTACACGGCTGTGTTTCCATGGAAGGTAGAAAATGGTCTAATGAATGCGTGGCTATTTTACACAGCCTCTGCAATCAAAAGTTCGATGCAGTTTTTAAAAGTTTGAAGCATGATGAAGCGATTATAGATATTTATGTCGAAGATGACTCTCTTTTTGATCAATTAGTATCAGCTGGACTGATAGAAGTGGGTAAATCAAATATTCTACCACCCGAATCTACGGTTGATGAAGATGTCTCATCCATAACTAATCAAAGTACTGCTCAAGAACTTGATTCGAATTCTGGCAACAATTCCAATTCCAATTTGGTAGTTTCGAGCCAGGGCTCGAAAATTGCTCAAAAAAATGTTTTGAATGGGGGTCCTCCTCCACTAGATAACTTCGTCCCATCAGAACTGAATAGTAGTCAAATTGCAGTAGTGGAACCTTCACAGATTACTCCTTTGCAAAATCATGATGAGGTATCAAAAAATGTTGCAGATAAAAACCCTGAGGTCAACAATGAAATAAATCTTAAAGTCCAAGATTTGAAAGTTGAGAAAAAAGTTCAAAGATTGTCACTGCCATTGAACGAAGTTTTGCAAGTTGGTGTTGTACATGTAAACACTCCACACAGCTTTTTCTGTCAAGTGCTCAATGAGAAATCTGCCCAAATTGCTGAAACTCTTTCAAAGCTCAGTACATCATGTGTAGAAAAGCCTCAATCAAAAAAAAAGTTTTTTATAGGAGATTTCTGTGTCGCATGTGCATCTGATAATATATGGTATCGCTCGCAAATTTTGCAATTAGATGATCGTGCCGAAGAATGTTTAGTAAGATTCATTGATTATGGCAATGATGAAGTCGTCCGGTACAATAATATACAAGAAATACCGTATGATTTTGTGGGAATTGAGTCACAAGCCGTTCATTGTAAACTGTTCGGTTGTGTGTCAAAAGGCCAATCAAAGTGGTCGGCAGATAGTATCGACACAATCACAACTCTTGTTAATCAAATGTGCCATATGAAAATATTAGAGTCTGATGGAAAGCAATATGCAGTTGAATTAATTGTTGGGGGAGATCTGACTTTGAATGATTTCTTAATACAGCAAGGTATGGCTCAACCAGAAGAAATACCGGTTCCAAAAGTTGAAAAGAAGCAAGATGAAATCGTCGCTGTTGATCTAGCAGGTTTGTTCATTGCTCTGATGTATTGTATGAAAATGATGCCATGGTCAGGAAATGATATCTTGTAAAGATGCAGAAGATTCTTTAGTCATCCTTCATTCCTGCATTCATGTAGCTATCTGCACACTAGTGGTTCCAGGTGTCATTTTTATGTTTGATATTTCTTGTGGAACCTTGCTTGGAGCGAATTTTGATAAAGAAAGATTCTGTTACAAAATACCACTAAATATTTTTTCCAATGCTTCTTGAATAATAAATAATAAAGCCTTTTACCTATTTGTGTTCTTACTTTTGTTAAGATAATTTGAACGATATTCAAAATTCACTACAAAATTACGGATCATGATAATGATTTTTCTGCAACAAGTAATGCAAAGTGCTATTTGAATTCTAGAATACTGAGCTATTTATGTAAGAACGAAATAAAATTTGTGATGAAATTATTTTCCATTTTTTCTGAATCTCGATTTTCTAACTATTTTATTGACCACAGTGCTATCCAGTCTGGAAAAATATGCCCCAGCATGAGCCACTAATGGACTGCGCTGTGGTGGCGTGGTCCATCTGTGGCTCATCTAGGACAAAATGTATTGCCTTTAAGGAGCTATAAAGCAGATCAAGAAATTCTTATAAAACTACACTGTCCCAATTTTGATATATGTGATGCTGGTACACTCATGTCAAATTATGCAATTTTATTATAACTTTCCATTCTTGATCTAAATACCAGAACCGGATCAATATTAGTTATTCCATTCTAATTTGACATTGTGAGCAATGGATAACAAAATATGTTGGAAAGATTACTTCGTAATTTGATAAAATGCAATGTTTTGATGAAAATTGTGCAAGAACATGAATTAATATATAATGCCTCATAATATCAACTGTTTTTGTGATGTGTGGATAGATCATTGGACAGAAAAATAGGATCTAGCTCTAATTCATACACTACATTTTTGATAGTGCAATCTCTCGAACATCACACAGACTCTTCAGAAAAAGAAGTTAAAATCATAAGCGGTTCAGATGTTTGTGACAGTGCAACATGTACACTTAAAGATGGAGATATGATTTCGCTACAAATATACAAAGCAGCATCTCCAGATAATATGAATATAAAAGTACAATCGGAAGGAAGAACATTTTCGATCAGGTGTAAACTTGCTGGTGAGTTGTCACAGAACGTCAGCTAGTATGCTACTCGGACACCTGAAAATATGGGTGTCTTCAGGAGATAATTTAGCAAATGGGCAATATTTCATGATATTTCTCTCTCTAGTAAAATAAAATATCTATATTTAAGTGTCTGACAGCAATCATACTAAACAGAAAGTTTCAATATCATCAATACTGCTATGAAATAGCAGTGCTAGTAATTTTAAGGCTTACTGACCATTTAAAAGGTGCCCAGTTAGCCCAGTCGGCAAAGTGTTGGGTTCGGTCGGGCTCTCATGATATTTCTCTCTCTAGTAAAATAAAATATCTATATTTAAATGTCTGACAGCAATCAAGCTAAACAGAAAGTTTCAATATCATCAATAATGCTATGAAATAGCAGTGCTAGTAATTTTAAGGCTTACTGACCATTTAAAAGGTGCCCAGTCGGCAAAGTGTTGGGTTCGGTCGGGCTCTAGTATGCAATTCTTATTTTGCGTGGTTTGTGTTATAGGTTTCTGGTCACATCATGGTACCAGAAAATATCTTTTTATGATCTCCCAGAACCCTTTTGTTGCAAACAGCAAATGGTTGAGTTCTGGTGGGAAAATACAATTATTTTCCAGATGTATCCATTGAGATTTTTGAGTATATTTGCAAAAATGATTTCAAAAGGTACCGAGAGCTTCAATTGAAATGAATTTATGTGTACACTGCGAGACTTGATCTCTTTTTTTGTATAACGATTGAAAAATTAAATCATAGTCTTAGCTTCAATTTCTTGGATCATTGATTATTTTGTAGAGCCGGATTGATTATTTTCTCATTAAATTTTTCTTCTCCTGTCTGAAAAAATTGACAGCAACATTTTTTGTCAAGCAATCCAAATGTGCCTCATGCTTAAGAAAATTATATTTCTGATCGGGTAATTATGTTTTGATGCTACCACACAATTGTACTTTTGTTTGTGCTTTCAATCATCATTCTACATTACATGGTCACCCAGCTAAATAAATTCAAAATACAGCAATCGCAATCATCTATTGCCATTTAATATGGGTATTGGTGATTTTGAACCTTACCTAAATTTTTGTTGCAGCTGTGCAGACGTGTTTATCATTTTTGCGTCGCAGGTTGAAGATCTCGATGAGTATGACTCGTTACTCCATGCCCATCACTTAACTTAGTGGTGTAATAACTCAGATTGGCTTCTGGCCAAACTGGAAAATCCGCTACTTTTCAATATAAATAATCCTGTTCACCTATAAGTGGTTGCTGTCAGATGGCTTTGATCAGTGTGATTCACTCAGATGAGTGACTGTAAATTAATTTATCTTTGCCTCATTTGCCTTTAAACTACATTCTCTCGATTACTCATTTCAATTGTTAATTTCTGTTGTTCGTGTGCATTATTCAGATATTACAAAGTGAGTGGCCTTGATCAGAGTGATTCACTCAGATGAGTGACTATGAAATAATTTATCTTTGCCTTTAAACTACATTCTCTCAATTATTCGTTTCCGTCATTAATTTCTGTTGTTCATATGCCTCATTCAGATGTTAAAGCTGCTGGTGAATCATGGAGAGAAAAGTCATCTGAAGTTTTGATGAAGTTTTCTTCACAATATATTGATGCAAAAATTGTTAAAGTAGAAGAAAATGATGAAAAAGGCAAAATTTATGTAACAAAAATTCCTGCTTTTGTAAATGCATTGATTGTAGCAGGATTTGCTGTGTATTGCATACAATGAAGTTCAAGGAAAGATAGTCAAAAATAGTAAAAGTCATGCGCAAGACCAAAAGGAAAACACTTTTCAATGTTTGAAATGTTTCCTTCCTTTCTCTAAGTTGTAACTGCAAAGTTTCTCTTAGTTGGGTATAGCACATAAAATCATGTTAGTAGAGCCAATTTTCCATATGGGAATCATTTTAATCATAATCACAGGAATACCTTTATTTTAATGCAATGACATGCATGTTATTACCTAATCATGGTGACAGTATATTTTCCTTTGGGTATCATAATTTTGTCCTGTGTTGTTCGATTAACAATGCAATTCGGTAGTAGCATTGATAGAAATTTTTGCTAATTTTCTTATTGTGGGACATTCAAAAGCGATATTCACTTTGTATGGTGTATCTTAAAACATCATCTTATTTTACATGCTTCCTCACAATTACCGTGTTTTCAATTGTGGGAGTAGAGTATTTGACATTAGTCATCTGACATTTGATAAAATTTGGCAGAAATGCCTGATGGTGGCATGAAAGAGCCGTCGTGTACAGTGTAAATATATTTAATTTTATCACCAAGTGATTGTGTTCCATGTTGTACTGTTTCCTTACTCAATCATCAAATCATATTACACCTTATTACACCCAGTGCTATGTTTTGCGAATGGTCCATACTTACGTCCCATGGTTAAAAATCTTTTAATGCCAAACCATTCCACTGCGCTGCGTCCAAAAATCTTCCAAACCGATTACTGTTCTGTGGTCGTTAGCCTAATCTTTTAAGGTTATGCTTTTGATCTAGTTTGTAGTGAATTTTAATAAAATAGAAAGTTCCTGACGCTATTCGTTCTGTAATATACTTATGTCTGTAATCATGTCTATTGTTTTCATTCGGTGTGCCCACGCATAGATCTTCATTACTTTTTGTTTGTTGTGACTGTCTGTAACCGTCAGTTTCGTTGACAATTTCTTTTCAATAAAAAATAAAATAAGATTTTCTGTTCTTTTTTTTCCCATTCACATCAAAAATTCCGGACTACTGAATAGGGGTGGGCGTTTCAGAATTTAGTATCGGGTATATTCGAATCGTTCACTGTACGAACTTCAATTTAATAGAGATAGAATTCGGTTCTTGTGTCAAATAGTTATGGACACATCAATGTCAATCTTGCCTGATCAAATATTTATTAAATACCCACAAATATTATTTTTTTATTTGATTGTACCCTTGTTATGTTAATGACTCCTGCGACTGACTGTATGAAAACTGTCGTTTTCACATGTACAATCGCTTATTTTGATACAATGTTTTGATACACCCATGCAACTACAACTAAAGCACCCCAAAGTGCAGTTGCACATTTATGTAACTGAAATATCATAACACACCCTTGACATCCCTAGCGACAAACTTTTTTTTAATTTCGAGGTTTAGCGTATGATCCCAGGTGTCCGCTTTGGATAGGCGCCTGGGTTGAAAACCTTACCAGACCTGGCCTTCACGTAAGAGCATAATACCAATTTTTCATATAAAAGCATCATATATTTTTTGTAAAAAAGCACCAACGTTAGTTGAGATAGAGCGCAATGAAACCAGCAAAGCAAATAATATTATATATTATAGAAAAGAAAAATAGAGGAAAATAAAGTGCTAACACCGAAATCGGCCCAGCTTGAATAATGGGATGTTCGCTCCTAGTGAGTGTTCCTAAATTCATGCTAAAACATGTACCAAAATATACAACTGGATCCAGCAGTTATATTGTTAAAAAAAAATGAGTAATATTTCAAAGAAAACTAAAATTTTCACAGAATGCTTGAAATCGATCATCAAAAACCGTACGACTAAAACTGGATTTGGGAAATTTAATGAAAGTTGAGATATCGAGTCGAATATATGGTCAATTCGAATAGCTAAAAAGGCGGCAACCTATTTTTCGTTTGATATTGGGGGGAAATTATACATATTATTTTATTTGGACATGGGCTTTTTCGATAAAACTTCATTTTGACAAGCATGAACCTATGCTGCGCATTCCATCGGTATAAATACATAACTATACCTGGTATAGGAATGACGAAATTTAATGATGCGAGTTTGTTATAATTTTGCGTTTGGTTTGAACTGCAAAGTATTTGTCAAGACATAATATTTATATATTGTGTCGATCAAATTTTATCTAATGCGTTTTCGGCAGATTCCATGTATGAATGGCGGTGACTTTAACGTAAATCAAATTCTGATATTTATGAAATAACAAAACATCTATTACGGCTCGATAATAGTTTTCCTAAAAAATTATGGACTGTATTTTGACAATTTTCAAATAGTTTTGCAATTTCGATATTATGAAACAATCTAGAAAACATTCTAAATATATATATATAAGTGCAAAATGTGGTAAATTAAATAGCAATTGCACGTAGGCATTTTTATATAAAATTGTGCATAAATATGATAGAAGGATGGCTTTATCTAGAATTTCAAGTGCGTTCAGCAAAGTCCTGATGATGAATCCAGTCCGACGGTCAGTGATTCGTTTTGACAATAACTTGAGTGGAATTGTCTGTAACAGAAAGTTGTTTGACAGTTGTACGGTATCCCACAAATTTTGTCAAATATGTTTCACCGTTGCACAAGTTACCGAGCCCCGACAAACCATATTCTAACAAAGATTTTAAGACGGGTTTGAGTTTTTATATGACTCGATGTAAAAACAGGAACATCTCTGTCTGTTTTGTTCTTCAACGTTTTGTTACAGAGCATCTCCAAACGTTAACAAATTTTTTCGTCTGCATTTTTATGACTTGCAACAGCTCACCTCCTTTTTTCGTTGCGCTGGCAATGCGAAACAATCTGGCTAAGCATCTGAAGCCAACCGATTTGACTGTAGCCTTAGTCTTATCTCCAGTTGAAAAGTATACACGAGAGTGCCAAGAATACTGAAAAATAAAAGTATAACATTAGTGAAGAATATAGAAGGCATCTTAAATTATCTAAACACTGAAAAGACATTGGCGTTTATTAATGATTTATCTTGTCGTAATTCTCGCCTACTCGATTAACAGATGGTACTCGAGGCCGTTATCGCCCGAATTTCGTTGTAACGTAAAATTCGGCATAGCGATAATTTTGCAGTAAACTTGTCAGTTCAGGAATAATTTAAAATTATTTTAAGTTGATTTATTTTACAATAACTTGCTATTGAAATTGGACTTGAGAATATCTAAAATGCGCAAAATTATTTTTGATAACGTTAGAACATACGTCATCCAGCTAAAGATAGAAATTTAATTCCGTTAAGTTTCCAATAAATCCTAAAACAATATATTTTACGTTATATCGAAATATTTTAGCGCAAACATGGTATTTCGCAAAAAATTTGAGATCAATCCCATCAGTAACCACTCATGAATCACTACTAATTTTGCCTGTTGATTACGTCACGGGAAGTCAACAAAGCGTGAATCCATAAGTCGAGACGTTTTGGTATTTACAGGTAAAAAACCTTTGTTTCATCAATTTTTGTTCGTGTGGTTTTATATACGGGAATCATTCTCTTGTTGCCAACGCCTATCAGAAATTTTGCGAAACATTTTGGGTTTTCTCGAGCATGAGCCGCTTCATCAAGGCGTAGGCCATCTGTGGCACGTGGTTAAGAAAGTAACGACCTGTTTTTCTCGCAACAAAAGAATCTTTGGGTTTCTCATCGCAACAAAGAAAATCTTTGTATTTGCTTCGATTTTGTTTTTACCTTAAAAAATCACGTTTCAGTTACGTCATATACTTGCGGTGGAGCGCTTTTAAAAACAAGTTTTTACTCTAAATGAGCCATCCAAATTCTTATTCAACTTATCATTAAGTTACCACAAGTTCAACGCAGGCTCTCAGCTGCCGAAGAATATTAAATTTCATTGCCTGTTTGCGTGGTTATGAAAGAACCATATCAAGGACAAGATCATTTTATTGTGGTGGGAAAAGGCAGATATGGTGTATTTGCTCAAATTTACACGAAGTTGAAGAATGTATTTGTACTTCCCGTTGTTGAACTCCGTGCAAATGGAGTGTTAATAACTTCAGTAGTGAATCTTGTGTATTTAGCCCCTTGTGGATTGGATATTACCCGCATTATGTGCTCGCAAATTCGTGGGATTAACGGCTTTTCGCTCTTTCGTGAAAATCTTACCTGACCGTACACTGACATTTTGAAATACTTATTTTACGAATAAAATTTCATTTTTTATAGAATCTTTTTGCTTGATTTTAGCGAATGCATAAAAAATTGCCTATTATATACTTCCAAACTACAGAAGATTTTGACGAATTTGCACGTATTATTTGTGTGCTAGCATAACATATTCAGGGATATGGAAATGGTGAAATGTCCCTCCCCCTGGGCGATATAAATCTTTCAAATCCTCCCTCCTTTTCAAGGTTCTGAATACGCCACTGTGTACTAGGTTTCCAGGAGGTAACTTTATCTGGTGTTTGGAAGGCCTGTTTTTTGATGGATAGCGAAACTAGACACCACAAAGTGGAATTTTTATTTTTCTCTGGGTGCAAAACAATAAATTCAGCTTACTTATGGAATACCATTGTCCTTTATATCTACATCCATCGGAAGTAGTAGCAATCGGCGTGGTGTGAGTCAACATCTTGCTGATGAGAGTTGTCGACGAAGCTAAATGAGATTAACAATAAGGATGCATGACATCATTAGAATTACACGGGACAAAATTGCCTATCATAACAAAGTAATTTTACGTATATTGAATGTAACAAGTACACGTATAAATTGTATTAACATGTTTCCTGTGTGTCGTACAAAGTTTAGTTTTACAAACACCCAGAGCAGATACTACTCACAACTATGCAGTTTAGATATGTGCGGCTCATGAAACAGTTGCTGGTTATACGAATGTATTTATACCTTTTAGCCGCAAACGTGGTTGCTATTTGGTTTCTTTTTAAGTGTTACTTTATACTTTACTTAGAGTGAATTCTCCTACTAAAAACAAATTACTCAATGAATGCTTCAATAAACTTGTAAACTAACGTTAGTCATCAATAACGGAAATTTAACCCTATTCATATGGAAGTTTGAAATGTTCATATGGCAAATGACCAACAAAATAAAAATATACTTTCGGACAGTGCGTCCAAAATATCCCAACCTATGCTATCGTATCCCCATATGAAATTACAGTTTTTCCAAGCATGAGCCACAAATGGGAGCATCTAAGCGGGGCGATCCATCAGTGACCCATGCCTAACAGAGAATACTTGTTGGTCTATTTATATATAGGATCTCATATACATTCCCACTTTAAGTCATCATGACTAATGCGTGAATAATCCATGACTCGATAGAAATATTACTGAACACCTACATAAAATTGTGATAGATTGTGACGCCCACACAATTTCCCATAACGTCATAAAGCCAAGAAAAGTTTAACTGATGGAGTTTTCGAATTTCAATTTTGAAGGGAAATCAGTTTTCTCTGATCAAAAATTTGTTGCAAAATGTTTTGTTACGTTGTTCATATGTAAGTAACTCATGCTTGGCTAAATTAAATTTCTGATTAAGTTGATATTATTATGCAAATCCATTATAAATGTTATGAAAAAAGTAGGTTCTACTCTTAGGCATGAGAACATTTCGTAGGTTGTAAGCGGTGTATCCGCATTTTTCTTATTGATATTCATCCCGAGCAAAGCCGGAAGCAGTGCTTAAAAGAAACTAACCAACGCGCACTTGACAGAAAAGTGCCACTAAAAGATTTAGTACCGGTAACCACACTCTTGCAAGAGGTTTTTTTCAGAAAAGATAATATCGTGTGAATACGACTATCAAATGAATAAAAATATATAAATAAGAAAGTCCGAAAATAATGACTTAATTTTCATCTGATACTCTCTGCGGATTAAATTTTCACTCGCCAGGATGGGAAATTACAACATTCGCAAAATCTTAGTTTGTTTATATTAGCTATTCAATTATAATATCACGTGATGGAAGTGACAAAATCAACCAATACTATAGTATCGCATTTATATTGATCTATAAGTAATTATGGTGTAATAATTGTTTGAATTGACAGAAATTTTGTGCCGCAGGGACGGTACATTTTTTCATTTCAGCGAAATGCAGTGACATCATTCTAGGCTTACCTAATAAGTAGCTAATAAGACACTTTTACACAGAATATCCTGGTAACTGAGTGTGAATAATTACACGTTTTTTACATGGCAACCAGATCTTTTTAACAATGGTAATTTGATTTTAATCCTCACGAACCAAATATCTATCTGAAGAGTCAATGACTGTAGAACGTTGACTGTGATATAAATAGCCCACCATGCCCATGGTTCAAAACCCTTACAAAAAGTGCTTTGCAGAACACAGGCCACAGATTGGCCACGCAATGGCTTGTGTCCTGCAAATATTATTATTCAAGACATTTGATGAAACGATATCGACATATTTTATTCCATCAAAAACATATATTTTTGCCTACCTTCTGCGCATAAATATTCGTCAGAGTTATTATCACAATCCTGTTTTCCATCGCATACGAGAGAATCTGATATGCACTTATTCTTAGTACATCGAAACTGATTTTCTTCACATCCATTATTAGATGACGTTGCTGATGACATGAATTTACCAGATAAAGTAGTACTTTCGATCCCATGCAAAGTTGATGACGTCAAAACTGTTGAAGTCGTTTCAATTCTTTTTGTCGTTGACTCACTCGTAGTAGTTGCTGAAGAGTTAAAATAAAATTGAGTAATATTAGAAGAAATATTTGTCATAGGTCATAGTTCATTTAGCCAAAAAAACGTCGAAAATTTCAGTTTTTGAAATACTGACTTAGCATTTTAAACTTCAACAGATAGAGAATTTGATTTTGGGATGATATTATTAAAAGGAATACCTTCCATAGGGCTTAGTCCTTTTAACCAAATATTCAATCACAGTTTTTGAACAGTGAATTAGCGTTTCAAATTTTTAGCCTTTCACTTGATAGTTAAGAGCACCAACTTTCTGTTGCATAATAAAGTATGTGAAAGTTGTTTTTGTTCTAATTCTCAAACAATTTATTGCAAAAAATTAAAACAATTTTCATCCTAGCAGTACTACTTATAATCATAAATTTTAAATTCACTTAAATCTGTTCGAATAACCCATCCCCATAAATAGAACTAATAGAATAAACTCACTGGTACTTTCAGTTGGGCAATCAAGTTCATCTTCGCCATCAAAACAATTTTGCGTACCGTCACAAACCAAACTTTCGTCGATACATTCATCATTACATGCGAATTCATAATCCTCACAATCCAGAGAATATTCTCCATAGTCTTCAGTTGTCGACTTTTCGGATGATGTTGTTACAGGAATTGAAGTGGTGCTTACTGCAAAATGTGTGAATGTTTGAACTACTTGATTTAAGGTAACTCATTAAAGTGGACAATAAGGTTACATTTTTGGGATTGAATAATAAGAACAAATAACTATAATAACCCTACGCCCCAAGCTCTGGTTGTGGGTATAGCCTCTAAACCGGAATCGAGGCCGGACACAAACCAAATTGCCTTTCTTATATGGAATTAGACTTCTCATATGAGTCCCAACGTGCAAAGAGTTTTGAAACCATATTCAGTTCAACGCAAAAGCAAAGCAGTATAAAGGCAATAAATTCGAATAATAGAACTTCACGAGAAAACCTAAACTTTTGCAAGGGCTACAATTGTTGAATTACTCCGTGATGTAATTTTTGTTTGGCCTAGAGCTGAACACATTGATGCCTCTATGTGCCTAAGACTGGGCAATTTGATTCGGTTATTCGAGTCAATTCGAAGCTCACATTATTCGAATCAATCGCGAATCGTTCGTAGGAACAAAACCTTGCCAAATGAAGTGAAATTTCTATTTTTAACGGCAAAATCAAATCAAATCGGTCAAATGACCAAAATCGATTGTATTTTGTCGTTAAAATAGGACAATTGTTGCTCTTAAACATAGAATGTGAATTTAAAATATACACTGTAAATGTCTTTATTTTCACAATGTTAATGTTAATTAAGGGAGAAGGCTGGTGCATTATTCTCGACGACAAACCTTTTTTAGTTAAACTTGAATCTAGATTTGTTGACTATGTCGACACATACCAAACTAGCAAACACTTATACAAATATTTGAATATCAGTTAGCATAAAATATTCTGCGTGTAAACGAAACGCAGTCTGATGATTGGGTAAGTTCGAACCTATGTTCAAAATCTTACTTGGCGATGATGAGTCACAGTCTTTCTCATCTGTACTGTTAAAACAATGAATCTTCCCGTCACATAATTGATGCTTATAGATACAAAATCCATCACCACAATCCACTTGATCGTCGTTACAACCAGTTATTGAGCCTGTTCGAATGAGATAAAAACACATGAATATTTTTGAAACAACATGCTATGTATATTCAGCTATAAATTGCAAATTTGAGCTTAAGACACAAGGTTAGTGTTGCTGAAAAACGGCTTTACGGAAAGACTGAAAGTTCCCACATTCAAGTATTGTCGCCAAATATGAATCACCCATACTCAACAAAACATGTTTGCTGATCTGGGAAGGGTATTTAATCATTCCCAATTCTGTCAAAACGTTTGTCAAGCATGTATCATTGGTTGAAAGCACCGTCAAGGTGCGGTTCATCTGTGATTCGTGCTTGATAAATCAAAATTGCTAATAGGTATTCTGTTTGTTTAGCCTGAGCCATCGATGAAACACGTAGCAGAGAAGACAGATTTTCTCATATAAGTGTACGTGCGTTACGGATGTAGCCTTCACTGGAATAGGATATATGCTGTTCAAACAAAGAAAGGATAGCAAAAACGTAGACCAACAATATTTGATTACCAGTCCTCGTGTGTACAGAGGGTGGCTATGTCTGTTTTCCATCATTTAGGACGGACAATAATTGTAATGCCGAATAAAATTTGCCATTTTGAAAACAACGACCTAGCCAAGAATGAAATAAAAAGTAAAATATAGAACTCTAATATTTCTCCTGACGCCAAATCACGTCATTAAATGAATTGACAAAATTACGCAAACAAGCACAATGAATATTTAAATGTGACGTATAAAAGATTAATTTTGTCTATAGAATAGGAATGAGAATTCGAATGTTTTTATATCCAAAATGATTTTTATTTCGTCAAGAATGGGTTACAGGTGGACCGCATATGTGGTTATACTTGACAAAACAAAAAAGGATTTGAAGAATATTTTTCTACATTGAACGGTAACAATAGGCATTGTTCATCGAAGATTCGTGATCAGCGATAAAATTAAACATGAAATTATCGTCAGATTACTTATCACAATTATCACAATTAGAAGTTACTACGCATAACAAGGCAGTAGCGGAGTGCAGGGGAGTATCATAGATGTGCATTTTATTCATTTTTTTTCGAATTGTATATAACCTATTCACCAAGGCGCGATCCATCTATGACCCATGCTTTACAAGATTAATTTCGGATTGGTTATATTTTATTAAATTTATTAATTCACTTTGAGCGAGGGCTGAAGCGGGGCCAAAAAGCAACCATCTAACTGCCGCAATAGCTAAGAGCTACTGCAAGATGTGGTACCAGCAACTGCACTTCAAACGGAAAACATTCGAAACGGAGCTGAACTTTCATGGTAAGTATAGATATTATTCTGACCTGTACAGTTTGATTCATCCAGTCCATCACCACAGTCGACAATTCTATCACAAACTTGTGTTTCTAAAATACATTCTCCGTTTCCGCAATCAAATTCACCAGTTGCACATCCATAATCCTCATATTCATAATCTACCAAACATTTTGTTTCGTTTTAGGTATTTGAGAAAGGATATGGAAATTCGGACATGACTATTGTCGATGGTTAAATCAGAAGTTGTATTTTCGTTTTCAAATTCCGTGTATATACCATTTTTATGTGTGAAAGACCATTTGAACTCCGGTGTACATGACAACCATGTCTGTCTTATTGTCATCCAATAAAAATTGAAAAAAAAATTCGAGAAAATTATTGATGTTATTCGCAAAAGAAGAATAAACGTCGATATTTAACTTTTCATTGCCTTTATTTTCAATTTAAATATGTACATTCTGCTGTCTTCGGGGATAAAGCAATAAAGCATTCGGAAATACAGATTACAAACATAACATGTCTTTCATTTCAATTAGGTATTGTCTAAAATTAGATTAATATGTGTCAAAATATAGAATGAAAGTTGTACAAGAGGGAGATGATCATATTTGTGGTGGCCTGAGGTGATTAACTGCAACCAAAAGTTGACAGGATAAACAAATCATTTACGTTATCGTCTGAGTTGTGGGCATTTCTATTATCGATTTTATATTCAAATTTCGCAATATATGGGTTCCTAGTCAGAAAAAATATGTCTAAACATCTTTTGTCGAGTATGAGTCAGGGAGCCTCGGTTTCTCCGTGGCTCATTCTTGACAATTTTAGATTTTGGATCCGATTGAAACATTTCAGACATAGCCTTTAACGAAGCCGTGATCCAAGTAGAAAATAGTCGACAAAAAAAAAGGAATACGTCTTTGTTCAGCATGGCGCGATCTATCAGTGACCCATGCTCAGCAAAATAAAAATTTAGGATATAAATAAGAAGATAAGTAGTACTAATATGCAAAGTACACTCTTGACTGCCCATTATTAAGATAATAAAAATTATTTTCGACTTCAACTATTTTTTTGAATTGAAATAAAGCTATTTTATAATAGGAAAGAATATAATTGCTGGTGGTTAAGATAACACTTTTGCGGTGTGGTTAGGAACATCGTCTGAATATTACAAAAAATAGAATGATATCATATAAGGTATTTCACAGATACATGAACAGGTTTTCATAAAAAAATCTCGTATATGTATAGTCTTTCTAAAATCCAGAAATCATCAGGAAATGTCTATAATATTTGACTCCGAAAACGGCGCACAAAGTCACATTCTCTGACTAATTTTAAACAATCATCAATGACGTTTTTTTCGTAAATGAAAAATTTGGCTGTTAAAATTTTTATTCTATTTTAGACTCTATCCCATGATGTGACTACAGTAATTTAAACACTTGTCAGCCCTAAGGGCAGAAATTAAAACGGCATGTTTCAAATTGTACATAAAATTTGTAGTCGACCTGGATAAATTTTGTGACGTTACCTTTACCATGTGTTATGGGTCTGGCGACACAAAAATGAAAGAAATTTTTTTTCTTGCGAAATTGGTTGCTTGAAATATGGGTACAATTACTCTTTTGTCCTAAGAAAAATTAACTTCTGACGATACTCGCAAACGCGCGCAGTGGTTCGGTGTTTAACATGTTGGTATCTGGATTAACAATTAACCCAATCTCTAAATCGTATGCCCAAATATTCTTTGCTTGCTTTACTTGCTTGACAAAATGAAATTTCTGTCCAGGAATTCAGGTTATAATGACTTAAAGGTTTACATTTGTATCTCGCTATCCATTTTCGGTCCTTTTTCTAGTAAATTATTCAAAAACTGATTTCAGTGGTCATTGAAAAATAACATTTGTCGTTGACAACTAAAAAAGTAACTTTAGAAGACAAACTGAATAAAGTAGAAATCTTACCCGTTGTATTGGTGTCTGTTGTTTCATTTTGCGCTTCGATCATTACTTGACTCACAACCTTAGAAGAGAAATGAAATCATCTTGGTCTATTGCAAACTTCATTAAAATTATAGGCAAATATAATAACCCCAACATGGCAGTATTTTTGTTAATAAATAGCTCAGTTGGTAGCAAATGTAGTCAATCACGAACACTCGCAGCTGAATCGATTCAATAAGAGAGATAACGCCGTCATGTCAATCTTGCCAATCAAAATTTAACGAGCAATCACATTAATATTTATCCCTCCCAGAAAAAATATTTTCGGTACTTTATTTAACGAGTATGGGCAACTAATGGCTAAGGCGCAGGCCATCAGTGTGTCATGCCCGATATATTGAAAACGATGCCTGATATTACTGAAAGGGGCAGGTGAGGAGTACATTTGCTTGATTTTTTGATGTTTCTCCACAATATTTATAGCATTCGATTTCCATAATATACACATAGGCTATAATCTTATAGTATGATGCATGATTCAGTAGTTTCCACAGTAAAATGACAATGACACAGCGGATGTCCGTTGTCAACAGGACATTGTAGTAGTTGCACTACAGTAAGCATAACTCTGTAGCATTTATTATCGAGTCATCGTGATCCAAATTTTTATTCTTGTCCAACATGGGCATTGGCTGGACCATGCGTTGAAGAAGCGATCCATCAATGCCCACATTAAAGAAATACTGTTTGAGAAAATATTTATTCCTTTATTTCTTAAATATTTATTACTTCCAATGTGTCGCATACCATATGTGATGAGCAGATTAGAAGAAATAATGAAATTGACGTTGCTTTTGTAGTAGTTAAATGCATTTTCTTTATTTCCAAACGAGTACTTTGTAAATTTTAAAATTGTTATATTGTATTGCTAATTAAATAAGTCCAAAAATATAATTTATTTGTGCAAAGTTCTGAAAATGTATACATATAGAAAGAATACTTATAAAAATATCAATGACAAACTCTCAAAAAACTATATTTTGTTCTTTTCTTATTCTGTCAGCTGGATGGAGGCGGAATCGCGTTTGGGGCAACATTTGAATACGTACTTCTCTATTCAAATCATCGCCCAAAATTGCTCAGTCTTGCTAAAATTTCTCGCCGTATTCCAAAATTTCTATGTGAAATATCTTCCTCCAACAGTCATCTACTGCAATTTAGCAGACTATCTGTTGCCATGTCATACTTTATACTTCATAGTGGGAAACCACACACTCGAAAATCCATGTAATTATCTATTCCAGTCCTCAGATAGACAGAAAAAGTGAAAAAAAACAAGCTTAAGCACTAAAAATCGTTTTTCAATTGTATAACCGTAATGAATACTATGCTATGTAGGTGTCTATGCTACAGCATTTTATAATGAGTTATTTATCAAATTATTAAAACGAATACACGAAAAATACTTATACAACTAATTATACTAAACACTACCAAATCGTTACTTATATTCTACCAAGTATTGGCCAATGTTGAATCGAACTTCGTCCTCGCGACCCATGTCTCATACTTGCCAATGCATGACTTGCGAAAAAGGCTGACCTGGTAAGACATCTAGGTAATAATGAACTTAGATGAAGAATGAACCCCCCATCTTTTCAACCATACTCGACAATGACTTTTGTCAAATAGCAATACATGATATATATAACACCTTCACTTTTTCTTATCGCCCTTTCTTGCGGTTTAGCGTAAAATCAGCAGACGTGAAAGTGCGTCGAACCCTTAGTTAGACGCTTCTCGTAGATTCTTAACAAATTCGTACAATGAACGTTAATTTTGAAGTTAATTCTCGTATAAATTCTCATACATATAGTTTAGTTTGAGTCCTAAATTGACAGTTAATGCCAGACATGGTTCATCTATGGTTTAGTAGTTGAAAAAAAGCACATAATACACAATGGTAGTTACAGAAAATTGATGAGTAAACGAAACGATTTTCCTGACAGTACACGCGCGCATGTACATGAGAAAAGCATTGTCGGACAGTATCAATTAAAACTTTAACCTCAGGAGATCCCTAAAAGGAAAAGTCGTCTCTTACACGACTTAGTAATACAAAAAGCGTTTCGATTCTGTGCGAGATAACGTACAGACCCGGCCTGTTTCGAAGTAATAGTAGCCCGAAGCATTTTTACATATAATGTAAAATGAAAGCAATCTGATTCACTACAATTTTTTATATCTTTTGCAATAATATTGTCAATACTAATTATAGTTGGTAAAATCACAATCAGAAATTTTATTTTTAAAGCATGAGCCACAGATAAACCGTACCTAAGCGACACTAATTTTTAGTTTGTATACAGAAAACTGTTTTCGATTTAGGTTCTGTAATCGTTTTTTTTTTTTTTGATATCTCCTATATTATGTGTGAACTTTACTTCTAGACATCGAAACCATGGGATCCTGTTTTATTTGTAAGATTCATCTCATGTCTGTGCGCCCTAGGTATGACTACTTTTAATTCGGACTTAGAATGATCTTTCGAACTTTGGTCATTCTACCAATGATCATGATCGATTAAATATAGTTCTTGACTCATTGAAATCGTTTGAACACACGCACACACACAATTTGAAATTAGAAAAAAATCAATTTTTATCACACTCAATATTAACGTGTAAATTCAAGCTGAGTCTAAAAAGAAGACGAAAGAAGATGGCCAAATTTGACATTTGAAATGTAAAAGTTTACGCAAAAATGGTAACTAAAAATAATCTTTTCAAAATATAAAATGCATAAAGTGAAATTCTCACGCGTTGTATTGGCGTCTGTCGCTTCATTTTGCGTTTCAATCGTCATTATAAATACATCTCTATATATATAGTTTCAAAAGGTACAATCGTGTGGATTTAAACCGAATAATTGTGTATTACGTCTGAATTAAGATTACCAAATTTCTAATCGCCTCTAAAATATTCTAATTCTTCTCCTTATAATTAAATATTTTTTGTAAAACGGTTTCTCTCTACAATATATGCTGAATTAAATGTCATAAAATTAATAATATCAATTAATACGCAAAAAAGGTTTCATTATCGCTGCTGATTATGAAATGTTTGCCTAAAATTCTTCTCAACTGTTCTGAACTAACCTTTTATGTTTACGTAGATTTAAAAGTTATAACAAATCATAAAGTTAAGTTTATTGAGTATGTACCACTAATAGGACGCACCTTGGCGTTCTCGGGCCTTAGAGCTCCGAACTATTTTTCCAATTTAGTTAATAACTACTCCAAGTGCATGTCGAACAACCTTTTGCGGGCGTTATTTGCCGAATAGTTGCAGTGGTATTTGAAATCTTTTCAACAAAACATTAGGCTACTATAGCTCTTGACAGTAAAAATTTGGTACTTTGGTGTAAAGATTATATCGTATTTTATTAAATTTTATTCGAAAATTTAGGCAATGCACACTCATTTTGCTGTTGCAGAGAGACTTTGGATTAATATCTGTAACTAACAGATACTACTGTTCCATGCGGAAACTTGACGCGAAAGCAGCTATATTTAGCCGAAATAAACCAGTTCCAGTGCCTTTGGTCAGTAAGCGGAAAAGCGAATTGAAACCACCTTTAGTGACTATATTGTCATAAAAGTCCCAAATGTTTGTTTTTTCCACTTAACACGTACATAAATGAACAAAACAACGTGAAGTTACCGATACCACGTCATTAATGACTTGTCCTGTTACTCATTCCATATTTATATTTTTTCAGTCGTTTGTTCAAGCATGTGATATAGACAAACAATTCTTATAAACGCAGATCAACCGTGGCCACTTTTTGTTATATCCAGGATACTGGTTCAGTTAAGGTCTGCAAAGAGGCTCTTTTACGCAGTTTTACGTAATAACGCGTATTAATATCAAACACGTGCAAACTCCCTCACCATCACTACCCAATCAGAAAACCTATGTCCATTAAAGTTTTTCGAGCTTATGTCACAGATGGATAGTGTCGTCAATGCGCGGCACATCTGTGGCTTATGCCTGACAAAATTAAGTTGCAGATTGGGAAGAAACTGCATTGGCGAACAGAATTAAATGAGAGACATTTACAGTTCCTCTACATCCCAATTTATTTCTCCACAATATCCCCACAATTTTATCAAAGCATCTTTTAATAAGTACATGGAAAGATAAAACATATAAATAGGTAAAGTCAAGAAATGTGAGTTAATATCCCACCAAGTTAGGGGCTCACAAAATAGGGCTCACAATACAATGTCAAAGTATTAATTATTATGAATAAGAAACGATTTGAATAATAATGTTGTGGGGCTACCCATATGCTAGAATACGATATTTGTACAAAGATTACTTTTATTTTAATCATAAATAATTTATTTAACATCGAAATTGAATGTCTGCAATCAAAATCATGTGTGACGACGAAACGATATTTTGTGCGCAAGTCCAGGATACGTGGGTCAAACGAATTGACAGTTTGTTCGCTAATTAGAGATGTTTGGCTAGATAATTGAAGATTAATTGAAGTCATTCTTTCAAAATGAGTGCTACTATTTACCATCACCCGATACCCCTTTTGTAAATAATCGCCATTGCCAAAGTTCCAATATAGTCACAACAGAAACATGCGCCAAATTTATGGACATTACTAGTTGTAACTCTATCAGCATTTTGGATGTTCCCAGGATGAACCCAAATCAGGATGACTTGATCATTTTACACTTTATTATGCGATCTCTTACAAAAATTTTGTTACATTTACATTAGAAAAATAACACATTCTATTCAGGCCTGGCATGGCTTTGCTGTCTGCCATCCCATTGATGATTAAAATGATAATATATCCAAGACAATTGAATTCTTATCGTTGTCACACATCCACGCATGAGTCGCTGATTATCATGTTTTGATAGTATGATACGTCTGTGGCCCAACTCCTCCTCAAGCCATGTCTACATTAAAATTTTAGTTGGATTGCTTACTAAATTATTTAATTGTATTTGAGTGATTAATTATGACATCCTTTATACAGCATTTCTTAGATGGAAACGTTGATAACAATACTCCACCAGTGTTGCCAAAACAAAATTTTAAAATGTACTAAACTTGCCTCCAAAAAGCAATAGATATTTTTAAAAAGCAGTTGAAGAACCAAGAAAATGCATTAAATTTTTCAAAGGGTTTCAAAGACAAGGGATAGTATATCTCTTTTCTTGAATAGAGCTAGTAGTCTACATACACAGATATGCAGTGTAAAGCTATGACATAAACTGCCCCAATAGGCAGGAGAGATATATCGCAGCACCAACATAAATTGTTCCCAGAACATATAAAATTCAAACTGTGGAAGAAGTAAAAGCTGTTCTTTCTGAACAGGATGAAGACTTACTTTCAATTTTATCTATTTTCCTCTTTTTCTAATAAAAAGTATAGAAGAGAAAACGCAGAAAAACAGAATACAAATAACAGAATAATATGGTAAGTTTTACCCAAATTCGGTAAAACTTGGCTTTTAAAAAAAATCAATAACTTAAGGGAGAGTTTTCATATTTCTATGTTTCTCACAAAAATAAATTTGAAAAAAAAAACTTTGAATAAAACCATTTGTTTAGTGTATGCAGTAAGGGTAGATCAGAACAACTTTTACAACAACACAAGCTGCACAAATTATCTCCTTCCCAACCTTTTGAGTTGGAAGAATATGTGGATCCGTTTAAACATTCTTGTGAGTCTGTTTCTATATATAATAAGCATGGGTTTCCGGTTCCCGTCCGTTTACGGGGAAATCACTGTATAGCAAATCTATTTAGGCTATATATCGTTAAACTAATTACAATAAAAATACAGCAAAAGCGATTTCAAAAAGATGACTTGCCTCGCCCACAAAAGCTGGAAATTTAATTTTGTTGAGAGTGGAAATAAATTTTAAATTTTTTTTGAATTTGTTGATATAGTGTGGTATTGAATGCCAAGTTCAAAAAGATCCAATTCGAATGTAATTATTGGATTTTTTTAATTTTTCTGTATTGATTCATATATTTTGGACCAGCCAAATGGTGATCCCATACTCTATACGGTTTATATTATATACCATTATAGTGATCCGATTGATAATTTTATTAGTTACCAGTGATACCCTTTATTTTCTCGTAATTCTGGCCAATTCATAATCGTGTTCTATCGGGCATGGACCATTGATTGAAGACGCCTCAATGACGAGGTCTGTTTGGAGCTCATGCAAATCAGAGTAGAATTTAACAAACATCCGACTGGGCGTTTATTCTTGATTGGACGGAATTCTCCCCACTCCACCTCTTTTTGGCGGGTAAAAAAGCAATAGTATATCGTGTGCTATTTATCTATGAAGTGTAATAAATCTAAATGATTTCTCTGCTCTGCTTGTCTCTGGAATATTTTATTTTTATAGTGTGCTTGTGAATGCGAATATTATGAGACGAAACAAAACATATATATATATATATAAGAGCCTGAATATCTAAGTAATAAAATCCGATTTGCCTGAGCAGTATGCGAGATTCCAAATTGTTACGTCATAGTAAACAATTTCATGGTTAGCTTTCCGGCTGAAATACAAGGTGGTAGGTGATTGGACAAAGGTCTGTCTAAATCCGCCAATCTTACGTGTAAAGAAAGGCTTCCTCATGGATTTCTCAAAAAGTGCTGCATTTCGCGGCAAAGGTTATTAAAAGCACTGAAATAGCGCGGGCACATTTTTTATTCTTATTTAGCGCTACCTGGCGAGAATAAACACTAAATTTAGCGCAAAAAGAGCCAAATTGGAAACACCGTCCCACAATCAGTGGTTTACCCAGTTCACGGGGCAGCCTAGTTTTTTTGGCAGCGGTGATTGTGACGCAATGCATTTTTGCTCAATCGTGAAAAATCTTTCGTTGTTCTGCTAAACATTTTTTTATTTATTTATTTTGTTTATTTTGAATAGGTTTCGGCCAAATTGGTCTTGTACGTCCTGATGAATAAACATAGCACACATACATTGATCCACGCATTCCGGATTTGAATTAAACGAGACTATATCGAAAAAGTTACTCGCAAATGGCGCTGTTGAGCAGCTCTAGTGGCTCTTGTTGGCCAAGAAATCTCTGGGTGCTCAGAGCTATTCTGTATTTTGGGGATTTAGCCTAGCCTATTCTGTATTCACGGCACTAATGCTGAATGCGGAACGGTTACCAGTGCGAGAAACAGCCCGTTCCAGCCAATTATCACCGACATAGAGGGTCTAGTGAAATGCGAGGGATGAGGGATATAATTGGGAGGTTATACAGTAACTTTCTGACTTATACTGTATATGCAGTAATTGTCTTTGATGCGGTACAGTACAGTAAAGGGTTTAGTGAAGTTTAGTACCATATTCTGGAATGTCATTAAAATAAAAACTGGCAGAATATTCTCATCCTAACTAGGGGCGCAAATGCTGCAAGCATCTGGCATTGTCTCCCGGGTTAGGATGAGTCGCTTGCAACATGGGAAATTATTATGATAAGCGGATATATGCTGTATGGTACTTCATGAGACCCCAATATGGTATACGGTACGTAGTTAAGTTACTCTGTACAGGGTAACGTACCGGTACCGTACCTATGTTTTTATCTTTCTCCTAGTCTGTAGTTGTGTTGTAGTGTTGTTTTTGGGTCTAGTGAAGTTTAGTACCATAATACCTTTAAAAGGTAGCACAATCATGAAATTTGGATATATTGTTAGGCACCCCTAAAAAACCTCGCATACCAAAAATGACGTCACTGCGACGTCATATGACGTCATAACAAGCCAAAAACGACCGCTCGCACACGCCCTCAGTGACGTCCTAAACAACACTGCAATAACGCTATGGCGTTAGCGCTCATTCTCCGTTTACGCACTCGCTCAATTACTTTCTTTTGTTCTCTCCTTTTTAACCTTCGGTCATTCATCAAACGGGTAAACGATTTAACACCTAACGCCATATATGAACCGCGCTAAGGCCGATTCAAATCAAATAAAGGCCATACGTGACATCTTACGGAAGCGATAAACGTGAACTCCACATGAACATGATGGACTGGCCATGCGTGTCGCTAATTCCCCAATGAACTTTTTTAATGACCTGAAAAAGCTAATATCCCCAGCATGAAAATTATTGCCATAGCCATAATTCCCCTGAAAATGCCAATACCCCTTCATAAAGATGATTATTAGTAAAGTCACGAAGTCCTTAAATACGCTAATATCACCTTATGAAGTTGAGTGCCACGGCCATAACGGCTCTATAAAAGCTAATATCCCCTCATGAAGTTTAGTACCACGGCCATATTGACTCAAAAAATGCTAATATCCCCTCATGAATTTGAGTACCACGGCAATAATGGGCCTGAAAATGTGAATAGCTCCTCATGAAGTTGAGTGCCACGGGCATAATGATTCTAAATAAGCTAATATCCCCTTATGAAGTTGAGTACCACGGCCATAATGGCCCTGAAAATGCGAATAGCCCCTCATGAAGTTGAGTACCACGACCATAATGACTCTAAATACGCTAATATCCCTTTATGAAGTTGAGTACCACGGTCATATGGACTCTAAAAATGCTAATATCGCCTCATGAATTTGAGTACAACGGCCATAATGGCCCTGAAAATGTGAATAGCCCTTCATGAAGTTGAGTACCACGGGCATAATGACTCTAAATAAGCTAATATCCCCTTATGAAGTTGAGTACCACAGCCATGACGGCTCTATAAATGCGAATATCCCCTCATAAAGTTTAGTACCGCGGACATATTGGCCCTAAATAGGCTAATAAACTCCTCATGAAGTTAAGTACCACGACCATATTGGCTCAAAAATACTAATATTCCCTCATGAATTTGAGTACCACGGCCACATTGACCCTAAATACGCTAATAAGTCTTCATGAAGTGGAGTACCACGGCCATAACGGCTCTATAAATGCTAATATCCCCTCATGAAGTTTAGTACCACGGCCATATTGACCCTAAATATGCTAATAAGTCTTCATGAAGTTTAGTACCACGGCCATATTGACTCTAAAAATGCGAATATCCCTTCATGAAGTTGATTACCATGGGCATAGGGCATAATGATTCTAAATAAGCTAATATCCCCTTATGCAGTTGAGTACCACGGCCATGACGGCTCTATAAATGCGAATATCCCCTCATGAAGTTTAGTACCACGGCCATATTGGCCCTAAATAGGCTAATAACTCCTCATGAACTTAAGTACCACGGCCATATTAGCTCAAAAATGCTAATATTCCCTCATGAATTTGAGTACCACGGCCCTATTGACCCTAAATACGCTAATAAGTCTTCATGAAGTTGAGTACCACGGCCATAACGGCTCTATAAATGCTAATATCCCCTCATGAATTTGAGTACCACGGCCATAATCCCCTAAAAATGCCAATACCCCTTCATAAAGATGAGTACTAAAGCCATGAAGTCCTTAAATACGCGAATATCACCTTATGAAGTTGAGTGCCACGGCCATAACGGCTCTATAAATGCTAATATTCCCTCATGAAGTTTAGTACCACGGCCATATTGACTCTAAATATGCTAATATCCCCTCATGAATTTGAGTATCACGGCCATAATGGCACTGAAAATGTGAATAGCCCCTCATGAAGTTTAGTACCACGGCCATATTGACTCTAAATATGCTAATATCCCCTCATGAATTTGAGTACCACGGCCATATTGGCCCTGAAAATGTGAATAACCCCTCATGAAGTTGAGTACCACGGGCATAATGATTCTAAATAAGCTAATATCGCCTTATGAAGTTGAGTACCATGGCCATGACGGCTCTATAAATGCAAATATCCCCTCATGAAGTTTAGTACCACGGCCATATTTACCCTAAATAAGCTAATAACTCCTTATGAAGTTGAGTACCACGGCCATATTGGCTCAAAAAATGCTAATATCCTCTCATGAATTTGAGTGCCACGGCCATAATGGCCCTGAAAATGTGAATAGCCTTCCATGAAGTTGAGTACCACTGCCATTATGACTGTAAATACGATAATATCCCCATCTGAAGTCGAGTACCACGGCCATGACGGCTCTATAAATGCTAATATCCCCTCATGAAGTTTAGTACCACGGCCATATTGACCCTAAATATGCTAATAAGTCTTCATGAAGTTTAGTACCACGGCCATATTGACTAATAAAAATGCGAATATCCCTTCATGAAGTTGAGTACCACGGGCATAATGATTCTAAATTAGCGAATATCCCCTTATGAAGTTGTGTACCACGGCCATATTGGCTCAAAAAATGCTAGTATCCCTCATGAAGTTGAGTACCACGGCCATAATGGCTCTGGAAATGTGAATAGCCCTTCATGAAGTTGAGTACCACGGCCATAACGGCTCTATAAATGTCAATATCCTTTCATGAATTTGAGTACCACGGCCACAAGGATTCTAAATACGCTAATATTCCCTTATGAAGTTGAGTACCACGGCCATAATGGCTCTGAAAATGCTAATATCATCTCATGAAGTTTAGTATCACGGCCATAATGACTCTAAATACACTAATATCCCCGTATGAAGTTGAGTACCACGATCACAACAGCTCTATAAATGCTAATATCCCCTCATGAAGTTTAGTACCACGGCTATATTTACCCTAAATACGCTAATAAGTCTTCATGAAGTTTAGTGCCACGGCCATATTGACTCTAAAAATGCGAATATCCCCTCATGAAGTTAAGTACCACGGCCATAATGGCCCTGAAAATGCTAATATCCCCTCATGAAGTTGAGTACCACGGCCATAAGGGCCCTGAAAATGCGAATAGCCCCTCATGAAGTTGGGTACCACGACCATAATGACTCTAAATACGCTAATATCCCTTTATGAAGTTGAGTACCACGGTCATATGGACTCTAATTATTATTATTTATTTTGTATCATGATCTTGCTTCAGGCGAATACGCCTGTAGTTGTGTATAAATTAAAGTTGATTTGATGAATAAAAATATACATATATACTGCCTGGTGATTAGGTTCAATTACGTCGTGTTGTATCATTTGTGGTTCGTCGTAGAACTGGAAAGCATTATAGAACAGTGGTATGGAACACAGCCACCCCCTATTCTATAAGACTACACTCGCGGATTGCGTGAAAATGGGAAAAATTTAATCCCCTGAAAGGAAGATTGTTGCTACTTACTCGGGGATAAAATAATTTAATTTTGTTCACAAATCCCGTTAATGAGGCACAAATTAATGTTTTGTTTGACATTTGCGGATTTTGAGATTGTACACACTAAGCAAAATTTTCCCGCGTGTTATTGAAATCGTTTATTCATGTCACGCACGTGTACCGGTCAGTCTGAGATTTTTTCGGTCGTGGAGGGGAGACATGACACTATGACAACAAATGCCAACAACCAAAGGATAAAATTTTGAATGCAAGCTTTTAACATGAAAAGTGCTCCATATATACATTGCAAAATAGAAATGAATTATATCATAATTAGATATTTGTTGAATTATCAACGATTTTAAGACTGACTTTCGTTGGTGCATGTCTATTTGATTAATATACGAAGGCTACATTCTGTTTTTTTTTTTTTTTTTTTTCTCGAAACTGTGATTCGAACTTCATATTTATTGTTTAACAATGGTAGCTGAACAACAGAAACTAAAGCAAGGTACGCTATGCTCTTCACGCTAGATAAACATGTGAATTACGAGAAATAAAATATATATATATAATCTCGAATAAATTTTAGGTTTGCACGATAATTGCATAATAATTTATTATTTTGCGGCTTCATTGATGTCAGTTGCTTACGTTAAAATATATCCAAAAACCGTTTGAATAAATCTGGTGGAAAAGACACTTTTATTTATTCATAGATTTTCAATGTGCGCGGAATAGAGTTATATGATATGAAAGTGATGTAATAAAAGAGAAACGATATGATTATTTAAAAAGATATAAGTCTGAAGACTTAATTATCGTTGACTCCCTTTTCTGATCTTGCTTCTCCGAACAAAGTTTTTTCCCAATGGCATTGTCAGTTTACCACAGCACTGCAATCAATTTTATGTAAGAAGTTTTTTTTCACGAACTTCTGTGAACCGGGTAAGTTTGTGATGGAGATACCTTAGTGTTACTTCAGCGATTATATAGCTCTTTGTACTATAGGGAGAATCTGAACCAATCTCGATGGGAAAAAATCAATTTGCTGGAGTACAATGAAATCTATCTAAAGAAACGATGTTGATTCTTTCTAGATATACTCAAATGCTATTTCTTTAACTTAACCAATCGATAACTATTGTTCATAGACATCATACATATTTTGATCTAATAATTATATTATTGAGGACTCTATCCGCGCAATCCATTGCTCGAGTCAAACATGGTCCATGCTTAAACGACAGAACTCAAACGTGACATGCATGAACGACATCTACAACGTTCGGAAATTTTTTTACTAAAATTAAATTATTTTATTCCAACGTATTATGTAGAAAAATTCCTGTCAGGGATTAAAGTTTTTCATTTTTCAAAAAATGTTTCTTACATAATAAGCAACTGTAGTCTTGTCATGCATGTATCTGATTGAATTAAAAAAAAAAAAAACTAATCGAAATTTCACGATAAATGTAAATGAAACTTCAAGATTAATCTTTTTAGACCCATTAGGGTCGTTTCACTGAATTTCATGAGGGGATATTAGCGTATTTATAGTCATTATGGCCGTGGTACTAAACTCCATGAGGGGGTATTAGCATTTATAGAGCCGCTATGGCCGTGGTATTCAACTTCATAGGGGGATATTTGCGTATTTAGAGCCATTATGGCCGTGGTACTCAAATTCATGAGGGGCTATTCACATTTTCTGGGCCATTATGGCTGTGGTACTCAAATTCATGGGGGATATTCGCATTTTTAGAGTCAATATGGCCGTGGTACTAAACTTCATGGGGGGATATTAGCATTTATAGCGCCGCTATGGCCGTGGTATTCAACTTCATAAGGGGATATTCGGGTATTTAGAGTCATTATGGCCGTGGTACTCAAATTCATGAGGGGCTATCCACATTTTCAGAACCATTATGGCCGTGGTACTCAAATTCATGAGAGGATATTGACATTTATAGAGCCGTTATGGCCCTGGCCCTCAACTTCATAACGGGATATTACCGTATTTAGAGTCATTATGGCCGTGGTACTAAACTTCATGAGGAGATATTAGCATTTATAGAGGCGTTATGGTTGTGGTACTAAACTTCATGAGGGGATATTAGCATTTATAGAGCCGTTATGTCGTGGCCCTCAATTTTATAAGGTGATATCAGCGTATTTAAGGACTTCAGGACTTTACTAATCATCTTTATGAAGGGGTATTGGCATTTTCAGGGGAATTATGGCTGTGGCACTAATTTTCATGCTGGGGATATTAGCTTTTTCAGGTCATTAAAAAAGTTTGTTGGGGAATTAGCGACACGCATGGCCAGTTCATCATGTTCATGTGGAGTTCACGTTTATCGCTTCCGTAAGATGTCACGTATGGCCTTTATTTGGTTTGAATCGGCCTTAGCGCGGTTCATATATGGCGTTAGGTGTTAAATCGTTTACCCGTTTGATGAATGACCGAAGGTTAAAAAGTAGAGAACAAAAGAAAGTAATTGAGCGAGTGCGTAAACGGAGAATGAGCGCTAACGCCATAGCGTTATCGCAGTGTTGTTTAGGACGTCACTGAGGGCGTGTGCGAGCGGTCGTTTTTGGCTTGTTATGACGTCATATGACGTCGCAGTGACGTCATTTTTGGTATGCGAGGTTTTTTAGGGGTGCCTAACAATATATCCAAATTTCATGATTGTGCTACCTTTTAAAGGTATTATGGTACTAAACTTCACTAGACCCTTGTTTTTTAGGCTGCTTGATTCCAGTATGAGTAAAATTCCCAGGCAGCAGGTACCGTAGTCCAGGTACCACTGCACATTCAGTGTTTGTACTCATTCACGGTTTTTTGGGGGGGTGGGGGGAATGTGTAGTGTAAAATGGCATATCCCAGTAGTTCCAAACTCATCTGTCGTGCCCATGCAGCACTGAGCAGCCTGTCTTAACATGTTTCACAACATTTTCAATAAATCAATTTTCAGGGAATGCTCTTTGTCTGTTTGGTTTAGACCGTTAACGTCTCTTAACCTGTAACATTACTTAAGTTACCATAGAACTGCCTAACATCGAACACTTTTGGTGTTATTCAATCAGTCACTCTGCCATTTTTCGTCCAAACCTCGTAAAAATTGGATATAAGAACAATGAGACGTTTTTTCATATTCCTGTCCTAGTCCTATTTCCAAACGTCAATTTTAAAGGCAAATGAGCACAATGCCGCCGTCCTAACATCGAACGGCCCATTTATGATGCACGTTAAGTCGACGTACGGAGATAAAACCCCGCGGAAAGCGCGTCCGCGATGACGTAAGCGAGACGTTCAGTTAGTTACGTCGTCAACGTGAGAGAGAAACGACACAAATGGGGAAGCGACAATTATGCAAAGCGTTTTATGTGCCGTGTTAAGTCTGGGCGATGTGTGGCCTTCCAAACAGACCAGGTTCCTATAGCATATATTTCAACCCAACTATTTCTCATGATAGATAGTTGTTGAAATATTGACATATTCACAATAACAACTTTTAATCCAAATAGTCGCAAAGAAACTTACGATATTTTTTCTATGTAACACCTTACCTGTGTATTGGAGAATCACCTGCTGAGTGCACTCGAACGCACCCTCAACCGTCAAAACCATCCACGAATCCCGTCGAAAGACTTGTTGACCAACTGTATTCAAAATATACAATTATATAGTATATTTCTGGCAACATACAAAAGAAATTACGTGGATAGCTCAATATCTATGCGAGTTATGAACGTTTATCTAAAAGTATTCGAAGTTAGGCAGTTTTACGGGTTACTTACTGTAGGCCTACATTCTGTGTTAGGAGTCATTTAGGAGTGGAAAAATTATGCCTAGGCCTATTTGGAAATATTTTTGTTAAAATTTGAAAATCTTACAGGAAGGACCGTCCCTCCTTTCCTAAATCTTGTGGGGACATTTCCTCTGGTTCCTGGTTGAGTTCAGCGGTCAATTCGCATCCCTTGGGATGAGATAAAAATTCGTGAAAATAGTTATGCTCAAACCTTCGTAAATATTATAATTTGTGGATAAAAATAAAATTCACAAAAATGCTCATCATAAATGCAATAGTCATACCATTTTTAAAAACAGTTGAAATCCGGTTCTTCTCCAATTTGAACTAAAATGCCAGCTCTTCCGGGCTAGAATTGGGTTTTATTTTATCCTATGTGATAAACCAGCCATCCCCAACTTTTCACAGTAAATCCATTGCAAATTTCATTATGGTACGAATTGACCTATGTGGTATTTTTTATGTTCCATTTGATCCACCGAAAACACACTGGTACGAGTTGAGCGGAGGCGACCTTAACTTTTTTCTTATACCTTACCGTATATATATATATATATATATATACAAAAAATAAATACCCTCCCGATGCACGACATGACTCAGGACTTTGCTATTTTATCGCAATGTTGATCGGTGTGAAGACGTGTGTACTATTTTACTGTTGTCAGACATCCAAATCAACTAAATTATTTTTGGCAATTTGTTTTGGATCACAAAAGATAATAGAGACACCGAAGTGAAGCAGAGATGGTCATCTCCCGACATTATTTCAAATACATGAGTGTTAGCCTTTAAGGACTTTTTACAAATTTAACAATGATAATGTGAATAATTGCTTTTTTGGTTGTGTCTGATTAAAATTGCAGTTCTGAGTAACTCCAGATAACATACAGTAATCTTGATATTACATTTACCGGTATATGTGTTTGTATGTAATTTTGCCTTTTTCTCACATATATTTAGTGAGCCATATTTTTCCATTGTCAGCAATTTTCTATCACATAGCATGAGATGCTTTTAGCATGTTATTGTTAGCCACACTTAGTATAGACCATAACACTTGTGATTGATGTGAACCATGTAAATTGCAAATAGTCAAATTTGTCTCAAACATTGTCTGTCAGGTACGGATTATTGATGGCTCAAGTCAGAGGTTTTGCACGTCTGTGGCTCATTCTTGACAAATGAATACTTTTGTTTGGCATTAAGATATGTTTTTATTAACTTTCCTAAAATAATATAGCTAATCAAAACAGTGACTTGTGAAACAAATTTTAAAACTAACACAAAGCATAGTTCGTTTAGCTTGTTGCATAGATGGACCCCAAAGCAGGTTGACATTCAATGTTGCAACAATTTGTACTTCCATTTAATCAGTGTACCTCTATTTGGAGAAGTTTGTTTTTTAAATCTTTTTGGAGAATATTGGAGCTGACCAAATGGCCAAATCTCATTGGAGCATGATATTCAATAATCGAATTTCTCTTTTGGGCATCATTATTTGTGATTGATTGTGAACTTGTTGAAAATGGCTCAATCTTGATTGGAAGTTAATATTTCCTCTTGAGGTCTCAATATTTAATTAAGTTTTGATTTAATTTTTCATGATACTTATTAGGTTGGGTTGAAATCCTATTTTAGTATTACAGATTCATCCGCAAGTTTATTGAATATATCAATACAGCAATCTGAATCGTTGCTTCAATACTACAATTAACATTCCATAACTTCTATTATAAGAGCACTTCAGTTTCTATTCAACCCTCAAGTATGTTGTTAAAATTTAAATGCCTCATTCCAGTAACATCTATCATGTGAATAGGCTCGAATAGAAGGCTGCTGTATCTGTTTGGTCTGCTGATTTATCCTACTATTTTTGAAGTACTAGAATATAAGATACAAATTTTTTTTAATCCAATCTACCACTTCTCGATTTGATTTTGTCAGAATTTATTTTTCAAGCATGATCCTCAGTGACCCTGTGCATCATCGAATCATACTTAACAAAGCATGTCTGGTTGGACTTTGTCTGATAGGATTAGCGCAATTTTGAAGCTGGCATCTACATGGACAAACCAAAAAGATCAAATAGACATATACAACAACCTGTAATAACTTGTTATCACTCACAATGATAGCCATGTTGTCACTAACTACAGTGTTTTTTCTATTTCAGTATGGTAAAGAATTAGTGGAAATGCATGTGATAATGGTTGGATTAATGCGAGGATATCATTCCATTTCCTGCCTGAATTCACTCTATTATCATTTGATTAACACAGTATGAATATAGTAATAGGCTTATTTCCAACTGATATTAGATGATATTTAGTATTGCATCAAACAAATCTTTCATTAAGCCAGATTAATTTGTGACTTCTTTTGATATATGTATTTCAAATTTCAATCACTATGATATATGGCAGATGCATTATTGTGAATAATTTCAAATGCATAGAGATGCTTTTAAAACTAGCTTACTTATGCTGCAACCATGACAACAGTTGACTAACTGTGAGGAAATAGTAAAATTAGATTATGATGTCACAATCACCTCTTAAATGCAGCCTGGTAACTAGCTGATTTGTTGTTGATTTAGGTTAGCCTGAGGTCAGTGGTCAAGATTGTGTGGAGATTTTGCGAGCTAGTAGTACTATCTTTTTTTAAACCTCTGTAACTTGCTGTAGCAATTCCAGTATTCTGCTGTATATGTGTCAATGAACCAGTACAATAAGTTTACACACAAAATTTTTGAAAAAGGCTATTTTCCCCTAATGTCCTAGTCTACTTTAACATTGCTGCAAGGGCATATGTTTTCTTGTTTTCTGAAATACGTATATTAATAGGCCTTCCAAACAGAGATGATCATGATTGAATATTAACATTCAACAGTTTTGAGTATTTATTATGAAAAGTATGTTTCAAAATTTGAATATGTTCTAAATCCAGACTTCTTATTGATTATTATCCCATGTTTTAGTGAAAGACATCTGGATCTAAAATTTGATATTTCGTGTCATAATGGGTTTTAGGTTTGAACAAAGTAAAGCAATTCGTCTCGAATTTACATGTTATATTTTGTCAAGCATGATCCATCAGTGACTCATGCTTACCAAAGCATGTTTTGGCAAAATACGTCTGAGTGGTAGTAGACTTATATATATATTTTTTAATCTATTTAAATATTGATTTTTTTAGACATCATGCTTAAAATATTTCAGACTGTTATGGTATGAAGTTAATAATACATGATATAGCCTCGATATTTTTATACCCTGTGAAGCTTTAGTAAATTTCATGCCCTGCCATAGCTATATTTAACATTATATTCTAGCCCAAGTACTATTCTTGTCACCAAATATAATCTTAAGAAGTGCAGTTACATTATAAATAACTAGTTTTGACAGCATAACACTTAATCATTTCATCAGTTTATATTTTTAGATTGTGACTAGCTGATGATATATTCATGCACATTCTCATTCTCATAGTTCAGTAGTTTAGTTTGAGCGGTTATTGCCTGTCGTACATGGTGATTTTCTGTAAACTGGTATATAGTTGATGTTTGAAGGGTCCACTATGACTAACAATAGAAAGTTAATAATGGTCAGTAATTTACTGTTTTGGTGGCTCTCAAAGTAGCCTATCCAGTCAGAAAAATTATGTTTCGTATGAAATGTTAGTGAAGTCCACATTAGCGATCGCCTATCCAGTCAGAAAAATTATGTTTAGTGTTAAGTGCAGTCCAGAATACATACCGGTACTCTCCTACTCTGGCACCAAAAGAAAATTAAACAAAGATAGTAGGCTATTTGAAGATAAATCTATTGACTAAATGATTAAAATCGCTCCTCAATCACTTTTTCTGTCACAGTCCAGCAAATCCAATAGGGCAGTGGCTTGAAAAGTGATCAGTTTGAATAATTTAGTATTCAATTCGAATATTCAATATGGCGAATATTTGATTTGGAGTTCCAGCCCTAATTGTAATGCCTGTCTGTATGGCATTTTAATAGAAATTGTTTTGTCAAGCATGTTACATAGATGCAACAGGGTAGTGCATAGACTTGACTTCAATATTTGAAGGCTGATGGTATCAAACCTATACTGCACATACTTATATCTCCCTAAACTACGAAAACTTGGCAAAGTAAATTACGATATATGACTTTTTACTTGCTCTATCAGATTTTTCATTGGCCACTGATCTGAGGGATTGAGCCTTAGTACACGAATCCACATTCAACAAAGGATGGCAGAGCAAAATTTTCCCCAACTTGCAGTACACAAAATGAATAGATTAATATCATTTCATTCTTCATACATTTTCGCTTTTTTCCTAATTTATCACAACAGAAAACACTGTAAATACAAGATTAGTTGTAAATTTCAAACTATATTATTGTTTAGTGTATATAAGTTTCACTTCATGGATATAATCGTTCTACACTGATTGGTACGACACAAACATACTGGGTATATCGGAGTACAATATTTTCATCTTCGTTTTCAATATGTCAAGTAGTGAAGATGGGATAAGTCAAAGTAGTAAAAAACGAAAACACAACAGCAACAGAAGACGAATACTCAGGTTTTTCAGGTACATTTTTGTTCTTTTCAGGCATTTAATAATGACACAAATATCTATAACTTTTATGTTATTATCTGGGCATTTTCGATTTGATTAATCATTTTTTAAATCAATTTAAAAACTATTCTGATCCGAATAGAATCTATAGATGTTTGCAAAACAACCCTTATAGAACTGCTGTGCAAACAATGATCAATGTGGACCATGATGGCCATGACAGTTACGCTGAAATAACACTTGAAAAAAAAATTAACAGATGGGCATTATCTCATGATAAATCACTTGAGAAGATTAAAATGTCTCGCTTTTAGTGTATAGTAACAACCAACTTGTAGAAAAAGGATCAAAATCATCAATACTGTATTGAAATAGCGGTGTTGATGTATTGAAATTTTATTTTTCACCCACCCACCCAAAAGAAACCATGAATGACAACCGAGGATAAACAAGATTCTGTCACCCTGGGTTGTTTGTGGAGAAAATATTAAAACATTTGCATTACTTACTATTGTAGAATTTGATTTCAAGTTAACAACTCTCTGTGATGTTGGCAAAAACACTATCAAGAATTTCATTATATTTTTACAATCACCCCTTTGAGTGGATGACCCCGAGCTGGATACAAAGCGAGTGGTCAATGTAAACAAACAGTGCTGGTTAAAATGCATTTGATTTTAAATTTGCTAAGCAAGAATCACTGACATACTTTTATCAATGAGTCATACTTGGCAAAACATAAACATTTAACAGGCATTCATTTGTCCTGGGTATACAAATTTAACATGGAATTTGCATGAATGATCACCATTTACGAAATATCGTCAAAAATTGGTTTGGGCTCGGAGGAACTATGATAGATTGTAGCACTCATATACAAATGTCTTATGTTATTTTTGCGACGCAAACCACGCTATCGAAACTTGATTCAAGCATTATGAAAGGAAATGAGCTGTTATATCCAGTAAGAGTTTCTGTGTTACAAGTGAAATTCGAGCAGAATTGTCTGTGACCAATTAGCAAATTATGGTTACGAGTGTATTTATTTTTTAATTATATATGTTAAATTAGCTTTGATTTATTTTATTCGGAAAGTCTTTTAGGTTCAAAAAAATTTTTTTTTTGAATCTAAGGTCAAAATTTATCGTCTTCTACTTTCTAGGCAATTTTTGTGTCACAAAATTCTAAACAGCCTTTTTAGGAATTTCTCCTTTAGTGATAAACACCTCTTTAAAGTAGTTTCAAATACGTATCTCACCCTGACCAATTTTCATTCATTTGCATATCACGTAACTATGTCTGGATGCGACATTTTGCCTTCAGGCCTTATGATTATGTTGATGCTTCTTAATCATGAGTCTGTGACGACAAACCACTTCAGGTACCAATTGTTCCAAATGATTCACTAATAAAGTAGTTTTTTCATTTTGTGCTGATACATTCAAGTATGAAACTCTGATAAGTTTGTCTTGTCCCGTTTGTAGAATTAAAATACCAATTTCGACCATGCTAACTGGAATGGCATACTAGTTTCGTCAAGCTTCGGTTGTCAAATTCAATTTTGTGTTTTTTTATTTCATGGCAATTGATAATACAATTCCATAGATGGCTTCTTTAGATTAAAGATTCTGATAAAAGGCCAATTTGAATGATTCGAACACTCAGTTCTGTGCTACGGTTTGATACTGCAAAGGTTTTAAGCCAAAATTCTGTGGGATATATCTTAGAACTTCATAATGTATTTTAAAGAATTTTCAATGATAATATTAATGAGAATTTTTTTCATAATATTTAAAAATAGATTTGGGAAGATTCGACTTATCCGAGATTCGATTTGAAAATAATGGGTCCAAAATTGGCAACTATGCAATACACAAGCACACACTTTTGTTTGAAATTTTGATCCTGGTTTTCAACTAGCATCTTGAGTGGGTATCTATTTAGCATGACTTTTTCAATGTTACATTCTAATCATAGCTAAATCAAAAGTCATTTGTCAAACTGAAATTTCTTCAGTTTCTTTATCCTACTTTTGAGTTTTCATCAAATCAGATTATTGAGAATAGTAGGATGCTAGAAATTTCAAGTTTGGAATTTGGCAATACCGGATTGTGTATTATGATTATTAAGGGAAATATTTATTATTGGTACGTGACACAGATTTGTACAATTACTATTGTGAGCATTATGCGTTGCTTCTATTCTCAGACCGGCAACGTAATGCCTGATCAATGTAAATTATGTCTCATGAGTAGCGTGAACCTTTATCAAAACCAGGGAAATTTTTCAGTACATTTGAATGTGTCAGAGTTTCATGATAATCTATGAATAATTCTATGTGGATAAACTTATGGAACTACCCCAAAATAATATTGAACTTTTGAACATGTTTATGTGCAGGGGATTTTGTGTGAAGAATTTACTGTTCAGCGAAAGTGACACAGTAATTTTATGTTTTAAATCTGCCAAGTCAAGTCGTTGTTGATCGTAAAAATGAGATGCTGTTTGTGAGTTAGGATTTACAGTACACAAATAATTTTGTTTTACATTGGATCTTACAGCAAATAGTTTAATTTCTGTTGTTCGTCCACACTCATTTTTCACAATATAGTTTACAATTGTGATTGCTTTTCATACTTCAGACAAACTTCTGATTTATTATTCTGTTTTGCTTTAAAAAATTGCATTTATTTTCAAAGCTCATCTCAATCTCAAATTAACACATTGCAAATATGATTTGATCACAAAAATTTAACGCCAATTTCAAAAAGTGGCAAATTTATACCTTCTCAATCAGAAAATATATTTGTCAAGTATAAACCACTTATGGATGGGAAGTCTTACCTTTCTATTTCACAAAACTGTCGCTTGGTATACTGTTAATAATGAGCAGTTAGGTAAATCTTGTTTAGCAACACCAATTTTCTGTACTTTTATGTTTAGAAATATATTTATGGAAATATGACACATGTAATGTATTGTAAACAGCCTAAGGCTATGTCTGGTAAATTCATAGTTTCCTCTACTCTCATAAGTGTCTTTCCATACCACACCTGTAGAATAGTGTTGTATTTCTTGTATTCAATTATCCAAAATAGTTACAAGGTAGGAATGCATAGTTTCTAATGATACCTGAGGCAGAGGTACCGTACATTTTTATTGTCCTCTGATTGATTAAAACTTAACATGTTTTCCGTTTTGAATGAACCATTAAAAACAATTGACACACGCCTTGAAAAATTGTTTGAGCTGTTATTTTTTTAAAAAAGTTCATTTTGTAGGTATAAAATGTGGGGAGTTCTTGCTGACAGTGTCATTGTCATAGGGGTTTCTGTAATTTAGATTTTTACAATATAATAATATTTAAATTTTACAGCATATGTATACTATATTTAAAATATAAAAACAAAGATATTCATCTACTATTTAGCTATTACAATTGCCTCAAAATTTCCCCCTTTTTCTGAAAAGGCGTTAATATTAATTCTGTTGATTTTAATTTGTAGTTTAAAATATATTGAATGCTTTGGATAGTCCTTTTATTACCATTTTCCCCGCCCCATGAGATTAGCTTTATTAGTTTTAAGTTTTATTAGTTAATGCTGAAATAAATAAACAAGTCGACAAGTTGCACTTTACTTCACTCAATTCCTATTATATCTAATCTATATTTCAACACCATTTCACATCCCATGAGATTATTCATATTGATGAACTTTATTATTTTAATAGCACTGCTATAAATAAACATATCAACAAACTCTGTATGACCCACTCCTGAGTATTTGATATTTCTTATTAAATTTGAGATTTGGTAACTACTCAGGGAGACAAAGTTAACAATGCCAAGAATTTCAAAATGGTGGTGAGATTTAGCAACTAGTTTTTTGGTTGTGCTGTGCTATAATTCTCATCTCTATGCTTTGAAATATACATTTTTAATTTTCATAATGGTTACGATGGCCTAGTTATTATGTTGAATGAATGAATATCTTAAGTTTGCCTGCCCAATATATACTATGAAAGTCAAGATATTCCTAGAATGCAAAATAAAAAGCTTTTGTAAGTTCTTCAGGTAAACGGGAACAAAACAAACTAGACTTGCTAAAATAATTTATCACCAAAAATATTTATCAGTCATTTCCAATTAAAAAAAATATATGATTTTCAAGAAGCAGCTTTTCACTGTCAGAAAATTTCCACCAAAACATGTTTTGTTAAGTATATATGGCACACATTCTTAACGAAATAAAATTTCTGATCTGGATAGTCTATGATAAAATTTTTTCATATTATAATTATACATGAATATTGGAATTTTTTTCAGATTTCCATACTGTAACACAAAAAGCCAATACAAGCATGATGAATTGGAAACTCGTGCTGGTGGATCGAGCACAGAGGCGATTCCTTCCAACTTGAGTGTGTTTGGAGATTTAGCTTCATTGGGGACCTCATCACGAGGAGATGCAGTGACCATTGGCAGTGTGCCAAGTGAAAACGCAGGTAAATAGTGTTGTTGCATTATGAATAGATTGATAAATCGTGTTTTTTGCATGCCATTTATTCTTTTTTCTCCCTTCACATTATTCAAAAACCTATTCAAACAACAACTTACGGTATAATTGTGCTATCTATCTGATTATTCAAATAGATTTGGCTGCACATCTATCGAGACATGTTCTCATTTTCATGCTTGTCTGATGTATTGATTACTTTAATCTCTATCCAATACTATCATCTGTGTATTAAATGTGCCTATCATATTGAACAGTATACCAATGTAAGTCAAAATTCTTCCAAATTTAATTCAACAACCACAATCGATTGAAAATGATTCTATTTTTTGTTCCTTTTTTATATAAAATAGATTTTATGAAAAAATAAAAAAATGTTTAAAGTACATTATCCTACTATTAAAATGATATATTCTTCTATTGTTGTAGTAGCAAAGATAGTGAAGTCGATTTGCAATCAATTCATTTAGTGTGTCTTACCTTCACATATTTTGTGAAAGTCATGTTAAAAAATTGATTGCTCTATCCAATTTCAATTTGTCTTACGAGAATATTTGATTTGTAGTTCGCAAATGTGTGTCTTTTATATTTATAAAAAATCTTTTTGTACAAATTTTCGATTAAATTTTGAAAATAAATGATATTTTCCTGGTCAACATTTGTTGAAAACCGAACTGCGATTGATCCTTAGCTTTTTATACGTATGTCTTCTCCACTATATTATTCCCATGATAATTCTAACATATTGCGATCATAATATATTGCCACCAGTCCACCACACACTTACAGGATCTGATAATTGGTTTTGTTAGGTTCTGATGTGAACCTTTAGTTTAGCACAATCATGCTTGAAATATGAGCTTCAAGATAATTTTCCGAAAGTGGCATTTCCTATTCTAGTGAAGATTTTGTGGGATTTATTTATTGCTGGATTACTTCATATCAGCAATTTTGTTACCCCTTGCAAATATTTCATACCACACTGGTGTGATTTGAGGTCGTTTGTTTTTGTTTGCTTCAACATCTGAGTATGGCAGCAAACAGCTTCAATCAAACTGGCAGAATGCCAGCTACTCTTTTACTCGGACACCTGAAGCACACGACTACCATCAGAAGAAAATTTGTAAAAATTATCATAAATCTTTTGCTAGAAATCAAAATAACGAAGTCTTAATTTGAGTGTCTTTTATCAACCAAATTGCAGAAAAAAATAGCTGTATTGATGGCTTTGAACCTTCTTTGTCCATCCAAGAAAAAGGACAGGAGCATTTTGGACACTCAAAGTAAAACACCCTGGCTTCAATGTTATCCCTGATATGGCGATGTCCAAAACAAATTCAATATTCATACATTTGTTGTACTTTATATTCATTCACTTGCTGTGTTTTAAAAAATAATAACAGTTAAGTTTTGAATTTAATTTCTGCAATTTCGATTTACCATATTCAAAATCATTTTTCAAAATATAAAATTAATAAAATACACAATATTAGCTATCGCTGACCTAAATAAAGAACTTACAACTCTAGCAGATTTGAAACGTTCAAGGCCTGAAATCATAAATTCACAATTTAAAACAACTTTCACAATTTGAGAATAATCTAATTCAAAGAATTTGAGCGGATTTAAAAAACAAGCAATCATAGGCATAATTCTAACATTCCGTGCTAGTCAATGATTAACCTCATCAAAGGTCATAGTAGGACCTATTCCGAATAGATGCTGTCAGAAATGCTGAAGTATTACAAGTAAAGCAGACAAACAAGAGATCCTACAAATTTTGTCTTTGTTCTCCCGCCTTGTTTGCTCTTCAGTAGCTAGTGTTTGAACAAACTCTTTTCTAAACCATGCTTTTAGTTTTATTATTTATTTTATCTTTGTCAATTTGTTCAAACAAGACTTTTCTCTCATATTGATATGTGCCATTGGTAGATCGTACTCTCTAAAAAAGTACAATATCTGTTCGAATGCATTATTCATCTGATTCTAATGATACAATTGGATCTCATCCTACCTTTGAATGTGTTGTATTTTAATTGTTAAAAGTTTGCGTCATTATGGTTCAAGAGTTATTCTGAAAGGTTTTCAAATGTCAAGACTTGAACGAACGTCATTTTCGATAAAATGATGTATCATAATTTAAACTCTTGTTACCTAGTTTGATCCTTATACTCTTTTATGTTTGGTCCAACTTTAAGTGTTCTTTTCTAGTTTTAGGAGCAACGTGTGCTACACCAGATTCCAAGAGTTTAGGAAAGCAAGATTCTACCTCTTCAGGAGACCCAACTTTTATAGAATGTCCGCTGTGCCTCAATTTACAGGTTGGAATAACATAAATCATATATATTGATGAAAAATATCACTTTTAGAATTCTTTGTCAAAAGTTTTATTGTGTAGAGCGTAATGCGACACAGTCACAGCCGGTTCATGACCTTTTGGCAGAGTTCATTTATCCTAATCTTGTGTTAATGTCTCAATCATAAATTTTATTTTGTCAAGCACGAGTCACAGATAGATCATGTCTCATCGATGCGATCCATCAGTAACTTATACTCAACAAAATATGTTTCAACAGAAAATTTTGAGTTAAGATTGGCTTACTGTGGCAGTCTCGTGCGAACCTTCGCCATGACGTGAGCTTCATTTTTATAGGATTCACAGCCAGTTCTGTATTATTTTGGTTAAATTTTATTCAACCGGCTATGAAGATACGCATGCTTAGGCAAATATTCTGAACCTGTTATTAAGTGTATACAGACAAAAATAGTTGAATCTTTTCCGTGAAATACAATATTCTTATATTTATCTATTCCTACATTTCCAGCAAATTACGAAAGTTAAATCTATTACAGAATGTGTGATGTTCAAATAATTTGGTTGGCTTGTTGCCTTTGTTTGCTTTTGCTCATTGAACTTACTGCCCTGAATAGATAAAGAGATTGCTTTGTTTACATTTTTATAATTATTATTCGGGTCAGCATAATTTGCGGCTTTAATTTAAATCTTTATCACTATCCCATAGTTGAAATTTACTGGCCTGTCGTGGCATAGAGAAAATTAAAAGTCATTTATTCTAATAATATATATTTTATATTGTCGTTTTGTTTTGATTCAGTTTGGCTGGAACTGTAAAAATAAATCATTCAAATCCATTTTCATAAAGGTATTCTAAATCTATCAGATTGCGCGTTTTCACTAGGAGTTGAAAAGTTTAAATTTGACTGGAACTTAAACCTGTGTATACCACATTTCGTAAATTATTAAAATGAGATTTTCACCTTAATCGAAGAGAAATTTCATCTCGTCAGATATGTGTTACAGATTCAGTGACCAATACTTGACTGAACATTATCTAAATCCTTTTTTTTATGTATACGTTTAGTATTATTCACACCATTAAACTATTATTTGAACGCTGATTTCAACTTATTTTGTAAGGAGCTTGGTAATTCCACGTCGCTATCAATAAAAGTAAGTTTACTGTGCTGGTATGATCCTCAAAATTTTTGTTACTTTTCTCGTTTGCAGAGTGTTGACAATTTTCCTCGATTGATGACATGTTCACATCGATCATGTATGGACTGCCTTCGACAATATTTAATGATTGAGATTACTGAAAGCAGGTTTGTTGTATTTTTGTTATTTCGGTCGAAATTGTTGATTTGTGATACCGAATACTGTTATTAATAAGGATGACACTTTTTATTTGGATGTTGGGCAGATTCGAATAATTCTATATTCAACGTGATTTTGTATTTACAACTAGAGACTCTAAAAGATTATGAGACAGATCTTTAACTGACAACAATTGAAGTTTTGCAGAGTAACTTTCTTTGATCCCCTTGTGTTATAATTTTACTCGTTAAGCGCTCACATTAATTATTCCAAAGTTAAATTTATTCTGAAAATGATAGCATTCATAGTAATGAGATATTATAGACATTGGCGTAATTTTTCGTTCTGGAAAGTAGGGCACAAATTTTCATTTTGATCACGATTTACAGTATGCACAGACGCTCAAAGGTCAAGTTCATGAGTTAATATGAAATTAAACTTGGCACAAGTATGAAATGATGATAAATTGAGTTTGTTCAAGCTCAATTTATCATCGATTCATGCATTTACGAATATGATATTAAAGTGAAATTAGAATAGTGTTATTGTGTTACTGCATTTGAAAATTGAGAAATGTAATACAAAACTTCCGAGCTGTCCTCAGGCATGAAATTGATGCTTTATGTAACAAAATACCAATTTGGTTAAAGTACAATAATAAGCAACGTACTGCATCGTCTCAATGTTGTCGTTGGCATTTGAATAAACACCAGTGAACTCTCAAAATCGTATTACATTTTTATTTTCTGCCTTATCTTTGTCTTTTATCTTGCCATTATTATCAAATGCAAGAAATATTACCGATATATACTATTCAGGTTGCCCTTGGGAGTTTAAGTACATTATCTAATAATTTTTCAACATTTAGGATAAACGGAACTGCCAATATCGGACCATATTTCCCCCATTTTGGAGCAAAGTCCTAGAATAACAAACTATTGGGATTAAGGTCTCAATAACTGCTATATAGTTAACTGCTTTCTGTTTATTGCTATGTGCCAATCATAAATTTTGTTTTGTCAACAAAACAAGAGAGAGAGAGGAGAGAGAGTTTTTCTGTCTGGGGTTATGTCTTTATCCGTTCCCTATCTGAATATATAATTTGTAGAGATAAGCATGTTTTATGGAATAACGCTTTTTATCAGCATATTTAATATTTTTGCAGGGTTAATGTCACCTGTCCTGAATGCCAAGAGAAAATTCATCCACTCGACATGCAAATGATACTCAAAAACTCTCCCCAACTCATCGAGAAGTGGGAGGTATTCACTCTACGTCGATGTCTCTCAGTAGACCCAGATTGTAGGTGGTGTCCAGCACCTGATTGTGGGTAAGCTGCTCCACGTAAAACTTTTCCACAAGCTACGATAAGACTTCCCAATACTTCATAGTCATATGTTATACAAGCATTAGAATTAATATTCTTCCGTATACAAATTTCTCAGGAACACTCTCCTAATGAACTAATTTCAATGTTAGGATGGTCATATCTAACTGTCTAAAATTTCCTCAACTGTGTTGAGAATCTAAATCTAAATGCAATGCATAAAATTTATCAGGAGTTATTTTTATATATCGACCCTTTTGACTAGATCACTCTGAATGAGGCCCTGGTAGGCAGGCCACTTATAGACGTACAGGTTTAGTTTTGTTAAAAAGATGATCATTCTGGTTCAGCCTACCCAAGTTATAACACCCCGGGTTGAGTATGGTGTGTGGATGAACGAGTCAGACTCATCAAGACTCAAACCAGAGATATTCAACACACAATATCGACATGGTCACCATTAGCCGATCATTTCCAACAAATATCGAGGGATAGATTCGGTTCAATTCCGGTCAATAAACAGCAATTTTAAGTCTATTGATATTATATATTATTTATACTCGATGTTACCAAATTATGCAGGGCGTTTTATACATAATTCTTGACACAGAAGTGATTTGTTCATAACTGTCTGCTGCATTGTTTGTTATTTCGTTGATTCATCAATTCTGAAAATTATTTGAATATTATTACGATTTCATTCCAATTGAATAGGAATTAGTAGCCAATCGCTGGTCATGTATTAGGCGCAGAGTGGCAGAACATCATTTGAAAGAAATGGTTCCCATCGAATACAAAAAAATATTTTCTAATACATCACACAAAAAAATAAATACCATGCATCCAAATTTATTGTTGTTTGATTGTTTTCAGTTCGAATAAAAAAATTCACCATTCAATCCTGATTAGAAATTGGGTTTTAATGAAAAAAACGAGTCACTGATGGACCGAGCCTTGGTGGCTCGTTCCATCACTGAATCATTGTTGATTAAAGTTGTTTAAAGCAATTATATTTTACTGTGATATACCGCGAAATCGTTCACCTCATGCATTCCAACAATTGAAACCCAAGTAGTTATTGATTTGCATCAATTATGCGCAGCTCAGTAAATAAATGGAACCTCACATTTTTACGAACCATGAGATTAGTTTCAAAAACAAACGATGAACTGAATATTTGATTTGGATTTCTTTGTTATTTCTGTCAAATTTTGACAGTTTGCGTTTAATAAGATATGAGCTCATGTGGTACAACTACAAGATTAAATACATCAAGAATTCTGATTTTAGTGTGAAGTCAAAAATTATTTAGGTTTACATGTCTTAACATGAACATGATCTAAAAATTGTCAATTATTTTATATTTAAAGTCCCTCTCTTTTTGAAGGATGATGTGGCCTAGCGAGTGTTTCAATTGGGGGACGGGGGATTTAGTTCCATATTAATGTTCCAAAAGTGTTTTTTTTTCTATATGAGATTTTCTTGTATCTTCTCACAGAGGGGTTCTTATTAATATGCTGACCATGCTGACCACTCTGGGTGTGATTCGGGATGTCTTTGAAAGGATACTAGCACCCTGTTTGTCTTTCTTAAGTCCAATAACGCCAAACTTTAGATAGCATTGCACCTATCCTGCTTTTTATGTATTAATGTGCAATTTTTTAAATCAACCTTTAAAACAAAGATTCTTATTTTTGTTCTTTTAGGTTTGCTGTAATAGCTCAGGGATGTGCAAGTTGTCCTAAAATTCACTGTGATAGACCCGGATGTAATACTGATTTTTGTTATCACTGCAGACAGGTGAGTGAGATTTTTCACTTATTACTAATTAGTTTTCAATAAGTGTACCCTACTCTCAAAATGTCAATCACATAGCTAGCTAGTGAGATGCTTAAAGAATATAGGTTAGAAAATTTATCTTAATACATGGCCTATCATGATAAATCGCTTGATATGATTTTTTGATTTTCTGGCTGCCTAGAAGGTTTAAAAAATACATTTTCAAAGCAAAATAAGAGATTGTCATCCTTAAGTGTTGGATATTTCAATACAAGAGTTTAAATTTGCTTTTACCATCAGGAGTCAAGTTGTGCAGAGATTAGTTCAAATTACAATCCACCATTTCATATACTGGTTGTTCTTAGACTTCTGCTGTTTTCATCATATTTTTTTTCAATATTTTTTATTTGAAATGTTTCACTTAGTTGTGAACTATAAAAAAAATTCTGAATGCTGCCGGTACCTTCTGGCTTCGAAATCTATCGAGCGAATATTTTCTCAGAATCTAATAGAATCTCCAGAAATTTTCATGGCGCACCAAAATTTAGAAATATTTTCTGAAAATGTGTAAATGTTGGTTTGTGAGTTATCAATAAGATATCTGTATAGGCCATTGGGAATCGAGTTCAGTTTTTCCATGAATTATTCAAAATTCATCGCACAGTATTGAACATCATAATTGTCAAAAAAGATTTTGTTTCATTCATAATAATATTATCGAAACAGTACAATAGTATTACGGGAAATGGGCGGGAAATTGTTTCTGGATTTAGTTTCGTATCCTCGCTTCGAAGCTTTTGGACAAGTGACTAAGTATAATTATAATTTTTCATAAAATTTTTCTTGCTTTCATCAGTTCGTTCATTCTAGATTGGCAGAATGCCAGTTGCTTTGCTACACAGACACTCGAAGAAAATGGGTTTCATCAGAAGAAAAATTAGCGAAGGGGCAATATTTCATGATATATCTTTTGCTAGAAGATCTAAATGTCTCTTTTGAGTGTCTAGTTGTAATCAACCTAGATAAAAAGGTTCAAAATCATCAATACTGCTATGTAATATGTTATGCCATGTTTTGAAGCTTTCTTGTCCATCCGAAGAAAATGACATGAACATTTCAGGCATCTGAAGAAAACCAAGATTCTGCCACCTTTGCTTGCTCTTTGGCATATTTTTGTCAAAGTAGAATTTTGGATTGGTTACAGAATAAAAATAAAGTGCTTAATAGTGGATACTAATAGTGTAATTCTTTCGAACCTATCACTCATCCAATGATTACCATAACATTTTTATGTCAGTATTCCCAATATAATATCATTACTGGTTACGGTACTTTACTACTGGCACTTTTCATGCTATCTTGATTGCTAGATAATTCTTTTATCGTCCAGGGCAGATACAGCTTGTTGTATTTTACCATAGCTGTTCAGTTTTGTTTGGGATGTTTCTTATCTATAGTGCGGTTGCTGGTACTTCATTTCGTACTAGGTCTTGCCGTTTTTTTAACTGCTTTTTGACCTTCTTTAGAGTGAATTTCAATAAATAAAATTAACATAACACACAAGAAATATGAATAAAAATATAAAACCACTAAACAAAAGCGAAATTTATATAATATAGCAAAATTTTACATAAATTTCGTTCGGCTGATGATTATACTTCCTCTGTATTATGAAATTTATCACAAATATTGGAATGTGGATTTGTAGCATTGTTTATTCCGAAAAAAAAGACTGATGAACGTTCTAGGCAATTATTATTAGGATAAGGGTGTCTCTGCATAGCTTTTATAATGACCTAAATCATTAATTTGTTAATATTCAAAGCAGAATCGTTTTGAATATTTTTGTTGGCGATCAATAATTGTTCCATTAGTACCATGGACAATAAATAAGGTTTTAGATAAACGAAATTGCCATTATTGATCACAGGGTTCGAATTAACTATTAAAATTTTGCTATATACCCTCTATTTTGAGGGTTTATTTTGAACCTTTGAAATCCCTTAATTCAAACCATGTAAACCAATTTTGGACATTTTGCGACAAAGTCATGATTCATGTTAAATTTTACAACATAAAATATTAATGATAATGTTGTTTCTTTGTCTAGTGAAAATAAATTCCATACTAAAATCTTCCTAATCATCAACACTGCTATGGAATAAAAGTGAATTGATTCTTTCTTTCTCCATCCAAAGAAGTTTTTGGACACTTGAAGGAAATCTAGACTATGTCACTTAGACCTGTAGATTAATTTATAGGATGACAACGACGATCAAAATGAGATTTGTTGTTTCAGACCCTGTCATGTTAGTTTCAAATATTTCAAATTCAAATATAAATTTATTGTTTAATTTACACAGCCAGGGCTTTTAGAGATTGAAAAGTGAGATTGCTAAACGTTATATAACGTATTCGATTATAAATTTTTTGTCAAACATGATCCACAGATAGATTACGCCTAGATGGCACGATCCATCCGTGGCCAATACTATACTGAATATGTTGAACTCTTCCTGATTAATAAAACAAATATACCAGGAAAGTGTTTCTATCAAAATGCATTACATAATTGAGAATAATATTGTTATCTAAATCATACAAATACTCAACAAACAGATGCATGCTAACATTTTTTATATTCTTATAAAGATGAAAGCGAAATTTCATCAGGTTATAATAACTACAGCGACACAACGTTGTATTTCATGAGTATTGATCTGAAATATTCTGATTTCAGTCTGTTGTCTGTTATTACAATCAGTATAAGTGTCGATGAAAAAGGCGCATAGTTGTGTTATGTCCTGATTTATTTTAAAAAAAAATGAACCCATTCAAACATGTATGTATTGTAATGGTATATTCTGGATCTTTTAATATAATTTTCTTTATAGTGTTCTGTATCGATTCATATTTCAGTGCTATCATGGTTTACGTATACCTAATTTTATGGCATTAACTTTGATGTACCAGTGTGTTTGTTATTGTATTGTGTAACAGGTTGACTAAGTCATTTTTTTCGATGCCCCAAATGGTCATGTCATTTTCTTCAAATGGACAACAAAAAAGCTTCAAAACCATCTACACTGTTATTTAATAGCGGTATGGATTTTTTGAACCTTTCTCTACCAGACTGTCAAAAAGAGACAATTTTATCATCTAGCAAAAGATATATCATGAAATATTGTTCGATGGTGAATTTCCTTCTGATGAAATTTATTTTCTTCGGGTGTCTAAGTGGCAGAGAAGCTGACATTTTGCCAGTCTGTTGTGTAATGGGTATTTTGATTACAGTATATCTGCATGTTGGGAATATTTTCTCTTACATAATTTTTTATTTTATAATTTGTGCGACAGTTCAAATTCCCTTGCAGGTGGAAAGACTGGCCTGCCAGTGTTTTGGAGTCTTTTTAGTGGAGCATGAACCTCTTGTGATCTACTTTGTCAGGCTTAACACAGTGAATTTCACTGAAATAAAGCTTAATTTTTGTTGTATTTTATGTTTTTTTAGGAATGGCATCCAGACCAAACATGCGACTCGGCACATCTGCAGCGTACAAAACAGTTGCGACTTCGAAGTAATTCTGTAGCCTATAGTCAAGGCCCTTCTATGAATGGTAAGTTCACTTTCAAATGAAATGAGATGAAATATTTATTTTTCAAATTTAATACTCATTAATATCAGGGTTCGAGATATTCAATCTTAAATCAGGTTAATTAATGTCGACCACTCTGCTACTCAGACACCCGAAGAAAACTGGTTTCATCAGAAGAAAATTCTGCAAATAGGCAGGGATTTAGCGCATATCTCTTGCTAGAAGAAGGCAATACAATTGTAAGTAACAATACAATTGTAGAAAAAGATTAAAAATCATCAATACCGCTATGAAATAGCAGTGCTGATGGTTTTGAAACTTTTTTGTTCATCGGAAAAAATGACATAAACATTTCGAAAACCTGAAAAAAAAAGATTTTGCCATTGAATGTATTAGAATATTTTTACTTTTACTGAATAGGATTTTTATTTATATACATATCATACAATAATGATAAGTAAACAAAAATGGCTCGATTTTTTGTCTATGAATATGATTATAACATGTTGAATCTGGTATGTTCTAATTGGTCGTTAATTCATCCTGATTTTTCCCATTGTTTAATATATAATTATGTGGCACTTCTGCTTTCCAGCTCAGTAAACTGTCAGACCAATACCAAATATTTTACTACTGGTTCTTCGAATACTTACTGGTATTTCGAATACTTACTGGTATTTCGAATATAATTCTAAATATGGAATAGCGGATACATTTTATATTCAGCCACATTTGTCGATGAAAAGCTGCGTGCTAACTTTTTTAAGGCAATTGCAAAACTCAAATTCTTTGGTTTAGTGGACATCTTCCTTTGTTTTTTGAAAATGTAATGATTTGGAGATCAAAAAAATATCTCTCTGTCTAGACCAATCTGTTGGATTTATTCAGTAAACACGGCATATTTTCATATTCCATTATGATGAAATATATTCAAAATATATATCGAAAATATTTATTCATTTTCGAAAGTATTCAATTCACTCTTGACATGTCCCTATCAGCATACAAGGGGAAATTTGGCATAAAACCATGATCATGATGCTCAATGAGAGAATATAAGTTCTTTTAAATAGTTGTATACCTATATTAATTTTTTAATTACACTTAAATTAAATATTGGTTAGGATAACCCGAGGCCTTTCACAGGCAATCAAGGAATAGAAATTCACTTCGGAAAGCCCTGGTCCAGTTTCTATCCTATTATTCTTATTAGTCATCGAACGGTTATCGTTAAGAATGTTTATAATAGAATGCATATTGTCACCTTAGGGTGTTTTCCTCCTATTTCCTAGATTTAACAATGTTTGACGTTATAACGATTGGTGATATTAGGTATTGATACCAAGTCAGAAATTTTATTTTGTCAAGCATGGGTCACAGATGGATCACGCCACCAAGGTGCGGTCCATCTGTGACCATGCTTGACAAAACATGTTTGGTCAATTTTTTTCTGACAGTACGTCATAATAAACAATGGATCAATTACACTCTTCCCTGCTTTGACTCAAAGGGCAATATAAATGGCAACATGATATTTTTAAAATTTAATAAAAATGAAGTTGATGGTTATTACACTAGTGGGCTACTCTCAGTTAACAGGCAGTGTCACTGACTCTGGGGGGCTAACAGTTGAATATTCATTCAAAAGGGCTATTGGTTATAAGAATTACTATTCTTTTCTATTATATTATTTGTTTGTCACATTATTCAGCAAAATCATGATGTATGCCCAATTTTCAGTTCTTTTCTGAAATTATAGTCAACTTCTCCAACATATATTTTCGTCTGCTAAGCATGACCCATGTTACATGAACCTTGGAAAAATTTAAAAGTCTTATTTTAATTCACTAAATCCATTCACTAAAAAATAGTAACAATATCCATCTACTTTTGAGAGGCCTTGTGAAAATAAAACCATAGGAAATACCAGTGATTTTGAGCCTTTTTTTTAACAAAATGGCTTTTGGCATTTTTAATAGGGAAATGAAGATTATATCACCCTGATTTCATTCTGCTTCCGTATATGGTATAGCTTTATTGCAGAAGTCCGTATCACAAATAGTATTATTATCATAATATTTATTGTAAGATATTCAGACAAAAGAATAGTGTATTTCTCTCAACGCCCACGTTTGGTTATAATACTTTGTAGAATATGATTCAACTTTGAACATTAAAGTGTGAAAAGCCAGTCTGGCATACTTTTGTGCATAGAATATTCAAGTCACACCCATCTGTGAATTGTGTGGATGTATTTCTAGAGTTTTCTAGTTAACTGCACAGAGAACTGAAATATAATGATTCAGCATGGCATGATCATAAGACTGAATGCATGACTAAGCATAATTTTATCTTAATATTTATTGATCACTGGAATTTGAATCATAAATTTTAGTAGACTTATTTTGTTTCCTGTCTTTGTAGACACATTTTTTGGGTTACCTGTATACTACCAGAAGAAAGAAAACAATGTCCCATCTTCCGTCAACAGTCAATGTTTGGCTGATTACCCCTAATGCTGATACAGAACGATTATAATCATAAGGTTAAATGCAAACTGGCAGAATGCTTGCTATTCACACACCCGAAGAGAATGAGTCTAATCTGGAGAAAATTTAGCAATTGGGCAATATTCAATCATGTTTCTGTTACTAGAAAATTGAAATGTCTCTTTTCGCATGTCTGATAGCAATCAGTCTGTATAAAAATAGTCCAAAACCATCAATACTGCTATGCAATTGCAATATTGATGGTTGTGAAACTATTTTATCCACCCGAAGAAAATGACATGGCATTCAGAAACCTGAAGAAAACTAGATTCTGCCACCAGGGTTCCCTAAATGTGTATCGTCCAATATATGAAATTTTTTACTTGCTGAGATTAGAGCCTGACCTATATATTGGCTGAATTTTTTATCTAACTGAGATACTGTACTGCGCCTTTGGCGAATATTCATCACAATGAGAAATTTTGTTTTACCAAGCATGAATCACACACTGCATTATGAACAGCTAGCTACAGGCACAGGATTGCAACCGCATACCATTTTATCCGTATTCATGAAAGCCCCGTGTTTTTTCCACAATGTCTCTTTTGTGGAGATCACCCAAGGTCCTATATGAGCAGCTACTCCCAAACCTACTTAGTTCAGGGTTATTAATGCCCATAAAAAGCAATGTATTTTTCAAGTTTTCTGCATTCAGAGTTGTGTACTGAACTTTTGTTTATTAGACACTCACTTTGTTAGACTTATTGAGATTCCAGTCAATAAACTTATTTAACAGCGATGCGGTTTTGAACCTACCTACCCAAGGACTTTCTTTATCCAGCAGTAGCAAAATAATACAGTGATAACCCGCCGATCTCTTATCCTTGATTATATTATTCTTCCTTTAGATCAAATCAAACCTTGTCCAAAATGTGGAGCTCTCATCGCCAAAATGAACGATGGTTCGTGTAATCACATGACATGTACGGTATGTGAAGCGGAATTTTGTTGGTTGTGTCTACAAGAGATCACGGATTTACATTATTTAAGGTTAGTCGAATAACATGAAAAATTAATTGTGAATGTATGGTCGTGAAGGACCCCACTCTGCTTAAAAGTTTATTTTGTCAAGCATTGAGCAAAGATGGATTAACAATAATGACTTCGGCCAAATTTCTTTTATATTGAGTTACCATATCTCTGCAACGATTCTTAAAGTACTAACGAGTTTGAGAACGCTTTTGATTTTAAAGCTTTCCATAAAGTTTAATTTCCGGTGGTGTTATAAGTACAAAATAATACTTTTAATAATCACTTTCATTTTTTTTATTTTTTTTTATTTTTTCTTCAGATGTTAGATTAGTAAGAACACTTATTCAAATATTCGATTTTATTTAAAAAAGTTGCAGAATGTACTGCGAATTATTGCTATTTTTATATTGGTTTTAAATAGGAATCCTATTTTAAAATTCACTGGCTATCTATTATGCTGAAGGTCGTTTATCACTATCACCCTCAGATCACACAATTAGTCTCCAATCATTTTTTGTCTTGACTTGATAGCCCGTCTGTGACGTAAATTTACTATAAATTCTGAGAAAAATTTTGCAAATGACGTTTTGTAGGTCTTTGCCTAGGGTCATTCCAATATTTTTAACAATATAGTGTAGTGTACTTGGTAAAGCAACCGTAATATTTGAAATACTTCATTATTCCTGGATAATTCTAGTAAATTTATATGAATTTGTATAAATAACCGAAAACATTTATTATATGCAAATATAAAAAGTTAAAAGCTACTATATCAAGTCCACTACTCCTTTATAAGTCCTTTACAAAACGGAACAGAGATATTAATTACCAGACTATGGAAGTGGATGTGACCATCATACATGAAAAATATTTAACCAAATTTAAAAAGATTGTATTTACCGTATTCCGAATTTGTGATCTGTAAATCGAAACTCATTATTCCTATGAAAATGCAAAAATTTCGAATTTGTCTAGTGTGCTTTTCTTAAATGACCATTAACTATCTCCATATTTATATATATATTTAAAATATTTCGTTTAGTCTTAGTCACATTTCATAAATAAAAAAAACATGAAATTGCACACAACAATCAAACCATCTCTGTTATGACTCGGGTCCAAAATATTGTATTCAGTTTGTGATTCATGAATTCAATCATTTTTCGATTCTTCAGCAATTTGAAATTAAAATAATCAAACATATAAATATTTTTAAAAAAATATGCAAAGTTATTGATTTTATTCAACGTCTTTGTTTGTTAATATAAAACTATTACTCGGATATTTGATTCAATTCTCATATTCATTTCTATTCTATTGTAAATTCCAAAGGTGTCGTGACACCCTCCAGTATGACACAACTATAGTTGGTATTTATTGTGTATCCCATCCCCATCAACAAAGTTTGACATTTTTTTTCGTGCCTCGAAACTAATAGCTGCTTTAAAAGGTCCTTATTCAAAACTTTCTTAATAAGCTATGTTGCTGATTAGACGTTGCGCGTAACCCGAAACCACATTTAATACGTCACATAGACACTTGTTTCTCCATTGGGCTTTGTACACCATATGGCAAACAATGGTTCTTTTTTGTTATTTACTGTAAGGAAATATTTGATTCGCCCTTTAAATGATTATAAGATTATGTACGAAAGACCACCATCCATGTTTCAAATGTTATTTTTGTTTCGTGTGTATTAGATTGCTGTATCTCTGTAACAAGCATGGACAATGGATGGGCCGTGCCTTACGGCACGATCAATCCACCGCCCATGCTTGATAACTGGTTTTACATTCACCTTTTCTATAACACAGTTATGAATCAAAAATTGGTCTATTAGAGCATTCCTATTTAAGGTCCATGTTTGGCTGATGATAAATCATTAGCTTTTGTGTATGACATTTGTTATGAATGAATTCGAAAATCGGAAAATCATTCAGTTCTATTAATGCTACTGTGTAGGTGGGCTTATTAATATTTGGCTACATTGTATCATTTTGAATGGAAAACCACATTTTTGTGTAACATTCCTATTCTATGTAGGTAATATTTTGATGTATTCATGATTTTCTCCTTATGCTGATGTGAACGGTTATTCTTGAAATATGTACTGCGTAAATATGTGTAGTTTTACTTGTTAAAAATGTAGAATTTAGTTTAAAAGTTTCCCAGCTAAGTCCAATTTTTTCCGTAGTATTATGAAGTTTTTGGAAATTTTTAAATCAAATTTTTAATCCGAATGAACACATTTTCGACTCAAATAAGGTTTCCCTAAAAACGTGTCATTTTGTGAAATGTTAAAATATCTTGCCTAACATAGAAGTGTCAATGACAGATTGTCGCCTGTCTGAAAATCAAATGGCAGATACCACTCGCTGCGCTTTACCATTGCGGTTTAGTTCCGTTTGGGATGTGTTCCATTTAGACTGCAGTTGATACCTTTTAGGAACTGCATCCAGCTTCGCTTGGAGTGACTTTCAATGATAAAAAAAAATGAAGATTCCTCCCTGGTGCCATTTTTTTTTCAATTTTTTCTTGGACCAATGTTTGGCATATTGTTATTTTAAACATTTAAAGTTCATTTAAGCGTGGACCAAAATCAGTATACATTTTTGATGCTTTTGGCGTATTGTATCCATGTTTAAGACGAATAAACATTCATACGTCGATATTTATTGATTTTACAGCCTCGTTCAGATATACGTTCCCATGACCTTTTTGAATAGTACTGAAGTGACGCACGTTAAACCAGTTATATGATGGATTTTAATAGCCAATTACAGAAATAGTCAATAAGTCTGATGGGTATATTCATTTGTACCTATCGTACGGAAATGTTATTATAATATGTCTGAATAGGTTATAAGTAAGAAATATTTTTATCATGTATAAACCATGTATGCATAACAAAATAATGATTCAAACAAGTAAAAGAAATCTTTGAACAATTTAGCATGATATCTAGTATTGTTAGTTTGACTAGTGGATGTAATGTTAATAGAACTCATTTTGAACATATTTTGATTTAGATGTATATATAATCATGTTTATAACATGTACAACATTTGAAATTATTATTTTTATTATTATTATTGAACATATTTGGCCAATTTTGCCAAAAAAAACTGAATCGTGTTATCATTATTTTTCTGTCTGTGAAATGAACTTTTAAAATAATCAAAAATGAGATAAACCTTTATCTTATATTTGAAACAAAGATATGTATTTTTTGGTAGCTAAGATTATCCTTACCCGAATAATCAGGTGTTCGGAAATTGTGAATGCATGCAATTTCTTTTTTTCTTGAATAGGTTTGTTTTGCAATGAAATCATGATGTTCATTGTGATAAATTGCAAAATGTGGTCAAAGATCAGCTATATATTCTATTTATATAATGAATTTTGAATAATGTTTGAACCAAACTATACAAACAACCCTAGTATCAACCATTCAGATTATTGAAAAAATAGATGTTTTGTTTTGTTTTCAGTCCTTCAGGTTGTACTTTCTGGGGTAAAAAGCCATGGAGCAGAAAGAAGAAGATCCTGTGGCAACTTGGTTTGTTGATCGGAGCGCCTCTGGGTATTGGACTTGTAGCAGGTGTTGCTGTGCCAGCAATTGTGATCGGACTGCCAATATGGGTCGCGAGACGAGTGAGTCTTAATTTCAATCGCTTTACTCAAAAGAACTTTTCTGACTTTTAATATTTCTTTAGCGCAGTTTCTGTCGTCTTTATTGTCTACGACTTTTCATACATCGACTTTTTGGTAACACAAGTTTAAAGATTTTGTTCATTTATATTTTCTGTTTCCAACAGCCATAAAATCCTACAAAAAACTCAAAAATCATAAACACTGCTATTTCATAGCAGTGTTTATCATTTTGAAGCTTATTGCGTACATTAGGAGAAAATATATGCACATATGTTAGACCGTACAGTTTAGTAAAGGCAGTGCTAAGCATCAGTTTCAGTACCCATATTCATCTTTTTTATGCAGTTAATCAAGTTAGAATTACTGGACATTTGGAAAGCTGTTCCAAGTCGATTAATGTAACATAGCGTTAAATTTGAATTGCTCCATCCAAATCATGGTTATGGCAACGTTTCAATCAATATATACTCATACCAAATGAAGTTTGTTTTCCGACTCCTATTTAACATTTTTATGTCATATGTTGCCAGATTCGCCTTCCAATGTTTGGGAAAGAATATTTTATGAATGATTGGGTTGTATTGTAGATCTATAGGGAATTCTGGCATAAAGGTCGATTGTCTCGAAAGCAGACATTCTATAAATAGATTTAATTATAGAGTTCTCATCTCACTTATCACAATAGACATACTTTCTAATATGGTATTATGGCGACAGGCAAAAATATTTATTACTGTGTTGTTCATATTCAACCAATTACCAGATCTTTTAAGACTGTTTGTGGGCATAACATTGGTCAGTTTTGTTTTATTGTTGTTGTTGGTCAACATAAATCAAAATATCTGTTAAGCTATAGTCTCGGACGGACCAGGTCTCCAATCCAAACTTGATAAAACCTTTTTTGAGACTTTAAATAAGTACTACGTGTTTCAATGAAATTCACTGAGTGAGGCCGAAAGCAGTGCCTAAAAGGAACCAACTAATGGCCACTAAAGCAAAGAGCTATGAAAAGATGTAGTCCCAGCAACTGCACTTTAAACAAAAAACATTCCAATCGGAATTGAATCGCCATGATAAAGTGCAGCGAGTGGTAACTGCCCTGTGCGATAAAAAAACCTAACTCACATCAGCCTATCTAACACTTCTTAATAATTCATTACCTTTATCCAATTCATACTCCAAATCCGATTCGATGCTGTTTATTTGTGCCGAAGTCTCCTATTATCTATCGGAACAATCTATAGACAAGGATTTTTTTTTTGTTAAGGGTTAACCACTGAGGAATTGTGTTGTCAAAAGGAAGGGAGAATGGAACAAATACTTTTATATTCCTCCCGATGATATATTATTAATGTGTTGAATTATCATTTGATATTACAGGTGATGGCACAATTTGCGAATCGATCCGAATCAAAACACAAGCGAAATTCAGCAGTTGCAGCTTGTGTTATGTTATCAATTGTTGTATCTCCTCTACTTGCTGCCCTGGCTGTCGGTAAGTGTTTTATTTTGATTCTTTATTGCGACGTTCAGTTCAAGTGAAATTTTAATGTCTTTTCGGCCATGCGTCACTGATAGATTGCTCGATCCATCTGTGATATGTTCTTTTGTATGACTTTCATGTTTTTTCAAGCCCGAGCCATAAATTGCTTTGTGAAGTTTCGATCCATCTAACTTATTTTGGACAGAATGAAGTTCCCAATTGATAGAGTCAAGATCGACTTGAAATTGAAAATTTTTTCATTTTTTCAAAGTACGATCCCCAGTGGTTTTTATTTGTTCCCACCAGTTATAATTTTTTTTCTATCAAATGGGGATTGAATAAATAGAAAAATTCTTGTCTATTTTAGGTTTCCGTTACAACGAAAATAGGTAATAATTCCTAATTTTCCACCATTTTTAATTGTGATATATTACCCTTTGTTCAGGTATCGGTGTTCCAATTATGTTATTGTATGTCTATGGTGTTGTGCCTTTCTCACTTTGTCGTACCGGTAGCTACGGACTTGCTGCCCGAAATGCTGCCGGTAGAGCCAGGACGGCCATGAGGATTGAACTGGGATCACCGGTCGTTCCTACTCCCAGTGGAGGTCAAGCAAGTTACGATACAGCAAGTTTGCCAGGACCAACTATTGTTAGTGGAAGTACGTGCAACATGAGAGTAGTATTTTGTTACATATAAGTCATTACCAATTTGTTCTACTATGTAATACATTCTTATTACACAACAAATGTCATTATGAAGTCTTTTCATCCGATTTTTTTTCTTGGAAGTCACTGAAACACGTCATCAAGTATCTGTCTAACAAGTCATTACAAAATTTAGTAATAGCGAGTTGTAATCTAAACGGAAAAGATCAAACAGAACTGAACCTCTTTAAAAAAATGTGTGATGGTGGTATCCGTCCTAGGCAATGGTAAAAAAAAATGTCCACCACTACCAGGAAGTAAAACTCCTACCATTCCAAAATATTGAAGTTTTATACGGTTGACTATATGCACAGCGGTAATGTTTTTATATAAGCTTTTGAAACATATTAGTTCTGGATTTTGACATCTGACTTCTCTAACTATTAGCCTTTTCAGTCATATGGAAAGGGAATTTTGAAATGCTTCAAGAATGATGAGTTAATATTACTCCCTGCCATCGCTTGGGAGTATCAAATTAAATTGAATTTACTAAATTTACAATATTCTTTTTACAGTTCGACAGACGATTGCAAATCCAAGTATAGGTGAAGCAAGTGTTGGTGGTTTAACAATGGCAAGTTTAACAGAATCTCATGTCAGTGCTGCTGATCGTATTGACGGTGATGGTGCCAGCACGACGGCTATTGCAGGTACAATTCTGACTTCATGATTACAATCAGTGATGTCACTTTTAGATTCAAGCTTCGAATCTATTCATATACATGTAGGATTGAAATGATTTAAATACTTCTCATGATTTACATGACTCTATAACAGTTTTTAGTAATTTTTAATAATTTCTTATGGCTTTACTTCGAAATTTTACTCACAAATCATCAATTTTGTTTTACCATGCATGAACCACAGATTGGTGCGTTTATCAGTACCTCATATTCAACAACACTTTTTGATTAAGATGGTATAGATTGACTGACCAATTTTGCGACTGGATTATTAATTTTGAAAAGATTCGTTTTGATCCAAAATTTATTACGGTATATATATCAAAAATTGACAACCCAATTCAATATTCACAATTACTATTTATTCGATATCCTTGAACACTGTTGAAATAAAAAAAATATGACACAAATCATGTGTAATTGATAAAATATAGTAAATAAATTAGGATTTTTTAAAATTACCATATCGTTTATTGTTGTCCTTTTCCATGTATATCCCAGGTGCAAGTATAACTGGCAGTATCACAGGAAGTATGGCAGCAACTACTGTGGATGCGGCTAATAGCAGGTAAATTGTAAAGCAATTTTCAACATCTTCCTAGCAAGTTATAAAGGTTTTGATTCCAACAACCTCTTGTAAAATAATTGAATTGAATAGTTGAGCATATTAACACATATAAAAAGTTGACAATTTAAAAGTTGTACATTGGTTCTTTCACTCTGTGCAATAAACCTTTTCCAGAAACATAGGACTTTGCTAATCTTTCCAATATTTGTTCAGATTGAAAGAAAATGACCAAACTACAAGTTCAGGTCCAAACTCAGCTGTCACATCTGTTCAAGTAAGCAATCTTTTTATCCGAGCAGGGTTTAGCTATTTTCAGGGTTCTGTATAATAAATAGTACCACAGATTTTATGTTCTTAACCACTATGAAATTTATGATTCCAAGGCCATCAAGTTGGCTGTATACCTGTCTTTTCAATTTTTAAGCTTTCAAGTATTTATGTAAAATATTCATGAAAAACGCGTCCATCTTCATCAGAAGTAAATTAGCCAATTAAGTTATTATCTGTGTCGGAGGGAACGTTTTTTAGCCTCTCAACTTCTAAAAACATAACAAGAACGCAATACCACCTTCAAAACAGTTGATGTTTGGAAAAATTACAAGTTCTCCTTTTCATACGGATCTACTGAAGTTGTTACACCCTAGGTATTAGGTGGTGGGCCTAAATTATTAAAGAGGCAGACTTACCGATACCCAAATCAGGACTTGACCACTAGGCAATTATACCTCACAACAAATAATCATGATCGAGGAATTTTTTATGATGCTCATTGGGATCACCCTCATCTAGCTTATGTACCAGATACCACATATAGGCGGACGTGGTTAGTGTTGTTTGAAAGATATTGATTTTCTAGTTTGACCAAGCCTACTTAAGTTATTACGAGTTGGGTCGGATATCTTCAACCTGTGATGCCACTATATTATCCACTAGGCTGTCGCTTTCTGTATAATAAATAACAATGAGTGAATTATTGAAATTTAAAGACCGACCGATATTGTTTTTTTGCAACCTATGCCAATTCAGCTATATTTGACCACCGTTAACCGATATTTATCTCACATGAAACTCATCGAAATACCTCCGAAAGAAAACCAATACATCGAAAAAACATGTCTATTGCATAAGAAATGCGTTACTTAGCAACTTTTGTGGAGAGAGGGTGGAATGGTTTCTCCAGATCGAAGCATAACATTTTGTTCAATTTTGCTACTTGAACAAAATACATGCAATTTTAAAAGAATAGCACACGCCTGTTTGTGTATTTCTCTTGGCCGATATGATCGGTCGCTTTTGTGATCTGTCGGTATACACCAGTAAACGACAAAATTAGATCGATATATTGCTCGGGCTCTATTGGAATCATTTGTATCTGTCTTAATGTAAAGCATCGGGCCTACTTAAGATCATTCTATTACTAAATAATATTCATATTTATAGGTTCATATGCAAGATAATATATCCGTGCACAGCACATCCAGTTATGCACCATCTACTGGTAGTACAATTAGTAAATCTTATTCATCAAAATCACTTGGTGCGAAAAGAAAGTCAAAAGGAAAAGGTATGGTATATATATTCAAGATTGGTTTTCATAACTTCATACACAATATTATATCTATTGTATTTAATTAAGAAGAGGTTGTTTTGATAAAAAGATGAAACTGTCAATTTATGCCACTGCTTCAATGAACAAATAAAAAACTTGAAAAAAATGGAAAAATTTTGCATGGACAAATGTATTAAAGACTGCTGAATTACATGGGAGCATAATGAAATAAATGCACCATCAATTTTTCCTTTAAGGATGTCTTGAAATCAAAAAATTCAGAGTTAACTCCTATTTTGCACCAGTATGGTAAACTCTAAATAGCAGGTTCTGAATTCATTCTGTAGGTAAAATAACGAAAATGTCTGGAAAATCATCTATGCCAAGAAAAATCTCAGAACATGAAGAAACAAAAACACCAACAGATTCATCATCTAATATCACTTTCATTAAACCAATTCAAACTCCGAGTACAGATTCATCACCCAACTCTATCGGTAAGTGATCAAATGACATGTTCATTTAATCTTAAACATAATGATATCATTCAGTAGCACATCTAGGATTGGGAACACACTTGGTGTTGCTCTCTCTTTAAATTTGTATTTTTTATAGCACACATGAAAGTGTAATGTTTTTAAATGCTAATTGCAATTTATCTTTTATTTCCTGACAAATTTATTCCCACTACATTTCATCATGGTAGTGAGGATGAATAATAATCATCGGTTTTCCATGATCAAGTATACCAATTTTATTATTTACTGTTACTATGTAACTAAATTCAATTTAGCGGCTTAAAAAAACATTGATTTACTATTAGATTTGAAGTGTCCTAGCACGATCGTAAATTATAGAATGCACCTCCAGTGCTGGATTATTTGATGAAATAAGAAATAGGTTTGCCTTGTTTTCTTAGGCAGCCTCGTTCAACGTTTGCACTTTTGCTTTATTATTATCCGAGCAAATATTTTATGTTCATATTTTTGACAGATGCCAATTTGTCTTTGGCTTCAGAATTGAAAGGAAAACCAGTCATCGTTGAAATAGAAAAATTAGATAACAGCACTGTACTAAAAGTAAGCTCTTTTATAAACATTTATCACAAGTACAATATGGTAATTAAAGTTTTTTTTCCACAACGCTGTAAATGCTTCTTCAAAATTCAAGTCTGTTTGGATGTATACCTGATTCATACAACCACACTTAACTGAATCAGATGTAGAAAGATTTTTTACTGTTTTCTGAATAACTCTTGCGCCAATATTCTTGAAGAGATTGACTTATAAGAATGTTGTCTATTTATTAAATGAGAAGATATATTGTTCTGAGCATTGGCCACATGTTGCTGCAGAATGTATGTAAAGTGACTAGAAAAGCTCCAATTTCGATAATCTAAATATGGACACCTGATTTCTATGACATTGATTTAAATTTGAAATTGTAAAAATACAATGTGCTGGTGTCTTTCTCGAGGTTTGGTTTAAACTGAATATTTCATATTTGACCTTATTTTGGAGCAAAATCATGATTTATGTCAAATTTTACAACGTAAAATTTGGCTTATATCCTGATTTCGCTGCAAAATGGATGAATTAATGAATAATTAAAAAACTGATTTTCTTTTAATAAGAATTCCAAATACTTACCTACACAGATGAAGACAGCCTTGCTGTGTCCAATATCACTTATCCTTTAGAAATAATAATTTTCAATCCACAGGTTCATACAGAAGATTCCACAAGTACAAGCAGCGTAGCGAGTAGTTGTGGAAGTCAAAATGCTTTAATCGATCAACCGTCGTCAACAACACAAAATATTATTAATAATAAATCTAGTTCTAACGCTGCGGCAGTAGTTAAGGTAAATCACTATCATTATAATATTCTCTTTCGCTTTGTCCAAAACCATAATAATATGGCCACTGTTGTCAAAGAGGTTTGAAATATTCGATGAGCGTGAGGAAGAGAGATACATGAATCTATTGATACATACAAAAGGCTTGCAATTTTTGAAGAATGTGAACAAAGCATGCCTCTTTGATGCAAAAATCCATTTCAACACTGTCCTTTCATGTAAGAACTAGGTACTCTATGTAGTACCTTTTAGTGGAATCAAACCGTGTTGTACTTTACTGCCGACCTTGTCAAGAAGAACCAGGTTTCTCCAAATTTATTTCTGATTTATTACTTAATTTATATTCTTTGGAAGATGCTTTTCAATCTAAATTTAACTTTTTTATCCTATTTTACAGCGAGATTCAATTACAATAACTGACGAGTCCTCTGGACGTAAAAGGTCAAAAAAACTTGGTAAAAGAAACAGCAAATGAACAACTCAAAAATGCTTCAAGTCTATTTGTCATTATAATAAATTGAAAAATAGTTTGAAAGGGCAAGAATTAAATATATTGAAACATTTCTAAATTGTATTATCATGAACTTTTCTGAAATGCCATGATATGTGTTTTTCTTGTTACTGAGCTATCTTATCCGCACTCTGCACCTTGTTCATATAACAATCCAATTACAGTATTGAAGCGATTTGGTCCAATCTCAATACCAATATATATTCTGAAATAGTCGCAAGATATATCCGTTTTTTTTTTTTTGTTTTGATAAATTATTAATTACTTAATTAATATTTTTATTGAAATTATATTTTTTTCAAATTTTTCTTCATTAAATGTCCTGCTTCCTTTAGCGTCATTGTGCATTTGCTTTTTTTGTCACGCCTTCTCTTTTTTTATTTACTGGTTCTCTCGGTCTATTTTTTGTGAGTTTATTATTACCTTTGTTTCGCACGGACCAAATTTTTGCCCCTCTGTCAAAATATTGTGCGAGCTATTCATGAGGGTGGTGTCGTTGAGGCATAACCCATCTGTTACTATTATTTCCGATTACGTAATGAAACACTGATTTTGATATTCTGCCTAATAGTCAGATTTTCAACCAATAAGTGAAAGTTTGTTTGCTTATTTTATTATAAATATGTAATCATCAATGTGAGAATACTCTGCCGACTTTTTTCCTGGCTGGTCAATTTTGGATAACATTCACCCACATTCTTTAGTTCAAAATATGGGGTTGTGGATTCGTGATAGGCTTGAACTGTGCGTCATATAAAATACCAAATTGAATTCCTCTAACAATGAGATTTCATTTTCTACAATGTACAACTTCATTTTCTACAATGTACAACTTCGTCATTTCGACAATAGATATGGATCTAATTTTTGATGAGTCCATTCTCTAATATAGTATTGGAAACTTTTTAAATACAGTCATTCAAGTTTCTTCTTGTTCACAATACCAAGCTGGTATTTATTCGATAATATCATTTTCCTGATGAATCCGTTCGTGGCTTTAAAAAGAAATTTCATGAAATGATTTGTTTAGGTTGGATCACGATGCCAAATTGTGATTCATTCTTGACAAACAGAAATCTCCTACTGGAATGTAGCTCACAATGTCGTTTGTTTGAAAGTTGTCAAATTGATTTCGTTATTATACTTTCTTGCGTATTTCCAATAAAAATAAATGAAAATAAGATTTTGTCTGATAAAATTCGGGGCAAGTTGGGATCTTGAAGTTGATAAATATGTCGTCTATTAAATTATTTCAAAATGGGCTCAGAGAAAGCTTTGTATAAATATGCTAAGACTGGGCAGATTTGTTATGGATGTGTTGGGCCTTTAGTATCAACGTTAGTCGATGTGATAGGTATTTTTAAAATCTCACCAGGCATGTACGAGGCATTGGCGTTTCGGACTGAAAACAACGCTTTTCTTGATCTCAAGGATTTGCCTAAACCTCGGCAGCCTACTCTTAACCGCTTGTCATGTATGTGTGACAGCAGCCAGGTCAAAGCCATCGAATGCTAACCTAACTTCCCGAAAAAGAACAGCTGACCAAACCGAAAACAATATATAACCAAGCACGTTTTAAATAAGTTATACACCACTGATGGCTGCACAGTAAAAAGTGACACATTACTAAAATATTTTCTTTATTAGAGCTTTGCCATATAATTTAAACACTTGCACGAGCAATTAAAACACTTTCATACAAAATGAAGAAGTGTTAAACCTAGCTTTGTTTGTGAAGATCGGAAGTAGGCAAGTCTGAGTAATCGGACATTCTACAGACTGCTGTAAACGAATTACATTTTTTTTCGATTATTCTTGTATTGATTTATTTTTCTGTAAAATCATGATTTATGTCAAATTTTACAACGTAAAATTAAAAAACAGTACTGCAAAATATCAGCAATTTTGTTTATGTGAAATGTGACATTATCCCACCTATAAAGTGATTTTCTACCTAACCATTATCAACAGTAAAATAAAATAATATTTGAGAAATAATATAAAATCAACATAATTGAAGTGTACAACAGAATCAAAACAGAAAAATAATGCATATATGAGTTGCGGAGATAATCATCACTTGATTAAGGCGGAACCTTTTTACGAGTGTGTGCCATACTGATGAGGTATAAACACCACCCACTCAGTAAGAAATTTTTTTTGAAAAAGAAATGGCTATAAAAATCATTTAACATCGACAATGATGCAGGAAAAGTTTTAAATGAATTCAAAATATATATACGCCTATATAAACTATAAATTTGCATATACAAGAGATCAGTGTCAATACACATTGAAGTTTTTTTCATCTCTTATCCATAAACAATTTGTAACTAGTTATCGAGGGTAGAAGAAGAAAGATAGATACATGATACTTTCTAATGATACATACGAAAGGTTTACAATTTTTGAAGATGTGAACGAAAACATGCCTCATTGATGCAAAAATTCATTTCAACACTCCTTTCATGTTTCATCACTCCATCAGCATAGAATTTCATGGCAAATCAGTAGGGATTAGATAGTGGTCCATCTGTTAAATGACAAAAAACATTGAATGACCCGAAAACGTTGTACCGGCAGTACTTTCGCGTACAATGTAAGCATAAAATGTTGAATCAGGAATATGCTTTTTCAACCACTGGTGGAAGATCCAGACCCACATACGCTAAACACTTCTCAACTTCTAATAACATTTGTTAGCATTTTCCAGCCTTTATATTACACATCTTACAGCTTGATGACTTGCTGGGGTTGAAATAGTGAACATGTGTAACTGTGTGTATTATATCTTTATCTAGCGAAGCTCATACATTAGATTTAATGTTGATTTTGCTATTATGCCTATCTTGGACTCGGGCTACATACATTGGCCTCATATTGTACTAATTTCGAAAACTTTATTTTAATTTTGAGAATTTGTTCGTAGCTGCATGCTGTATCCACTGCTT
>OZ023144.1:10988817-11050517 GCA_963675895.2 Styela plicata | reverse complement strand
ATTGTTCTAATTAAGGTATACAAACAAAATATTAAAACAAATTTCTTTATATTGTGGCTCAATATTTCAACAAAATAAAACTTCTAATACAGATGAAAATCCTACTTATTTATTCTGTTAGTTGACTGGGCTTTCCTTCTCCACAACAAAGACAACTATTATCACAGGATTCATTCTCTGTATAACAGGTATCACAGTTCCATTTGTCAGGTTTTTTGGTAACTTTGAGCAAACCAGTATTTGATATTTGTGGTTTGGAAACTTCTGATTCTAGAAATACAAAATGAATATTAAATTTCAATATAATAGTGTACTAGTATTCTAGTAGGGATTATCGTAGAGTGAAACATTCCTACCGCTCGCAGCCATAGATTTCCCAAAAGTAAACTTTGGTGGAGAAGTAACACTGGATGAGATATCAGTAGCAACCTGTAAAAACAATAGGATTAAATTATACTACTTGGTTAATAGGAACGATCATAGTGGAATATAAACTTGAAAGTGAACAATGATGAGCGGTAATAAACGTTTCATTGCCCAAAAATTAATTTGTGGATCACAATCTTCTGAAAATGGTTGGTAACCAAATCCTAATTAGTGCCTAGGTTTGATATTGGACGAAAACTGACCAACTGATGAGTGAAAAATTTTTAAGAAAAACAATACAAGTGAAGAAACAATGTTCAATAATATCGTTGGTCTCTCATTGCTTGTATTGATAAAACAGAAGCTAAGTACTTAACTGGTTAATCGCATGAAGTGAAATCAAAACCAATTTTAAATGAAACGCGACTTGCACGTATAATCTGAAATTATATTGTTTTACTTACTGCTGATGTGCTAGTTGGCTGAGAAGGAACTCCAAAAGAGAAAGTACTCTTTGGTTTTGATCTGAGAGTAAATAACCCAGGCTTCATAGCGTTGGGATCAGCTGCAAAAATGATAATGAATACAATTTTTTTCAATTCAAATTCACTTCAAGCAAGAAAAGGTACCAACAACTATAATAAAGTGTGACATATGGTATCTTCCCTAGAATTCTATCTTCCACCACCGGAAAAACAAAAACTTACCTCTCGCTGCTTGTGGTGCATTTGGATTTTCTTCTTTACAACAAGGACAACCAGTATCACTTGGTTCATTTTCTGCATAACAAGTAGCACAATTCCATTTTTCTGGTTGTTTGGCTTTGAAAGAACCAGTAGTTGATACTTGTGGTTGAGGAGGTTGGGGTACTTCTGGTTCTACAAATACAAAATAATTTCAATACAATATATTCACCAGAACACTTTCCCTAACACACATATCCTGCATGTCATAAGAGACGACTAAAAGCAAACAGAAATGTTAGATCAGTGCTCTTCAACCTTTTTGTCAACACGGAACGCCTCATGCACTTTCGCTTTTGTCCTGGAACCCCACTAAAAAAAATTAGAAATTACGAATTGCTTGGTCAGAAAATTAAGTATTTCGTTATTACACTGTTACACTAAAAAGAATGATTAGACATTTCAAAACATGAACAGTTTTTACAAAAGTTATTAAGTCAGACATTCAATGACTCTGATGTTGTTGCTTTTCTTTTACAATCTTCTTAAATCGAGGCTCAACGTTGCTTAATGTAATTCTCATACACATATCGACACCCTTCAAGCAACTTCTGTTTTTGTTCTTAATAGTTGTTAAAGCAGAAAATGCTGTTTCACACAAATAGGTATTTGGAAATTGACACAGAAGTTTCAATGCTTGGTGCAGTTGGTGCCGAATTATAAAAATGTTTCGGCAACATGAGGTTTTCTGCCTTTTTCTGGAGTTCTTCGGATGGAAGAACATATGACATTGCAGTACAATCCAAAGGTCAAAAAAGAATTGTCAAAAAATATTCGGCGATTCACTCAAACGAAAAGTATCAGACGTCACTGGTTGATTATGTCGCTGTGGTGTTCAGTCATACACTGCCAGCTCTCTATTAAAAATTTTATTATGTGAAACATTTCCAACCGATGAACGGGTTACCTGGTGGTAAAACATAACATAGATTTTCAATGACGAGTTTAACACACAAATGAAAATTGCACCAAGCTCACTCAAAATTATGTATAATTTTTACCGAGTTTGATGCAGTTAATTATTATTGAGTTATTTGCCCTAAACTATGATATGAAAATCCATGTTTTGGTTTTACCACCAAATAATGCTTTATCGGTCAGAAATGTTTGACATAATAAAATAACTTTCTAATGGAGAGTTGACAGTCAAATCGTAAAAAGTTCATTTCACTTCAGAATTACCTCTAATTTGCTCTGAAATCTTTTTAAAATATAAAAAAATAAGAAAACAAAACACATACTTCCTTCATGTTCCTCTCGTTGTTGTTGGTGACGATTCATGGGTGATGTGTAATTATTTTCACGATATGAATTGTCCTCACTTGATTCATCATCTGATTTTTAATTTAAAATATAGACAAACTATATTCAACACTACAAAAAGGAGAGTTTAGAACTGTGGTGGAGGAAGTTAACGGTCAATTTCCTTTTGCAAAGTATGTTGCTGGTTTTACATATTATATAAGTAGCTCTTTGGCACATGCAAGATGATATATCCCTCGTGATAAGATGAGATATCTTATTTCAATGTCTAAGAGTAACGAGGAATACTAATAAGGGCTTTGGAACTATCAGCATTGCTTTGCAATCGAGTGTGCCAACTGCAAAACTAAAAGAACAAGTCACAAATTTTGAATAATTGAAAATTGAGGTTTCATTGCCTTTATTGAGTTCAAGATTAAATAATATTGCTTTCCATCAGGTATTTAAAATTTTCTTTAATTGGATCAAAATCCTCAATACTACTATGAAATAGCAGCTTTCCATAAGGTAAAAAGTGAAATCCGATCCTAAGAGGCAAATTACCATCAGTATAACCTTCTTCATCATCATCCTCATATTCATCTTCATCTGAATTTTCCTCGTCACCAACACTTGGAAATCTTGGTTTCGCTATTTGACCAGGCGATGTTGAGTTTTGTTTTATCGAACCAAGGTTAGAGAATAGATTACCTTGTTGTGGTTGAGAGGATAATCCGAAAGAAAATGGTGCACCTTAGTTTGAGTAAAAATGGAGTTGTGCATTTCTGGATACTTGAGAACTGGTTCAGGTCTTTTGGCAGCAGAAAATCACATAATATTTAATTAAGTTAGAAAATGTCACCGAAGTATGTTTGGACCTGCTCGGCTCCTATTTAAAAATTGGTCACAGCGTATTATTTTACCAGGCATAAAATAGAAATAGGCAATGCTTGAACTGTCTAAATCAGATTGATGATAGTAAATCTAATATATTCTCCTATACAATATTTTCTCTTTTTTTTTTCAAAATTAATAGCTGTATTTAAAACAATTTACCAACCATGAACGGTAATCCCAGACACAAAAACGCTAAGTATGTCTATGTTTCAGTAAGATGAATAAAACGGTGCTTATAATGCAAATTTCATATTCAAACAGAATAGAGACATAATTAAAAAAAAAGGTTATTAGAAAGTGGAATTCAATTTATTTTTACAAAAATTAACTGCTAAAACCTGTACAAAAATAATTTTCTGATAGGGATTATCATAGAGAGAACGATTCTTACCACCCGTAGCCATAGATTTTCCAAAAGTATACTTTGGTGGAGAAATAACACTGGATGAGACATCAGTAGCAACCTGTAAAAACAATATGATAAAATATACTACTTGGGATATAGAACCGATCATAATGGAATATAAACTTAAAAGTGAACAATAAGAAGCAGTAAAGAACAATTCATCGTTCAAAAATTAATTTGTGGATCACAATCTTCTGAAAATGGTTGGTAACCAAATCCGTTCGATTGTGGACGATAATTTAGCAACTGATGAGCAGAAGAAGTTTCAAGAAAAACAATACGAGCAAAGAAAGAATGTTCAATAACATTTTATTTCATTGCTTGTATTGATAAAACAGAAGCTAAGTACTTAACTGGTTAATCGCATAAAGTGAAATCAAAACTAATTTTAAATGAAACGCGACATTATATCTTTTTACTTACTGTTGATGTGCTAGTTGGCTGAGAAGGAACTCCAAAAGAGAAGGTACTCTTTGGTTTCGAACTGAGATCAAATAATCCAGGCTTCATCGCGTTGGGATCAGCTGCAAAAATGATAATGAATACCAATTAATGATGTCAAAGAGTCTGAAATATTTTGACCAAACTTGCTTTGTCTAGTATGAGATCCAGATGGATCGTGCCGCTCAGGCTGAGGCTCATGCTTGGCAAAGGGCAAATTTCCGACTGGAACATCGAATGCAATGCCAAAAACCGCATCATCATCGGAAAATATTTCACATAGAAAGGAACCACTATAGTAAAGTGCGACGGATGGTATCTTCCCTAGAATTGTATCTTCCACTACCGCAAAACCCAAAGCTCACCTTTCGCTGCTTGTGGTGCACTTGGATTTCCTTCTCCACAACAAGGACAACTAGTATCACTAGGTTCATTCTCTGCATAACAAGTAGCACAATTCCATTTTCCTGGTTGTTTGATAACTTTGAAAGAACCAGTAGTTGATATTTGTGGTTGCGTAGGTTGGGGTACTTCTGGTTCTAGAAATACAAAATAATTTCAATATGATATATTCACCAGCACATTTGCCCTAACACACATACCCTGTGTGTTGTAAGAGGCGACTAAAAGAAAACAGAAATGTTAGATGGTTCAACCATTGCCTAAGACAAATGCCACACACACTTTAATATACCAGTTTAATTCTATCTGTTATGTTTCCCGTCTAGAGTGTGGCTGCTGATACTATGCTTTTGTGGTATGTCTGTAATTGGTTGCCACACCTTCCTTGGAGCAAGCTTCAAAACATCTGTACAGCTAACCCAGTAAAGCAGGCTGGCAAAATCTTGGCTTTCTAAGAGTGTCCGAAATCTTCATGTCATTCGCTTCGGATAAACAAAAAAGCTTCAAAACCATCAACACTGCTGTTTTACAGCAGCATAAAAACAGCATTGATGATTTTGAACTTTTTCATACAGTTTAACTGCTGAAAGACACTCCAAATAGGACAGTGAAATCTTCTAGCCACAGATATATCATGCAATATTGCCAATTTACCAAATTCTTCTGGTGGAATCGGAATCTTCTTGGGAGTCTGGGTAGCGGAATAGCTGGCATTCTGCCAGCTGCCGAAGCCATGAGTTATATTTGTCACTAATTATCATGTGCAGGATAGCCAGGTAGAAATCCTGTGTGTGATGACTATATGTGAGAAGATTGCTCGACAATACACAGTGGATCGCATGAGCGCTATAGTTATTCCCCCACAAACCATGTCCATGTAAAAGCAATGGCCAGAAAAAATTGTATCTTCAAATCAGAAGTGGTAATTGTAGGATGGGCCCTGGTTATCTATATGACCTGGCTACATTCTGAGCTTTATTCTCCCACTGAATGACAATGATATCCTATTTTATTTCATGCAAAAATGTATTGCAAAGATAAATACTACCGGTACATAAAAAGCTATGCTTACTTGAAGGTTGCTCGCCAAATATTGGTGTTCGTTGAGTCTGTAATCAATAAAACAAAATATAATTATATGTTCATGGATCTATTAAATCCATCCGGTCCGATTACAAATTATTATTGTTAGAAACTCATAACAAGAAGAGCTAAATCACTGTTTCATTTTTCATTTGGTGGCACGCATTTTTTCAAGTGCCCAAGGAATGGAAAAGCTGGAATTTTTTTTTCTCTATAGAAAGAAGAAACATCGCGAAAACCCCCAAAAAAAAGACGAAATTTGCATTATAATGAAATAGATTTTAAAATGCTCAAACGCTACAAACATTTGTAAAAAAAAAAATTAAAAAGTCCTGACTCACCGCAGTATCAGATGTTGATTTGTTCTCTCCAAAAGAAAATTCTGACGATACAAAACTGAAACCAGAAGTCTTCGATGCATCACTCGCTAAAACGAAATAACAGCATTTACATTGACCATGACAATTTCATCGTTAGTGGAATTTATTCAAGCATGCATGAATCAGTCTATGCTCAGTGCTCGGGTCATTAAACTTAGTCGATAAAATCAGGAGGGAAATTACATACCTGTTGTTTGTTGACTCCCGAACACTGGTATTGACCCTTGCGTCGTTGGTTGACTTCCGAACACTGGTTTTGACCCTTGCGCTGTTTGCTGACCTCCGAATAATGGTTTTGACGCCTGCGACAGCTATAAAAACAATACGAATAAACAAATAAACTACGGGTATAATGTTTTCGACACAATTGAGTATTTGAAAAATAAAATTGTTAAAAAACCCAAACAAGAATTATCAGTATTCAATGTTTGCAATTCAGTGTGCGATTTAAGTGGTTGTTAGTCGACCTCTCTTAGCCTCTGCTTCTGGCCTTGCTCAGAGTGAACTTCAATAATGTAAAAATAACATTTTCCTTATTTCTCAAATGTACAATATGATATTACTTACTCCGAAAGGAATTCCAGAAGCTGCGGAGGAAGTTTGAAATCTAAATACTGGCGAAGAACTTTGTGCAGAAGATTTTGGTTCTTCTGAAAAAGTCAAAATCGGAAGTTATTTGCTACTGGAAACCTTTTTGTTCACTAGCAAACACTCAAATGGAGACATGTTTAGTGCAGTGTGGCAGATTCGGGTTTTTCATCGGGTGTCTGAAACGTTAATGTCATTTCTTCGAATGGTCAAAAAAGCTTCAAAACCTTCAACACCGCTATTTCATAGAGGTAAAATAGCAGTACTGATGATTTTGAACCTTCTTCCATCTTCTGTTTGGTACCACACTAAAAAAGAGATATTTTATAGTTTTAGCAAGATTTTACCATGAAATATTACCCTTTTGCTAAATTTTCTTCTGACTAAACTCATTTTCTTTGGGTGCCTGAGTAGCTGGCATTCTGCCAGTCTGGTATAGCAAAGTCCCAAAATATTTTTGAGTGACTTTGTTCAATACATTACTGTATATCTTTTCAGTTGCAACATGTAGGAATATCCTTATCTGAATAGTCAGGTATTTTAAAATTCTGACTGAAGGCACTTTAGTTTTTTTATTATTCTGAATTCGATTAGATTTATTTTGCAGTGAAAACTTACCATATGTCATATTTCATGCTGTAAAATTTGACATTAATCAGGACTCTACAGAAAAATGGGAAAACACTGTCAAATACCACTAATATCATTATCTTAAATGTTGGAACATATCTGTGCGCAGCACATTGTTCACGTGTTTGAAAAGCAAAATCTATTGCAACTTGAGGCGTAAAGGCCGAATTACTGACATTTCTCATAAATTTTAAGCATTTCAAAAAACTAACTGTGGTTCGATAAATTATAATTACATACGAGCATGTGCAGTAAATATCTGTAAAATATTGCTTTAAATACCACAATAACTTATGAGCATAGCATTTGTGTATCAGATATTGGAAACAGACAGATATTCAGGCATTTATGCCAAATACGGTCTATGAGTGATTATTAGTTAATGGCGAATTTCTGCTTGTATAATATGCTCAAATTGGTTAATAACATTGAATAAAATTAACCCTACTAGTGAAAAAAAATGAAATGAACTTTATTTCACAGTATGCAATTGAAAATGTTTACAATTTTATCGGTTAAGAGATTTATCTTGCTTCTTGCCATCCCATTCAGTGTGGAACTAAGGATCGAGTGATAATATCGAGCTTTACAGGAGTTACAGCCCCCTACTCAGGGGTAACATAGATTTTTAATTCACAGATCTTGACCATACTTGTATGGCTCTACTTGACTTGAAAGAACAGTGGTCGATTTACGACTTGTGAATGTATGGCTCTACTTGACTTGAAAGAACAGTGTGTGACTCCACTTGACTCGAGACTATGAACCAATATTATTGTAAGACTTGGACTCGAAGTGGAGTGACTAGTTCTTAACACTATAATTTCCACCACACAGAAAATCGAGCAATAACTCACCAATTGTAGGAGCTGAAGGATTAGGTGCATCACAACACGGGCATTTTGAATCAGTAGCAACATTAGGAGAATAACACTCAGGACATTCCCACATACCAGCTTCTTTCTTTTTAACCAAATCTCCTTTACAAGCATTGTTTACTGACTGAGGTGGTACATTGCTAGAAGATAGAAATATATGGTTGAAAATTGTTGTACATAGATGGAAGACAAAGAAAGAAGAAGATAGAATTCTAAAAACTGAATATGGACGGGTGGAGGAGATTACAAAGAGACATTGCAACCTTTTACCCAGTTGGAAATTTAGTTTTGTTGAGTATGAGTCACTGATGGATCTCGCCTTGGCAGCGCAATCTATCAGTGACTTGCACTCAAGCAAAAGATTCCTGACTGAACAGTGTATGAGTTATCACAAAATACTACTGAGTCACAGTGTAGCTGACATTCTGTATATACGAGTTCCGCGAAATGAACCCCCGACTCTGCATAATCAACTCGTGAATCTTAATATTACGAGAATATAAACTTTTATTTCTGACAGTCACAGCTGAGTGGCGCAACTTTGATTTATAAGCTTTATTCTATTTATAACAATAGCAAAATCCAAAAACTTACTTTTCATTTGTAGGTTGACTTGGGGTAGTAAAAGTCTGTGATGTAGTAATAGTAGATAACTTGAAAGATAGTGGTGGTGTTGGAGTATTGGTACTTGTGAAAGTAGGAAGATTTGACTTGATTGCTTTCATAGTTGTAGAAGTAGAGAATGAAACCTCTTTATGTGAGAAAAGCGAGAAATTCAATAATAAATCAAATGTAGATGTATATGGATAGTGGATAATACATTGATATTAAATTTCAAAAATTTGTCTGGTTGTGTATTTCTTATGCCCAGAGCAGATACTTCGATATGTATTTAAAATTCTCATAATAATATTAAAGCATTACAACACCTAGCAGAAGGCAGGGCTGAAACATGGCTAAAACACATTAGATTCCACTACAATGATCTAGGATGATGCTTCTCAAACTTTCTACGTTGTGACGCCTTTGAAAAGGGTTACTTGACTCGTGCCACTCCAACGACAAATGACAGAAATTACTTTGCTTTCCAGTCATTGAATTGTTCACGTCTATGGTGACACAACAATGAAAATTTATTTTTGAAATATTCTTTACAAGATTTAGTGAGTTGAAAATGTATGTGAAAAGTGCATTGTGGGACTCTGTTGTTGTTGACATTGTTGCGGCGCACTCTTTTGGATATAATATTTCCCAATTAACTGATACTTCATTTTATTTCACCATTGCTCTGAAAAAGTCTGTTTGAATGAACATTCGAAACCTCAGCAATACACATAGTTTGCTTCCACTGGTTGTGCCTATTCTCTAACAATACCTTTGCCTTGTATTATATCTTTTGCTTGATCAATAATTTTAGCGAAATCAGAAGCTTCTTCCAAAGTTTTGAATCGAACAGCAAGCAATTCTGGTTTTGGTTGAACATCTGTATCAGAATTATCCAGTGCCGTCCAAGTCCATGCTTTATCAGAATTTCCCATTTGAGATAATTTCATTTCCGGAATAATGTAATGATTAGCACAAAGTTTGAGAATCTAGAAATAAAAAAGGAAGGTATTTATACAATATGTTGGGCAATTCAACCTGAATATTTGAGAGTAACTGGATAATGAACTATTTTAAATGTCTATGATACAGTTGACATGGCACTGATTGCCTAGATGCAGTCATATGTGATGGGGCAGTCATGGTCAATAAAATAATAGCCAAATGCCCACACTATGCCATGCTAAAAAAGATTGTCATTTTTTCCACAAATTTTTTTTAGATTAATCAGAAAAAAATTTCTTTCAAAGAAAATTCCAAAACAATCTACTATTCGGGATTAATGACAAGCCTCTTTTCAACGTGGAATCCAACATAGGAAACCTACCTGTTCTTTTCTCATTACAATTCTACATTTATTATTGTTTTTATTATGAAGTATCTTCATTTCACCAACTCCTCGTTCTTTCCATTGTTTATCAACATATCGATATAACTTGACACGGTGACAATATAGTATCTGAAAAAATATAGAATTCAAAAAACATTTTATCGAACAATGAAAAAGCTCATTCTCACAATAAAGATAAAAATGATTCCGGAAATGTTTCAAAGCAAGTGCTGGATGTAAAAGACTTTTTTCCGTATAGAGACATGAATATCAACATAAAAAAAATGTTAAAAAAATGTTCAAAAAAATCTTTAAAACATGTTTTTACATTTATCATGGATGTGGTGCACTCACAGCACATGATTATAGCGGTTCAATTCTGTTTGGGATGTTTTTTCACTCAGTGCTATAGTTGGTACCAAGGGTGGCAGTACGGTACGGTACGAAATTTTTATCGTACTTCGAACCAGCAAAATAATTTCGTACCGAACTTCGTACCGTACCTTTCAAAAATTTTCCGTACCGTACCGTACGATATTATTTTTTTCGTACATCGTACCGAACTTCGTACCAGTACGAAATTAAGTTCGATTAATATTTTTCATTTATCGTACTAAATTTCGTACTAGTACGAAAACAGGTACGATTCGCTGGGCAGCAATTTCGTACCGTACCAACAACCAATGTCTAAATCAGCTTTATTTGTAAAATCTGGCCACTGGAAGAAACGTCACCAACATCTTACATCAAAGTGATGCAGTTTTATGCTATCTGGTTTAAAATCCAGCACAGTAAAACATGGGCGTAACTAAGCATATGTCACCCCAATATCATTGTTCACATTGCGCATATCATGAGAATGGTAGACCGGGGGTGATAAATGGTGGTAGGATGAGCACAGTTTTCGCGAAAAAATCTGACATGAAGCAATATTTAGCATATTAGCAGCATTGTGTCGTCGCAAGAAATTCTCTCTCGACAAAAGAATGTTCGTTGTGCACCACGCATGGGTTTACGTTCTCTTCACATTACGGAATAATGCTATTCATTTTTTAATACCAGACAGACTTATTCCCGATATGCCTCGTTGTCTATATCGCGACTTGGCTGTTTTAACAAAATATATCTTCTAATTGAGATGAGCATCATCTAACACTCAACTCAAATCAGCCTAAATATATCTTTATATTCTGATGTTACTGCTCTGATAATAAACTTGTGCGTGTCAGAGTACAAAAAAACGTAATAGCGGTGATTACTGGTTAACTTAGTTGCAGAGTTGGTCGGGGGGGGGGGGGGAATTTTTAATTTAATTTGCATGAAATTTTCGCGCGCCTGCGTTGCGCAATATTTTTCCCCGATTAATTTTGTATATTTCGTAGCATTTACCCTTTAAAGTGAAAATTTTTATTCAATTTTTACAAAAATTTCAGCGGGCTGCCGGCGCTCAGGTACAATTTTCCTGTCTGGTCATGTTTATTTCACTCTTAAAACATGTATTTTTGTTTCGTTCTCAATAGAATTTTGCGCGCTCCCGGCACCCTATTCTTTTTGTAAATTTGAAAGCCTATGTTTGCATGTTGGAAAAAATGTGCCCTTCTAATTTTTTTTCTGGATCCGCTACTGAAGTTGGTATATTCGGGCAGTGCTTCCTACGCCATTGTGAATTTTACATAAAAACCGGTCAAAGTACGTCGGCGATGCTGACGATATATTCAGAAACCTACACCGTGAATTTTAGTATTGTGAATGCTGCTTATCTTGTCGATTTTAATTGGGCTATCACAACTTTCGTTATTACAGAAAAATGCATTCCGATTAGGACGTCATAAATCAACGGCCTATATATACCTAAAACCGATATACGACATAGCTCATATAATCAGCTCAAGTGAATCAGTTGCATTTATATTACCATACATACCTGCGCCACTTTTAATCATTTTAAAATTGCCCTTTAGTTAAAAATTCTTTGATAGTGACAATTTATATTATAAGTGCCCCGTTATGAAACGGCATAGATGTTATTTGAAATTCTTTTTTGAATTAATTTGAGAAGAATAAAGTGTAATGCGAAGGTACAAAAAATAGTACGGTACGGTACGAAATAAATACCGAACTTCGTACCGTACCGTACCAAGTACGAAAATTGAAAAATGAATCGTACCGTACTATCGTACCGGAAAATTCAATCGTACCGTACCGAACTTCGTACCGTACCGTACCGTACTACCAGCCTTGGTTGGTACTACATTTTTTAGAACTCTTTTCAATACAAGTGGCCTTCGTTCGGTTTCTTTTAGGTGCTGCTCGAGGCTTTGCTTGGAGTGAATTAAAAAAAACAAACTGGAGTAATGTCAACTGTAAGTGAGGAGTATTGTACGATAAATCACTTAGTAAAATTACGACGAAACAGTGGAAAATGACCGCAAACTAAAAGCACTGATATGATATGACATTGTTGGTGCTTTTGAAGTATTTTCATTAATTTATAGGAAGCAGGGTACAAGATGGAAAGGCAAGATTATTTGACTTATGTGCGTCCATCCGATATTTGACAATAATGAAATACAATTTCTTATTGAGATTTATTCCTTACTAGTGACAATGAATTGACATCGGACATTGTTAATACTTGATAATAATTTAATGACGGAGAAAGCTATTGAGTGCACACATCCTCAACAGTTTTAAAACACTAAAAATGAAATGCAGATAGTTGTATTTGCCCTGGGGGAAAGAAAAACAAATTACGACCTTGTTTCAATTTGGTCGCATTATACATCACGCTAGAAATATGCTAAGCGATTCTAAACTTCGCACTTTTAGAGCATTTAACCAAAATAAAACTGTTGGAATTTCCCTGGTGCTTTAAGAAAACCAAAAGTTAAAAAATTGAAATCATATTAACCTCTTCATCCTCTTCACCAGTTTTTGTTTCAACCTTATCAGGAAGTTTAATTATGGGTTCAAAATGAGGACCATCTCCAGATTCATTATAAACATCTTCAGGTTCATCTTCGTTTGCATTGTCTGCTGCTTTGACAGGTTCTAAACATAATAGGCTGGCATAATTTCTGGTACTCTGCTAAACACACAGAGAATCATTCTTTGCAAAAGGAATAAAATGTTGAAAAGCAGTGTTGTGGGACATTCAATTCGGTTATTACAGTGTCACTGGCAGATGTTTTTGATGCAGAAAAGACATTTTACATGATATTAGAGAACAGATTTCCAGGCAGGGTCCCATAGCAATTTGAGAAACAATAATATTGTTCAATTGATTCAAGAATAGATAATGTGATATTAAAATTAAACATAATATAATAAACAAACAAAGAAATTGTTAAGCACAACAAACGTTGCAATCATTTTCTGAAAATAATACAGGTTTTTTTTCCTTATACTAATTATGAATCACTGAAAATTGCAAATTAAATAGTTTAAGGATCTGCAAAGTTTGAATCAAATATTTAGAACAGTTCGACGGAGGTTTTAAAATGAAAAAAATTGAAAGATTTCTCTTAAACTCAAATACCTGCTTGTGACACAGTTGATGGATCATTAGTTGAAGTAACTTGAACATCAGAAGCAGATTGCTTTGGTGGTTCTTTGAACTGTGGTTTAACTGTTGGATGAACAGGCGTACCTAACCGGAATATTATATAAGATTAATAATGTAAAATTATTTCAAGCTTGGGAATGAAAGTACTTTATTTTAAAAAATTGAAGAAATATTTTTCTAACTGATTGACCAACTGTTAACCTTTTTTCTTTTTTGTTTTGAAATTGTTATGAAATCTTTTCACAAAAGCGTAACTATAATTATTCCCATTAACAAAATTAATAGAAGAAATCTCTATCACCACATAATAGCATTTGAAAATGTCAGGCATCCGAAGAATAATAATCCTATTATAAAAAAAAATTAAAATTAATTCAAAAGTGTTGCCAAAACATATCAGATGTTGAGAGTCTCAAACTCTTGGTCTTCTGATACAATATTAAAAACAATTGAAATCAAGCTCCAATATTACTGATAGTGATTTTAATGTTGTCTATTTCATTCCCAGTCAGAAAACTTCCCTCCAGGCACGTTTAGTTAAGTATGACGTGCCACAAGGCACGGTCCATCTGTGATTCCTAATTGACAAAAATAAATTTCGGATTCCTTTTAAAGAAACAACAAAAAGTTTAAAATGGCTTAAAGAAGCAAAAATTCTGCCGTTGAATTAATTACCTCCGCTAATTTTCGTATTTGCTTCTCTACCCTCTATAAAATTATCTTTGAACGAACTCGCAAGTTCAGGAGTTTGGAATTTGATTGCAAAACCTTCTTGTTTACTTTCTTCTTCAGCAAAATCAGTAGCATGCCACACCCAGGATTTGTTGGATTTTGGCATCGGTTTCAAATCCAGATCCTTGCCAATATAATGGTTGCAGCAAATTTTGAGGATCTGCAAAATGTTGTTTTTAAATTTAAGACGACGATGGAGGTATAGGTTTTGCTTGGATCAGGAGAAATGAAATGAACTTTATTTCACTGTATACAATTAACAATGTTTACAATTATATCTGGTTACGAGAGTTTTCTTGCATCTTGCCATTCCATCCTGTGATTCGAACCAGAGTCATTCGTTAGGTGTAACGTTCGGCAGGTATTGTCAGTTTCATCACACCACCACGGCCCGGAGCAGGGAGAATTATTATATTAACATTGTGAAATCTGGCAAAAACTCTGACGCTGCACTATGGGCAAAATGAGCATACAGTATATTTTATTGTTTCTGAAAACATGAAATTCAATTCTACTGAGGTGCATTGCAATTTTAATGTTGCTAAATGGCATTCCTTGTCATAACCAAAAAAAAACGATTCTTCTTTATGATGGTTTCCTTATTCCGACCAATTACCTGATCCTGTCTCATGAGAAGTCTGTATTTTCCAGTTTCCTTGTGTTTTAATATTTTCATGATACCAACTCCTCTTTCCTTCCATTGTCCTTCATGCCATCGAAACAATTTAGCTCTTTCTGAAAACACTGCTTCTTCGTCCTCTTCTCCCGTTCGAACCTACATATTAGAATTCTTTTTTATTGAAGTTAGCTTTGATAAAGGCCAAGCTACCACAAAATGCAGTACAGTACCAGCAAAGGGACTTCAAGTGGGAAACAACCCTGACAAGAACCGAACCACTACTGTAAAAACAGCAACTAGTACCTACCTTGGGCGATTATAATAAGTTGTCTTTTACGACATGCAGGAAATACCACAGAACTATTCTAAAGCCTGTACCGACATGCTTATCTATGTAGACAAACGGAACAACGTACCTCGACTTCGGGCAGAGTAACAATTGGTTCGAAATGAGGACCAGCATCATTATAAGATGTCTTGGCATCCTCGGCCTCTTCATCTGCTTTTAATTGAATATTCGCTCTATCCATTTCCTCTGGCGTTTGAAATTTAAAATTCCATTCTGGAAAATAAAACCACGAATGTTCTGATTTGTTATGGTTTTCCAGTTTCCACTATAATATACATAAATGATTCAAATAAATATCAGATTTGAATGATTTGAACTGTCATTTCAGTGAATCGATTTTTTTCCCTCCACTCAAGGTCTGAAACAGCACTCAAAGAACCAACCAACAACTAAGACCAGGGGAAAGCACAAAGGTTTTCCAAATCATAAATTTCATTTTACCATGCATAAGCCACATAATAACCTTGATATATGATCAACAGTGATTTCAGGTTAACGAAAACATGTGAGAGTAAAATATTCCTCAGCAAAAATTTTCTTCAATATATTTTAAATTTACCGTAGCATATATTCAAGAAAATTTCCACTAGTATAATGTAAAAACTTGTTCATATATAAAATCCATCAATTATCAAATAAATCATATTCTGAAGAACTTGATCAGGTAAAAATAAGTAAATCTGAAATTGTTAATTTTAATAGCAACAGCTTAATTTTACACACAGGGTGGATTTTTGCTGACACTTAGTCAGTCTCGATTGAAATATGAAAAAAATTGAAGATGATTAAATAAAAATACTGTTAGATATAAACTCGCCGTCCTACTTTATTGAACTCTAATTTAGTATTCCTCTATACTATGCGCCGAGAGATAACTCTCTCTTTTATCCTGACGTAAACATACCCAAACATGAACATGTGAATTTGTTGCTTCATAGAAAGCATTTTGTATTTTCCCTGTGTTGCGCGATAAGGATTTTCGCTTTGTAGGCATTTTGTGTTTTACGACTGTGTTAGGCCGATTATTATTGCAGTCTGGTAAATGAGTTTAGTTTCGGGACTATTGTATTATAGTGTTCTGGCAAAGTTTGGTTGTGATAAGTTAGTAATATTATTTATAGTTAGGATAATTATTACTGCTCATATGTATTGCAATAGTTAACTGTAGAATATTTATAATGTATTACAGTGGCTGTGTCATCATATATTAGTTTTATCGTAAATTTCCGAAGGTCTCATGCTGTTCAACATTTACTACTTGTTTGGTGAGATCATTGAATACAGTTCAGTTTCATTGGATCTCGTTGCATCTTTACTTTGGACTTTAATTGGGCAGATGCTGGAGATTAGGGAATTGCGCATAAAACTCCAAGAAACAGTCACGTTGGGAGTTCATTTGAAAAGAAATTTAAAATCGTTCATACTACCAGATAAATAAATACTACCAGACTGATCAGTGGTCAAAAATGTTACAACTAACGAACAAAAAAACATTTTTCACTTACCATTTGCAGGAGTAGTTTGATCCTTCTTTTCAGGAAAATTGATATGTTTTGGATAATTTATCTCAAGTTGTTGTTGAGTTGGCTGGAAAGCTAGAGGTCCTCCTTTCTCAGCTGACTGGAAAAATTCCAATTATAATGTTAGATTGATGTCAGTGATTATAAAACTTCACCAAAAAAATTAGCAACTATGAGCAACGGTGATAACGTCTTTGTTTTTCATGCCATTTTTTGTTTCCAGAAAGACTTATTCATTAAAGCTATTAACACCTCTAACCAATGACAATTTTGAAAGCTGGCAGCCACTCTGACACCCTAACAAAATGTGTATCACCAGAAGAAAATTTGAAAATGTGCCATCCATTCAAATATGTGGTTGCAATCAAATTATAAAAAAGTTCAAAATCATCAGAAGCAAATGTCTTGAACATTTCAAACACCCGAAAAAAAAAGATTCTATCACCCTGCCTGTTAAAATCTAATCAAAGATGGTGAAATTTGACTGATTTCCCATGATCAAATTGAAAATTTTTATTTATCAGATCACTGTCTTATAATAAATAAGCAAAGACATCATTTTTACAAAATTGTGATCATATATAGCAGTGTTGATGATTATGGAGCCTTTTATATAAATCTGAGAAGATTATGATAAGGTTCAGACACATGAAGGAAAACAAGACTCCGTCAATATACATAATTGAGCTAAAGAATTTTAAAAGCACACTTAACTTATTTTATTTACAGTAGCTACCCTAAGATTTGCTGTCATTTATTAAATATACTTGGTATGTATATATACCGTGATTTTGCGAGAAAATGAAAGAAGAATTAAAACATAAAATAAAAAGTTGATCAAATCCCATAATGTATAACGATTAATTCCCTATTTTCTACTAATGACATACTCCAAATCAACTCACTTTACCGTACACTCGAAATGATAAATGTGCATCTTAATTGATTTTGGGGTATTTTTTCTGATGGCGGTCTCATTTTCTTGTTCGGTTGTCTGTTTAACAGAGTTTGCTCACGGTTGCATTTCAGAAATTCCGTAATTCATTCAAATCTTGCAGATATATATATTTTTGTTCATTCGAAAGTAGGTTGGGTTAAATTAAATTTATGAATTAGTTTCGATTTTCGTTGTATTACTTTATACGCAGTCTGTCTTCATTACAAGTTCAATTCAATTAAAAAATAAATAAGATTAAACAAAGTAAAAGTAATCAGCAACAAACGCCTACAGCAACTGAGGTAGGATAGCTTAAATGATTTACATATAACTGTTTATTATTTCATTTCATTCCTACTATTTACCAATTTCATGATTTTTCAATTATTCCAAATTAGAATTTTCATTTTTAGCATTCTAAAGGTAACAAATTTTCACCCAAATCAAAGTAACATTCCCTTTTTTTCAAAACTCTGAAATATGACATGATATATTTATAGATCTACGTTTGATATTATTCTGCTGTAATAACGATCTTATCTCAATTTCATGAAATGACTCTGATAAAGCAAATACGTCAAAAATATCAGATTCAAAAGCCTGATGACAAAAATATTCAATGAGCATTTTATTGAGTAGATTATTTTATTAAAAATATCCAGCTTTCTAAAGAGCAACTACTATAGAGAAAGTATTATAATAAATTTATATTTTAACAGGGAAAGAAAGAAGATGTTTAGGGTGCAGTTTGTGATCAACTCACCAAATTAACGTTTTGTTTCATTTTTCATCCTTTTAAAATCCTTTTAATATTTACTTTATATATATTTTCTGATTAAGAGAGAATAAATTGGCCACTTATCAAGTTTTTGAATCGATTTATGTGATCGAATCAGATTTTGGGAGAAGCAATTCAATTCTTGAATGTTTTTTCTCCATAATTGATTCAAAATATAAATGATTCGAAAAATCGCAATTGTAGCCGTATCGCTCCGAATCATTAATATAATTGCAGAATAACAGAATCAATATTTGTTATACTCTCATCCAGACAATAGTTTCTGGACTTCAGGAGAATGGTGTGTCAGCAAAATTGCAAAAACAACAAGAAGCAAGTGCTGGTGTTGGTGCAGTGCTTGTGATTTTGAAGCCTTTTTTTAACAGTACTGTTGTCAGTTGTGATCTAAGTAGCCTGGTCAACTAATTGTCTTAGCTGTTAGCACAGTGGCCGGTTGGATTTTTTTGCTTCATGTTCTGTAAGTTCAGCCCATTAAAAACCCAGGTCTACCAGTAAACCCGTGCTCAGGGTGTAATTTTAGGACAAAAAAATGGATGTCTAAGCGACTTTAGCATTGTGGCAGTAAGTTGTAAGTTGTATACGGTTCTTGCTTTAAACTTGTGATATCATGTTCAATGATGAAGTTAATATATTTTTAAACATTTTTACTTGGGTATTTGTTATTAATGACTGAGTTATCAAAAATCTCAAGACATGATCACAATAGGAACAAATTCCTGTTCAATTTGGAAACCAGGTGTGGCAAATAAATTGACCTTTGTTTGCATTGTTTTTTTTTTTTTTTTATTAGATATACTTTTTAGTTTTTAAAACACCGAGATGGCAAAAATATTAGAAGGTTACACAATGTTATTTACATCATTCTAAATTCATTATGCAATCCAAATTAAGGAATAAAGTTCATTGCCTCATACATACTGGATGATATTTGTCTCCATCATGTTCATCTTCACTTTTATTGAGATTTACAAACAAAGGTTTTTTTTCCCACATTCCAACCGATCCACCTGTACTTTCACCAAAAACAAATCTTCTGTTTGAGTTTGATTTTACTGGATCTCCAAATGACACTACGTTGACAGAACTACCAAAAGTAAACCCAGAAGTGGAATTTGAAGTTGTTGTGTGGCTAGAAAATCCTGATAAATTACATAAAAGTAAATTATTTGTTTTGTTGAGTATAGGTCACTGCACAGTCAGGAAAGTAGTGGCAAGAAATTTAAAAGTTTAGAAGGAACTGGCTTGAAAAAAACTTCTTGCATAAAACGCTCATGTGACACTGTGGTACCTCCGCAATAAATAGGTATGAATTGGAAGCCAATCAAGTGGACGAGTTTAATATTTTGTTCAAAGGAATGAGAGCAGACAGCTCTTTCAAACAAAGCCCATTACAATATCTGTAAAATAAACAATGTGAGGCAAGGATGGGACAAGCTTTGTAGACCAGAAAAAAGTTTGGGACCAATCATATTGACCACAAGCGGTTGAACACGGTCAAGCATTCCGAGTGCTATTCATAAAATTCTACAAGCGTTTCAACATTTGTAAAATTTCTGATTCACAGAAAACTAGGGAACTTTGGACAACTGAAGTAAAATAAGATTGCATTACCCATAATCACTCAAACCAATATCAGATAAAAATGTTTCGATGTATCAGTATAGGAATGTTGTTTCTTAGTTTTTGGTCAAAATATTATGCTATCAACCCTGAGACGGGCCGTGGGAACACTAAATCAAATATACAATTGAATGTAAATGTATTATTTTAGTGTTAGTGAGAATATTTGCATCCCCTCAACCCCACCCCTTAAACAGCCTGAATGCATGCTAACACCCCCCTTATGAAAGAAATATTGACATGGTAAATTTGTTATGGTAAGTGTGCGCCACCGATGTGCGGTCCATCTGTAGCATATGTTTGGTAACTTTAGGTTGACTGGGTTAGATTAGCTGAATATAAGTGGGAATACATGCTTGGTTTCGCTATCGAAAAAAGCAATGTTTAGTTTTGTTTTGTTGAATCAATGTTAGAGAATGGACTACCTTGTGGTTGAGAGGATATTCCGAAAGTGGATGGTGCACCTAAAAAGGATGAAGAAAATACAGTTAGGAATTTGTGAATACCGGTACCTGAGAAACGGAATCAAATACTTTGGCTACAGGAAATCGCATAATAAGTTATATGTGGTTCAAAAAATCTTTGGCAAAAGATAGTGGTCAAAATATCGAAACTATCACCACCACATATTTAAAATACTTGCTATTATAATATAAATTTAGTAGAGTATTAGCTCTGTACTAATATCAGATAACCAAATAAATAAATAAAATCTTATATGGGGTTTATTTCAATATTTGAGTGGTTCATCCTGTGCAAGGGTGTATACAAGTGGCCACTTATGTGAAAAGAGAGTTAATGCTGTTTTGAAAATGTGATCTTGACGTGAGCTGAGGCTATCCAAATATATTACCCAACACGGTTCATCAAATTGTTCATAATGACTTTTCGACTTGGTCTTTAAGCATACATGGTGACAAAAATAGCACAAAGCAAACTAGATTACGCAAAGTTGAAAAGAGTTTTCAAGAACATTACCAAAAGTTGTACTGGAAGTTGTGGTGGTGTTGGTGGTTAATGACTTCGAAGAACCTCTAGCCACTGAAAATGAATAAATTTTTTGATAATCGTATTCTCACAGAGACATATTCCTAATCAAACAGTGACTCCACTTGCCTCGAGACTATTAAATGAAATTAATGTAAGACTTGAACTCAAAGTGGGGTGACTCGTTGCCACCAGAAACAGAACAGAAAATCGAGCAATAACCCACCAATTGTAAGAGCTGACGGATTAGGTGCATCACAACATGGACATTTCAAATCTGTAGCAACATTAGGAGAATAACACTCATGACATTCCCACATACCAGCTTTTTTCTTTTTAACCAAATCTCCTTTTGAACTAATGTTTACTAGTTGAGGTGGTACATTGCTAGAAGATAGAAATATATGGTTGAAAATTGTTGTACATAGATGAAAGGCAAAGAAACAAGAACATAGAATTCTAAAAACTGAATATGGTTGGGTGGAGGAGATTACAAAGAGACATTTCCATCTTTTACCCAGTCGGAAATTTAGTTTTTTCTGAGTAAGAGTCACTGATGATGGATCGCGCCTTGGTAGCACGATCTATCAGTGACTCATACTCAAGCATAAGATTCCTGACGGAACAGTGTATTTATCACGAAATACTGCTTCTTAAGAGTGTCACAGTATAGCTGATGTTCTGTATATATGAGTTTCACGAAATTAACCTCAGACTCTGCATAATCAACTCGTAAATCTTAATATTACGAGAATTTTAACATTTTTTTTGGCAGCCACAGCATTGTGGCTGAACTTTGATTTAAGATCTTTATTCTATTTATAACAATGGCAAAATCAAAAAACTTACTTTTGATATGAAGGTTGACTTGGGGTAGTAAAAGTCTGTGATGTAGTAATAGTAGATAACTGGAATGTCGGTGGTGTTGTAGTAGTGGTACTTGTGAAAGTAGGAACATTTGACTTGATTGCTTTCGTAGTTGTAGTAGGAAAGACTGAAACCGCTTTAAATGAGAAAAGAGGGAAATTCAATTACAATTCAAACGTGGATAGTGGATAATACAAATCCAAAATTTGTCTAGGTGTGTATTCTCATGCCCAGGGAAGATACTTCGATATGTATTTAGAATTCTCATAATAAAATTTCAACGCATTACAACACCATGCAGAAGGCATGGCTGAACACATGAGATTCCACTAAAATGGTCTAGGCTAACGTTTCTCAAACTTTCTTCATTGCGACGTATCTAAAAATGGTTACTCGACTCGTGACGCTCCAGTGATTAAACGATAAAAAATTCTTTGCTGTCCAGGCATTGAAGTGGTACGTCTATGCAAAAAGTGCATTGTGTGACACTCTCGATAAATAAAAACAACGTACTAGTGTTGCGGCAAACACTCTTTTGGATATAATATTTATATATTAACTGATACTTTATTTTATTTCACCATTGCTCTGAAAAAGTTTGTTTGAATGAACACGATGAGTTGATGAAATGTCAGCAATACACATCGTTTGCTTCCTCTGGTTGTGCTTATTCTCTAACAATACCTTTGCCTTGTATTATATCTTTTGCTTGATCAATAATTTTAGCGAAATCAGAAGCTTCTTTCGAACTTTTGAATCGAACTGCAAGTAATTCTGGTTTTGGTTGAACATCTGTATCAGAATTATCCAGTGCCGTCCAAGTCCATGCTTTATCAGAATTTCCCATTTGAGATAATTTCATTTCCGGAATAATGTAATGATTAGCACAAAGCTTGAGAACCTATATATAAAAAGGTAAGGTATTTATACAATATGTTGGGCAATTCAATCTGAATATTCGAGAGTAACGGGATAACGCAGTATTTTAACTGTCTATGATACAGTTGACATGGCACTGATTGCCTAGGTGCAGTCATATGTGATGGCGTATTCACTGGCCATTAAAATAATAGCCGTATGCCAATATTATGCCATCTCTAATCATTTCATCATGTTAACAAAGATTGTCATTTTTTCCACAAATTTTTTTTAGAATATTCAGAAAAAAATTTCTTTCAAAGAAAATTCCAAAGCAACCTACTATTCGGGATAAATGATAACCCTCTTTTCAACGTGAAATCCAACATAGAAAACATACCTGCTCTCTTCTCATTACAATTCTACATTTATTATTGTTTTTATTATGAAGTATCTTCATTTCACCAACTCCTCGTTCTTTCCATTGTTTATCAACATATCGGTATAACTTGACACGGTGACAATATAGCATCTGAAAAGATATACGCCTCAGTAGAAATACATCTAAATTTCGCACTTTCAGAACATTTAACCGAAATAAAACTGTAAATATTTCCCAAAAAATTGAAATCATATTTACCTCTTCATCTTCTTCACCAGTTTTTGTTTCAACCTTATCAGGAAGTTTAATTATGGGTTCGAAATGAGGGCCATCTCCAGATTCATTATAAACATCTTCAGGTTCATCTTCGTTTGCATCGTCTGCTGCTTTGGCGGGTTCTAAACATAATAGGCTGGCATAATTTCTGGTATTATGCTAAACACACAACAGAAGCTAAAATATACATTTCAAGAATCATTCTTTGCAAAAGGATTAAAATGTTGAAGAGCGATGTTGTAGGGCTTCAAATTCAATAGAAAAACATGAATGGCAGAAAACAAGCTACTGTCAATCTACGTGTGAGCAAAATCCTTTTTTAAAGTATGAGACAAAAATGTATGGCACAACTGAAGAAAAGTCATCTGCGATGCTTACTTGCAAAAATAAAATCGTTCCATTTTGTTTTGAATGGATTCCTAGAATTTAGTTTAAACGATCTGACTGGAATTTGTTTAAATATTCAATGGTTAAAAAATTCACATAACATTTCAAGCGAAAATTAACAAACAATTCTAAAAAAGTACCAGATTTACTAGTGGTTATTGACTTCTGTGGAGAACCAGCAATCATTGCTGCCAGATTAACAGCAGAAACAGAAGGTTTAGGAAAAGCAAATGCAAACTTCGGTATGACAGTGTCACTGGCAGAAGTTTTTGAAGCTGAAAAGACATTTTGCATGACGATTGAGAACAGATTTCCAGGCAGGGTGCCAGAGCATTTGGATAGACAATAATAACGTTCAACTGATTCAAGAATAGCTAAAGTGATATTAAAAGCAAACCTACTATAATAAACAAACAAGGAAACCTTAGATAAGGAAAAATAGTTAAATACAACAACGTTTCAATCACTTTCTGAAAATAATACAGATTATTTTTATTATACTGATTATGAATCACTGAAAATTGAAAATTAAATAGCTTAATAATTACGAATCCAAGTTTGAATCGAATATTCAGAACAGTTCGACAAACTACACCCCAATCATGAATTTATTTTGTCAACCATTAGCAACCGATGTATAATGCCCCGATATCACATCCGGTGACTTAAAAACTATAGCAATGAATCCAAACTGATTGCAAGTCCATATTCCAATAATTTGCAACACAGTGAATAAAAACATACCAGTATTAGTAGTGGAAATTGAGCTCTGTGAGGAACCAGCAATCGTTGCCGCAAGATTAACAGAAGCTGCAGAAGGTTTTGGAAACTCAAATGCAAACTTGCGTGTTGCAGTGTCACTGGCAGATGTTTTTGAATCTGAGAAAATGTTTACATGTCATTAGATCAGTTTATCCCAATACCAGGATAAGATAACATTTGGGACTTCATGACAAGCAACGGCGAAAGATCTTCAACTTTGGGGGGATCCAACTCGCTGATGAAAAAAGTAAGTTGACAGTATCCTACTAACAAAAATGTGTGCTGAAGGTTCGCAAAAGTTTTCAAATCATTTTGCAAAAAACAGAAAATTTTAGTTAAAAAACATATTATTCTCATGATGAACTAGGTCGTAAAATGCAGGTATAATGTAGTTCGCATCATAGGCGTGCAAAAAATAGGGATTTTTTGCAATTTTATTTTTATTTTGTTTTATTTAGTTTTGCTGATTTAGGACGAGTCGAAAAATAACAAACAATTCTAAAAAAGTACCAGGTTTACTAGTGGTTATTGGCTTTTGTGGAGAACCAGCAATCATTGCCGCCAGATTAACAGCAGCAGCAGAAGGTTTAGGAAAAGCAAATGCAAACTTCGGTATTACAGTGTCACTGGCAGATGTTTTTGATGCTGAAAAGACATTTTACAGGACATTAGAGAACAGATTTCCAGGCAGGGTGCCAGAGCATTTTGAGAGACAATAATAATGTTCAATTGATTCAAAAGAATAGCTAAAGTGGTATTAAAATGAAACGTAATATAATAAACAAACAAAGAAATCCTAGATAAAGAAATTGTTAAATACAACAAACGTTGCAATTATTTATGGAAATAATACAGAATATCTTTATTATACTGATTACGAATCACTGAAAATTGCAAATTAAATAGTTTAATCATTACCGAACAAGTTTGAATTGAATATTTAGAACAGTTCGACAAACTACACCCCAATCATGAACGTTATTTTGTCAGCCATTAGCAATCGATGTAGAATCCCCCAATATAAGATCCAGTGACTTAAAAACTATAACAATGAATCCAAACTGATTGCAAGTTCATATTCCAATAATTTTCAAAATAGTAAATAAAAACATACCAGTATTAGTAGTGGAAATTGAGCTCTGTGAGGAACCAGCAATCGGTGCCGCAAGATTAACAGCAGCTGCAGTAGGTACTGGAAACTCAAATGCAAACTTCGGTGTTGCAGTGTCACTGGCAGATGTTTTTGAATCTGGGAAAATGTTTACATGTCATTAGATCAGTTTATCCCAAAACCAGGATAACACAACATTTGGGACTTCATGACCAGCAAAGGTGGAAGATTTCCGACATTAGGAGGGTCCGACTCGCCGAAAAAGTAAATTGAAAGTATCCTATTAACAAAAATGTGTGTCGGAGGTTCGTGAAAATTTCCAAATCATTTTGCAGAAAACAGAAAATTTTAGTTTAAAAGCATATTATTCTACTGATAGAACTAGGTTGTAAAATGCAGGTAAGTTCGCATCCAAGGCATGCAAAAAATAGGAATTTTACACACTTTTATTTTTAAATCTGATTTATTCAGTTTTGCTGACTTAGGGCGAGTCGAACTCCCGACTATTTGGCATTGAGGGGTCCCGGCCCCCAAACGATAAACAAAGAAATGAATTCTCACAAAAGATATGAATGATTTGATCAAATGATCAAATTGCCTGAACCATCTAGTTGTTGTTTATTTTGCTTTATTGTACCTAGCTCTCTGATGTCGCGATGTGTGATGTATTGTAAAATTTTGTCCTCTTTCTCTTCTTCAGTTTTTTCATCATAACCTGTACCAGTGCAAATTTATCAATCACAATGAATGAATAAATGGGTGTTTCTTTGTTGATAAGATTATGCTCTTTATTTTTGTTGAAACTGAACTGAAATATTTTGCTACCCGAGCGAAAAACTTGCAAAATAATATATGTAGCTCGATAACAACAGGTAACAAGTGTGATTCAAATTCTAATAGCTTTACGCTATATAAAGTATGGAGTTATTTTACATATTCCATACATTTCAGAAAAGTTCTTGAGGAGCTGATGGCATTTTTACAATGTTTCTTGCTTTAATAATGTTATACATATCGCAATGACACTTATCACTATTTTGATGCAACCTTTATATGATGTCATAGCCCAGGGGTGGCCAGACCTGCTTCATGCTCGAGCCGCATATAACAAAATCCAGTTTTAAAAGAGTCACAACACAATAAAATATACGAATTTATTCACTCACAACGAAGTGTAGCTAATGATTAATATTAGTGCTGCGTGGTATACCGTGAGTCTCCACCTGGACTGTAAGATGTTTAAAATTAGGTTGGTATGATGTTAAAGCAGTTTGGAGCAGTACCTTCGAGTGTTGGTTTGTCAAAACGGTATTTTGACTTTTAGCGGGAAAATGCATGTCTAATTCATCAATGCTAATTCATCAAAGAGCCGCAGTTTGGCCACCCCTGTCATAACCGAATAAAAAAGATATTGTTTTAATTTTAATAACTCACTTTGTTGATTAAGTGCAAGTTGGAACATGATTCTTAATACTCGGAAAAAAGGGAATAAGATTGGCACACAATTTTTGCAAATGAAAAGCATTGTTAAAATGCTCACCTGGGGGAAGAACCTTATTTTCATAAAGGAAGAAAGTTGGGGGAAGTAGCAATTTTTCAGCTCTTCTACGTTGATCTCTGGTTGGTTTTGCTTCAGATACAAAAACAACATCACCATTTACACTACATGTTGCTTCTGTCAATAAAAAAAGGATGCTTTAAAATGATGATATTATCAGTATCACGTATGGCTTTGGTTTAGTATTTTTACATGTCTAGAAAGTTTATAATGCTGTATCTAATATAAAAATTATACCTATAATCAAATTTTATAAAATTTATAATAAATATAATCATATATATATTTTATCGATACTGAATTATATATATTGTATTCTATAGTTGTACAAATCTTTGAATAACCATTTGTATTACATAAGAAAGTCAAATGACCTGTTGTTATAGGAGTAGTAGAATTCTTCACAGCTCCACCAAAAACAAATGGCTTCGAAAATATAAATTTAGACAACTGTGGCACTGCCGAATTCTGCGAAGTTTTGTGGTCTGAAAAACAAAGATATGAAGATAATGTGATAACGATGAAATTTCAACAAAGACACCATAAAACTGTAGTAAAAATGAATAGGATATAAAAAGTGTTCGTACAATATAATACATATTCAAGAAGTTGAGTGTGTTATAACTTTTAATAGAATAACGAATGAAAAATTCGTCCGTTGGACAAAACTCCATATATTTACAAATACATGACAAAATCGCTTGGCTTGGACAAAACCCCAATCCCACAAACTTCATTTTCCATTTCCAGTGCAAGCTGAAATAAATAACTTCTGGAAGCCTTGTCATTTAACATTAATAAATATTTAGAAAAAAAATCATGAAAGCAGTATTGAGTATGTGAACTAATTCTTAACCTGTTAACTACGATTCAGGCACTTACTTGCTTGTACATGTTGGAAAAAATTACAAGAAGACTTTTCGAACTTTGATGTTAACGAGAATACATTATAAGTTGCCGATATGTTGCAAAGAATACGTATTGCATCCTTTTTTGTCCATTCCTTCATATCACTCAAAACTCTTCTCAATTCATCTGGACTTAATCTAGCTCCAACAAGAAGCTTCAAACATAGTATTTTATCAGGGACCGTAATGCCAAGCTTTCTCAGATGAGCATATCTGTCTTCAAATCTATGAACATATGCTGCAGTGTTTTCATTTGGCCATCTTAAACATGAATCAAAATCCAAAAATGTGTGGAAAACCTGAGATTTTGTATTATGAAAAGTATTGTCAAGTTTTTTCAATAGTTTTTCCAACCCATCTTGACTACAAAGTACAGATTCTTCCACTTCCAATGCTGCTTCTCGTGCTTCATTTTTTAAACTTAACACAATCACCGCTGCCTGTTTATTTCTTTCAATGTTGGTTGAGATTGACCATAATTTTACTGCTTTCTTCCATTGAGAATATGACCTTTCATTCTCTAATAAAGGCGGTTGATCCATTATCAGCTCTATTGAAAATAGTTTATCTCTTATCTTTCAAATTCAATGTTGGTGTATTGGATTTGGGAAAATAATGACCTAATACCTCCTATTTAAAGGAAAAAGTGCGACATCATTCATCTTATTATTTACAATGCACCATGTCCACCAAAACAAACAATGCAACTGCAAAAAAATCAAGTAAAAGAAGCCCAACCTACCGATATATTTGAACAGACGTTGGCTAGGTTTGCAATTGCACATCTAAAATGCATAATTTGCCCTGAAAATCAGAAATAATGGTAAGGTCCGACTTCGCTTGCAACTTAACTACCAAATTTTCACAAATAAACGGGCACAAAAACAATTCCTAGTTAACTGTAAAAGACCGTCCTCTAGGTTGATATTGGCCGAATTTTTTTTTCTTCACCACATCACTGAATATTTAATTGAAAATCGTAGAGAACGTTTTCGTAATCGTAGAGAACGTCTGCCTTAAATTTGGCGACTACGTTGACCTAAACTGCCAATCCCATCAATCAAATTCCCATGAAAAAGGTTTATTTTCTGCTGATAAACACCACTCGCCTATTCATGAAATTCTTTATTGGAATAACCAACGACCGTTTTTGTCACCTTGGCAAAAATTGAGATCGGAATTTCAACAACGGTTATTACCCGACTACACAATGTACCCGGTACCTATATTTGTTTAACTTCCTTTTTATTACCACAAGCAATCGACTATTGTTTATTTCAACAAGTATACAGCATTGATGGATCGCGGGGTTTAGGTGTGAATAACACACGCTCATTCACGGCCTAGAAAAATGATTGTGAAAAGCTGCTGAATATGACCCAGACGTCTAATACGGAAACTGCATTGTACCGGTACCTAATACAGGTTATTTTACTTGATAAGCTAAAGTTGCAACTACTTCAGACTGAAATAGACTCGTTTCAACTATGATATACTGAAAGAATATTCAATATTAATACCACACGTCGCCTTCTACAGTTGGAGTTTGGCTGTATGCTTTGTTATCGGCTGTCGTATGATTTTTGCATTTATTTATAGTGGGCGGAAAATAAACAGATATATAAGCATAGACAAACAGACATATCGAATGGATTTATCGAAGAGATTTATTTTCACATAATTAAAAAAGATAAATGAACAACCGATATTATCAGTCATGGGTCACCAATGGTGTATGCTGGTGAAGCTCATCCGTGGCCCATCCTCATGCAGATGGGGATGAGTGTTAACACAAAACGTCAGTTTCAACAATGGTATGTGTAACCGTATGAGGTCATCGAGGCTTCAGACCCAATTTAGCTGAAAAATTCATTTTGAACAAAAAAAAATCAACGCAATAAATATCAAAGAATCAACATAGTCCGTGTAAATGCCCAAGAGTCATACTTCTGCCAACGAAATGGAAAATTTGTGATCACCGATGCGATTTTCTAAGCGTTTATGTGTGTGATTCATATTTAGAAATAAAAATCACTTCACATCATCATCAAATACTGATAGAAGGCTAAATAAAAATACACGGTATTTTCTCAAAATATAACTGCACAATAAGGGCAGAGTGACAGAATATCAACTACTCTGAAACTCAAGCACCCGAAGAAAAAATGGATTCTATCCGAAAAAAATGGGCAAATGCTTAATATTCCTTTCTTGGATGTTCTGTTTAGAGTAAAAAGAAAGAAAATGATATAGAATGTAAAATGTGGTTACTTACTTCCCTACTCACGAAGTTAAGGTCTGCGAACGACCGATTTCTACACCCTTTATTGTATAGAATGTCTTATTCGCAAACTCGTGAGCAAACGATACTACTTAAAAGATACGAATACTCACGACCACCCTGAAAAATCTATTGGAGTGGATAGAATATTTCGGCTAAAGCTCGCGGTAAATTGTGACACATATCCACAACAGATCCGGCATCCCGCTTTTAGTGCAGTTTCACGTTTACCCTTTCCGGTGAAACAACAAGCACTTGGGGGGAATACCAAAATTTAATTCAATTTTCGTCTGCTTCTCATGTGATACAAGACAAGAAGCAACTATTGCAGTGGAAGTTGTGACGACATAATTGATAACTTGGTTCCTTGCAAGTGACGGGACCCAATCTTAATAATAGGAAAGAAATTGTTTTTCACCTATATTGGAAGCTAATGAAATTTTCACCCGATGTGAATGTATACAACCCAATCAGAAATTTTATCAATCATGTGCAGATGGACCCTTAACAAAATTTTTTCAATTGGTAAATCAGCAAAAGAATAATCAACAATATTGGAATTAATATTGGCAAGAGAGGACGTGCTCCGCCTACAGGTGAGCTAATTTGGTTCCACGCAGCAATCTATGCTTTATGCTTATGCTCAATTTATGCTTTAATTTCTTAATATTCCACCATGTTGATTGTTCACGGCTTGATTCGCTGATGAAAAACAAACAACCATTCTCGGATGTCTCAAAAGCTTATTCTGTTTCCCTACAAGTATCACCTGGAACATATGGTCTTGCTACAGACGCCCGATTAGCTCAATCGGTAGAGCATTGAGAATAGGGTTAGAGTCACCTATCTCTGATTGTCTTGATTGGTTCGATTCCCAAGGGAGATGATTACCGATGTATGCGAGAGGTCTATTGGCTTATGGCTTTCTCCACCAACCAAGTCCATGCACAGGAAAGTAAGAAAAACGTTTCGGAACTGGTGTCTGCTTGAAAGTTTGTGTTTCGTCTTGTGCATGAGCAGTCTTCCAGGCTTTTCTCTTCTGCAGGATAAAACCGAAAATATCGTTAATGCTCGGTCATTTCAGCTACCCAGAATCACCAAAGCGCATATAACAATGTACATCGACAAGTGATTGTATTTTCATGTGTAACAGAAAAAATTATGAGGACATTCACAAAAATATTACAAAGCATGGTAATATTAGTGACAAATTCACAACTATTGTATCATTAAACTATATTGTTATGAAGTGTCATACTTCCGAAACAACACTAGGCAGAAAATAGGCAAAACCTGTAAGTGAACTTCAGAACAGACATTGTTATTGACTTTCAAGAAAAATATTTTTTTGAAAAAAAGGAAGCAGTAGAGAACAAGCACCATAATCATTAATCAAGCAATGAGAAAATAAGTATCAAAGCAAAACGAAACAAGTGTACAACATCCCGTTCAATGGTAAAGAATTTAACAAGAAGATTCATTTTGTTGAAGTTCTTTAACTTCTTCAATTTTATCCATATACGATCTACACAAGTCTTCTTTTTTAAATCTGATTGCAAATTGCTCAGGCTTTGGCGTTGGTCCATCTACAAGATAAAAAAAGTTGCAAATGATCATCAGCTTAGAATATAAAATAGTTAAACAACCTCAATTCTGATATTATTTAGTACCCACAAGTACATACAGTGGCAATATAAAGGCACGACTAGGATTTTGGTTTTTGAAGAAGTGCCGCAATGAATAATTTTTCATCAAACTGCACAATGCACATAGACCAAACAAGGCTGGCAGAATATCAGATACTCACTAGAAAAATTGGCTTCTATCAGAATCTTTTTTAGCAAATTGGCAATATTTCATGATATTTCTCTTACTAGAAGATTAAGTGTGTTTTTGAGCGTATGGTAGCAACAAAATAGCCGTGTTAATGGTTTTGAAGGTTTTTGTTCATCCGAGGAAAATCAAACAAGCAAATTATCTTTTAAATGGTCCAAATAGATAAAAAATAAGAATATAGTGATTTTTGATTAAAGATTGCATCAAAATTTACAATTCTATTAATTGCTGGTTTTAACCGTGATATATAATACGTGGGACGCAAAATTCAAGCTGCTGCAGCAGTGATAACTGCAAAAAATAGAATACACCCATTGAATGCGCTACTTGAAAAAATATTTTTCGAATTTTCCAAAGAAAAAAATATTTTCCCAGAAGAAAAACCTAGAGCCAACAAATTTGTCAAGACAGGCAGCAGTTTTTGGTTTTATGAAATATACAATAAAAATTATTTCAGCTAAAAAAATACCTGTATAATCCATGGTAAAATATGTACAAGTTTTCAAAGATCCCAGATGATGTTTAGGTTCCGTTGTTTCATTGATAATGTGGTTAGCGCATACTTTAAGAACCTGACAAGACAAAAAACAAATTTATCAAAGAAGAAGAGAAAGGACAACACTCAATAGCCTATAAGAAATATTTTATTTCGCTAGGCGTGAGACTAAATGAAAGAAATGACTGAACCGCTATATTAAAGTGCAGTGGGTGCTATTTGCCCTGGGTAATGGTAAAACCCCTTCTGTCAATACTAATAGGACTTCATTTTCTTCTAGCCGTCTTTAACAACACAAAGTAAATAGCAAGGGCAACTTTAAAGGTTTTACTCACAGAGCAGGTTCTAAATATTTTGATCTTGTCCCATTCACAGACTTTATTTTGCTGAACATAAGTCACAAACAGATTGTACCTGATAGATCAACAAAAGCGACAAATCATAACTTTAAATAAACCTACCTGCTCTCTTCTCATGACAACTCGATATAAATTATGTTGATCATTGAAAAGTATTTTTAAATCTCCAACTCCTCGTTCTTTCCATTGTTTCAAATCTTTATCGTATCGATATAGTTTACATCTTTCTTTGAATAATATCTGTAATGGACAAAATTGACATCTCTTTTTGAAAGTAGAAGATTGACAATGGAATGCAAAAAATGACTTACGAAATTTCAGGTATTCTTGTACTCAGACACCCAAAAAAAAACATAGAAGAAAATTAGCAGAAATTGCAATATATTATGAGAATCACTAGATATGAGATTGAAATATTAATTTTGAAATCTTGATAGTAGCATAACTACAAAAGATATCTTCGAAATCATCAATGCAAAAAAATTTTAAAATCTTTCATCTAAGAATCATCAAAATTTTAAAAATTTAACGAAAATCAAGGTCTTGTTAAAAAACAAATAAATTGGGAAATAAAATATTTGAATATTAACTTCATTGTATACATAAATTCACGATCTGATCAGTAAAGATCCTTTTTAGTCAAAGGAAGGCAAAATCAACTAGCACGAATGAAGAGGCATAGTTAGTCTATTTACAAACTACTGACTTGCGACTGGACAAAAATATATTTACTATCTTCTCAATAAAATCTCGTGTTGTGTTACTATTCTCTGTCATCCTAGAAATTTCGACATGTTTTATTTAGGTTTCCATAACAGAGAGAAAAAGAAAGGGAGACTTTTATTCGAATAAGTGTCCATAACTTGTCATATGCATTTTTTCAATAAACATCCGAAGATGAAAAAATCATTCGCAATCAACAAACCTCTTCGTCCTCTTCTCCAGTTTTGATTTTGACTAAAGGAGGAAGTTTATCGAGGACAGGTTTGAATTGAGCATCACATGTAAATGAAGTGGGATCTTGATCTTCATTTCCATCATTACTTTTTTGCTGAAACATGACTTGTCCAGCTCCGGGAAATTGAAACTAAAAATAATAAAATACAATATGTTCAAGAATACTGTATATATTCTACATATTCATACGGTTGTACATTATGATACACTAATGGATTTTACCTGCTAAGCCGTTTAAAGAAATATGATGTGATTAAAACAAAATTAATCTGAAAAATCAGTATCGTAAAATGAGGGAATGAACAAATATCTTAAAATATTCTATCTTATTTTTTTCTGATTACTCATCCATGCTTGTTCAACCATCGACTTTATTATATATCTATAGAAAGTAATATAATTGAGCGTTATTGCACTCAACATTTCAAAGATAAATAAAACACAGATACACTTGTCAAGACATTAATTTAATACGAAATATAAGTACGAATTTTAAGAACTTTCAGCAAAGGCTGATGACATTCAATTGTCAATATTCAAACCTGCGTTGTGCAAGCGTACTGCATGTTTTGCCATTGTCTTTTTCGTTTATGCCACAATCTGTTTTGCGTCCGTGTTACGGAAATAACGTGCCAGGGAGTCAGAAACGTAGTTGGTACTAGGTGCTTTTACAATGGACTTGGCACCGAGTCAGAGTCCAATAAAGGACAGAGTCCAGAGTCCAAGTACTCGTCCATCCCATTTAGATGGAAATAAGATTTTAAAAAAATACGTTTCGGAATGTCCAGACTCAATTTGGAAGAAAAGATTATTTGGATTTCAACCTGTTTAACACAAATCACAAATAAACGGCTTCTAGATTGCATGTAGATTTAGTGGGCGTGCTAGCCTAGTGGTTAATATGTTGGCATCGCAGGTTGAATATCTCAGGTTTGAGTCTCAGTGAGAACGGCTTGTAAATCCATGCCCACCACTCAATCCAGGGTGTATCTTTCAACTAAGCAGAATCGGGAAAATCACATTTTTACAACAACTCTAACCATGTCCGCCTATAAGTGGCTGCTAGTACAGGGAAGTGGGAAGTTTCAATCAAAGAAGTGGCTTTAAAAAGATTTTTATCAGTGAACCAAGCTTGGCAAAGAATAAAAACTTGGAAATATTTATCAAAATGAACACTGAATACTCACTGAAGGATCTTTCTTGAATCCCACATTCTGAACTCCAGAAGCCATATCAGCAAATGATGCAAAGTCAGCACCATTATTAGCAAGAGCGGCAAACCCTCCGCTGCTTCCCATCCCACCACCAAATAATGACTGTCGTCCCATTTCAGTATTCTCTTGCGATTGAGTACCATTCAGAACGTTACTTGTGGACTTTGTACCAATACTTTTTGCGGTGTCGCCTTTTGGAAAAGTACAGAATAGATATTCAGATGCAGGAATCGTCGCTCCATCAATGAAATATTGTATTTTTAGACTGGAGGATGAACCATTGATTATTGAGTCTATTCTGACACTCTATATACTAGTGCTTCTCAACTATGGTCCTTAACCTCTAAGGGCCCCAAGAGCATATACTTGACCAAAGATAACACTTGTTGATTAATATTTCCAACAAAAACATGTTTCCAACAAAACTAATAACAAGGTAACAATCTTTTTAGTCACAGGAAGGAAAAGATGAAGAACCCTTGCTCTACACAAAACTGAATTCATTCACACATTTATGCACCGGTAAGAGAGAAAGTTAAAGATACTTATTTAAATCAAAAAGCAAATTTAAACAGAATGGCGCTTCAACCAGAGCAAATATATATTTCTAAAGAAAGAATGACTGATGGGTCGTGCAACATAATGGCCCATACTCAATGAAACACATATTTTTGTGGGACCATATTTCTGACAAATTAATTCCAACAATCCTGGCAATTTGAAAAAACCTGATTGAGCATACTCACGACAAGCTTCCAAAATTCAAATTTTTCATCCTGGATTTTCATAATAAACAAAACAATCAAATTTTCACCTGATCCAGATGTTTTCGTTGCACTCTGTTCTTGTTTTGCCTGTAATTTTCCGCTATCTCTATCCTTGATATATTGCAATATTCTTTCTTCTTTTTCATCTTCCAATTTTTCATCAAAATCTAGACATAAGATATTTGACATAATATTATTGATCCAGAGAGAATGGAATGATTTTTAAATGTTTGCGAGCAATGGCTTTTCTAATTTGTAACATAATCGTCAATTTTTGGAATATTGTAACTGTAAGACCTCGGATATGACTACCATCAATACTTTTTAAATGAAAAAGTCTTAGTTTAGTTCAGTTCAGTGACATTTGTTTTCACCGAAATGTTTGCAACTAATATTTCTGCATCCAGTTGCTAGAGATGTGAACAGTCATTTCGAGTATTGGTAAAGCATTTCTGATTCAAGGGGAGATCTAAGATATAATCCGCTTTCGAAATAAGTAAAAAAATTTAATATTTCACATGAATCAAAATTACCAATGGTTTTATTTTCAAATAAGAAGAATGTTGGTGGAAGTAATAATTTTTCAGCTCTTTTACGTTGATCTTCAGTCGGCTTGGCTTCCCACATAAACACCACATCGTCATCTTCAATTTTAGCTTCTTTGGAAGCTGTGAAAATGTACAAAGACAAATCAATAATAAACTGATTGGCAGATATGAATATTAAAGAGCATTCATTTTCAACAATAATCAAAATAGGATAACAACGAGATAAGTAAAATTTCAGCATCATTGATCACCATTGGCCTAATGTGCAAAAAAATCATGACGTCAGTCAAATTTTTTCTGGAAAAAAAACTTTGAATGTTTCGCGGATCGAGGAGCAAATTCGTAAGAGCATTCATTTTCATGAAAGATAATAATGTACCTAATCCTAGTCTGAAGCTTGTGATCACTCTTTAGAATGTCAGCTAATTAATCACAGGTAAAATTAACATGTTTTGATGGATTAAACGCTAATAGGTAAAAATACTTCATTATAATTAAGAGCGTCGCACTAATATCATACATAAAAAATACTTCAAAATCATCAACACTGCTATTTAATAGTAGTGTTGATGATGCTGAAGCTTTTTGAATTATCGAAAGAAATAGATTTAAACGTGTAAAACACTCGAAAAATACAACAATCTGCCAATATACACTAATATATAGCAATCGTTACTTTCATACCATCTGAAGTAGCGTCCGTTATTCTTTGCGTTGTTTCACTTGAACCAGGCTTGAATTGGAATTTATTTCCGCTCTGCACACAAATAAGGCACGCAATTTAGTAAAAAGAAATGAAAGTGTGTTAAAATGAAAATATGACTTATCTTCTCCAAAAAAAAATTTTTTTTTTTAACTTTCGAATCACAACCAGAAGTTTTATTTTGTCAACCATCAGGTACAGGTGGGCTATTTATCAATGCCTGATTATCAACTTCACTTATGTGAATATAACATGTTTTGGATAGGACTGTCCAAACAGAAGATTCAGAAGATGAAAAGAAGATTCATAAATTATTCAATTCGATTTCTGTAACAATTCGAAATTAAGAAAATGATAATTTTGAGTTTTGTAGAGTGGGAATTTACCAGTATATCAGATATTCAATTTCAGCCCTAGTTTTTAATAAGCAGATCCAAAGAGCAAATATATGTGAACGACAGATTGATATCAGATCCAAGGAGCAAATATATGTGAAAGACAGATTGATAGAGTAAACTGTACAATACATTGGTATCAATGATAATCGGCTATTTTTAGAACAGTGAGAAAAGAGCAAAATATGTCCCTGAAAGTAGAGACAAATAGAATTTCAATGTAGCACAATCCGCTGATGACAATAATATTAATAACATAGAATTTGTCAAAAATTATTACACTACAAAAACCAGAGCGGTTTTGGCTTTTGAGTATCGATCAAGTATTTGGAGCGCCGATATTTGCAGAAAAGGTGTTATTGGCACAGTAAAAACACTATGGAGAACATACCTGAACAGAAAGAGAACCTTGACTGGAGAAGTTTGCAGCTAAAGGAGAAGGTTTATAACCCTTTCCTGTCCCAGAAAACAAAGTCGGTCCAGTTTCTGATTGAACCTCAGTCGACATCACAGTTTGATCGCTGGCTTGCGTAAACGTTTCGCTGGATGTTACATAAAGATTGCTGTTGACTGTATTGTCAGATGCAGACTTGTCGGTGAATAATGATTTTTGTGCTCCTGTCTTCTGCTCAGGTAAGTTTTGTGGGGGTGTGAAAAAATTCGACGATGGCGAACTCGTCAATCCCATCTGAAAATAGTAGATTATTAATAAACAGTTACAATGCAAATAGCGACGATAGACCCAGATAGCTTCAGATATAGATCCGATTCAGTAGCTACGGATACTCGTTTTCAATATTTTGCGAGATCAGAGAACAGTGCACAATTTTGCATGTTCTAAGAAAATTTTACCTTGTAAATGAAAAATTTCATTTCATATAAAGAATGAACCAATAATATAGCATCCATCACTGGCTCATATTCAACGACACATATTTTCTCACTGGGGCGAATAAAATATTGGATTGCAGGCATGCAATGATGATTCTCTCAAGACCGCGCAAACTTTAACTGGTCAAACTTTAAGAGGCAAAGTTTCTGACCAATATTAGGTCTAGTATTGTAAGTGATATAAAGCTGAGGCCAAATATGCAGTAAGTTAGATCACGTGACATTTGGAAACATAACGTCATCAAGCATGGAGAATCTCGAGAATATTATTTAAAGTGAACTTTTTCAACTTACTAATTTGGGATTCACAGATAAATATTCACTATAACGATCGTGCACAATAGATTGAAATATTCAACGTACCTGAGGTGTACTTGTTGCACTGAAATTGAATGACAATTTCGAACAATCAAACTTAAATTTATCAGTAGTCGGAGTGGATCCTGATTCTGTTGTCTTGCCTGAATAATATGGTATACTATGTTAACAAAAGTAATTCATAACAATCAGGGATGTTAGGAAATTTGATATATGCGACAATGAAACTCTACATAGACATGCTACTTCGCAGAAAATAATTCAGAGTCACAGAAATATTTGACCATATTTTGCCCCCTTCGCAGCAAAATCATGATTTTGTCAAATTTCACAAAGTAAAATATCATGATTTTACCGCAAATAAACTGATCGAAAAATGAAATTATCTTCAATTAAAAGTTAAAATTATCTGAATATAAGAATAAAGACATCCCTAGTTGACTCCTCAAAAACCTAAATTAGGTCACCCAGATCATGCCGGAAGATCCCTTAGTTGCAAGTTTGTCATATCTCAAACAATGATTCATGAATTCTTATCATATTAACAAACCATTGGGGAAAACCGAGAAAAGGTGTTTCATCCAGTACATAAGATTTACTTACTAACAATACCAATCAAAAATTAAATCAATACCTCAAAAATCTAGAGTATATTTGTCGCAAAGCTGTTTTCTATGCAAGATGATTCTAATAAAATCTTTGGCAAAAAATGCCCAGATATAGATAAGATTTCATTGCATTTTTCAAATTTTTATTTTTCTACATATCCCACCAAATAAAAATTCTCTGTTCGATAAGATTTTGGTAAAAACCCAGATCTGTTAAAACTATCAATTGTCTCACCGAAAACAAACCCCATAACATTATGTGGCCCTTCTTCCGCCTTCTTTGCTTCAAAGGGGCTCGGTACATTTGCAAAACTGAAAGATGGCTTTGGTTGATCCACAGGACTCTGCGGGCTCTGAGGACTTTTAGCTGATGTCGGACCTGGGCTTGTTATTCCAGGTTTTATAGTGGAAGTATTGATTGCCGATTCATCTGGTTCAAGTAATGTTTTTGAAGCTGCTGCTTTAGCACCTTCTTCCCATAATTGTTTAAATACAGATGCTGTGTCTGGATCTTTAAACCGAAGTGCAAATTGAAGTGTCTGAAAGTATGCAATTTCAGTATATATAATGATTAAAAATATACCATTCAGTTGCTATATGTCATTTTAATAATACTGTTTATCGCTGATATTGAGATGGAAGATTAGAAGACGGTATGCTGACAGAATCTAGTCAAAGAAGATTTCAACATTCCATGTAATTTTTTTCGAATGTGGATACAAAACTCATAACCATGAACTAGAGCCATAAACTAGGGCAGCTTGGGTAATTTTTTGTACCGGTAAACTGCTGCCAAAATGCCAGAACGCCAAGCTATTTTTTGCTGTCAAAAACATGCTGTTGTACTGGTCTAAAAGAAAAAAAAAACTTAAAAAAAGGGTGCATCAATAATTGACATGGCATCTTAAAAGCGATTTGGCATTTTGGAAAACTCAATACCGATATTTATTGCCACACCGATATGTCACCCAGCACTACCATAAACACTGCTATGAAATGAATTTAGACCATTTTATGTTTTTTGCTGCTAAACTTTCAAAAAGGTTAGGCACGAAGTATACCGGGTCGGCATAACAATGAAATCACCAATTACAATGCAAAATGATTAATATCATTTCAATTTCGTATATATACGAACAGTTGCAACATACCATATATAATATATATACATATATATATAGTGGTTTTTGATACTAAGGATTCTGTTCAAGCAATGAAGACAACTTGAGACTCACCTCTCCTTCTGGTTTATCATCATCTGAAAAATCGGTTGCTGTCCATATCAAAGTTTTAGGCGAAGTTTTTTCTTTGAAACTCACTTTAATTTCAACTTGAATCGCATGATTCAAACAGACTTTGAGAACCTGTAAAATATGTTATGAGACCAGAGATGCATTTACTACAATCAGAAAAAATTTTTCAAGTATGCGTCCCTGAAAATATATGCTGGCAATGCGTGATGAAAATTTTAGCATGGACTCCTAAACCGACATGTTCATATAGGTTACGTTTTTCTAGATTTAGCGCAACACAACACATGCATATGTCAATGCGGCCAAACACAGTTTACAACCAAAGCAATATAAGCATAAATTGTTTCTTCTCCCTGTAGTAACAAAACACTATCTTAGTGGCAGCAGATTGTCAATTATTAAAAAGTTTAAATTTATTTTTTGTTATTTTGAATTGTTCAAAAGGATCAAATTAAATCATTTTTTCATTCAGTGAATCATACAAACCCACTCCAGTCAATGCAGGGAACAGCCCTTAAATATTAACAACTAACAACCACACCAAATGTACAAATAACTACAAAATGCAACTGAAATAGAAAAATCTCAATCACAATTGAACCAGCAATAAAGTGCAGAGTGGTATCTGTTCTGGGAAACCATACATCACTTTTAATACCTTGTACAGCTTTATTAAAAGCTCATTAGAAAAATTTGTTATTTAAAATGTCATTGTTAGCATTTATTTACCTGTTCTCTTCTCATTACAACACGAACTTTAAAATTTGAAAGATTTTGTAGAATTTTGACATCTCCGAGTCCGCGTTCTTTCCATTGTACTGTTTCCTTATGAAACATATATAATTTTGCTCTGTTTCCAAACAAAATCTGAGAAAAGAGATTATTAAAGATATAATTTCCACAGTGCCTTAATAAGAAATAGTTAAACCAAACTAATTACATAGCTACAAGTTGATATCCACCCAACCAGCACTGAAATAATGTGCAAGGAAAATGTGAACAAAAAGTGAAAAGCAGATTTGATTGATGAGAATTCAAACCATGGAAAAGAATAAACGTATAAACGATGTGCAGATATTTCACAAGGTTATAGACACAGGTGCCCAAGGATTATGCTCTGAAGCCAAATCCCAAAATAAATTTATTTTGTCAAGCATTAGCATGTTTCTAGCAAGGTTCTAGATGAGAAACTACAAAAAAAAGTTTATATTTCCTCAAAATCATTTGTTCATTATTCTCAATAACCTTTGGAGTCCAGAAAATATGATTTGTTTGGGAAAATAAGAGAACCACCATACACAAAAAACTGCATAGACATGTCCTTCAACATCACTTCTAATCACGTACATGTCATACCACTATTGGTACGAGTCCCTAAACGATGCTATCCACTCAAATGAATGAGTATTTTATTACAATCACTCATCTAAGTGGATCAACTTGAGCAATACCAATCCTGCCCTAAATCATCCCAGTCGGAAATATTTGAACGAATATGAGTAATTGATGTATTATGCCTTGTGGCCATGATCTATTCGTGGCTTATACTTGGTAAAATAACATTTTGATGGTGATGGGCTTCATAAAGACTCAAGAAAAAACACTCAAAATCACTCACCTGCTCATCTTCTTCTCCAGTTATCAAATCAACATGTTCAGGCAATTTGTAGATTGGTTCAAAATCAACATCAGTTTCAGTTTGTGGATCATCAGAACCCTCGCTCGTTGTTTGTTGTCTACTCTGATGTTGTCTGGTTGGGGTTTGCTGAGTATTTCCCATCTTGGGTTGGAATGAAAATTTGTTGTTGCTTGTTGCAAATGAATCTTCTGATTTTTTTAAAGTGAATCCTGATTTTTGTGGAGTTCTGGAGGAAATAGAGTAAGTGCAGGTCTTTAGAATTTCTGTAATGTATTTCTTCATTCTGTTAGTAGCAGAACTAACAGGAAATAGGGAAGGAATTAGAGGTAGAGGGAGGGTTTCACTAAAATATGCTCTTTGAAAAGATATAGTGATCAACCTCTCTGCTGATGAACTGAATAGTTTCAGTAAAATAGTAAAATATTATTTAAAAAATCATGATCAATTACAATACGTGAATGAGTAATATGTGAACAAATAGAAGACCTAGTTCTTGCATGGTGTAAATATTATTCCCACTATCTTATAAGTGCAGTTCAGTAACATGAACACATTTGCATTGTTGTGCGATCAGGTAAAATTTTGATTTGGTTATTGAAAAAAAAGTTGAGACTGATCACTGACCGGTGTTGGTCAACATCCATATGTTTCCAACCATCATTTGCACAAAAATGTAACTTGGAAAATTTTAATGAATTAAAAAGAGATAAATAATTTTATGACAATTCCACTTGTTTCAAAGAATATAACGTCCTTTTCTCGGTGATTTACGTAATAAAATTTGAGTTAGATTCAAGAAAAACCAGATGAGGGTTTATAATATTATCAGAAGAAGAAAATTCTGTTATTCTGGATGCAGATAACAAATCCTCTATACCCGAGTATAGAATCCTCTTGTTTATTCTCAGATGTTGCTGACTTCTCTCTCAAACTCTGAGTATGTTGCTGCACGAGTGGAGTGAGAGAACCCATCATCGGAGCAGGTCCTGATTCTGTAGGACTCGATTCTAGAGTAAATATAATAACATAAAAAATTATAAAGCTCACAATGTTATGTGCTTGCAAAATTTCAAAAAGCCTTAGCGTATTTCTTATAGTGTCATAAGAGGCGATTGAATGAAAAAGAGAAATGGTAGAGGATTAAACAGTTGCCCATGATGGATGCCACTCTATATACTCAATTTGGGAGACGCGGATTGTGAATACTATTAGAAAATATAGTACTGACCAGAAGTTTTGTGAATATATATATATATATATATATATATAGTTTTATCGATGGACAGGAAAGAAATAAAAATTATTCAAAAAGATAGATATATAAAACTATATATAACAATAATGAGACACTGACACACCATATATTGGCGAGGTCACATGACTACACAAGTAAAGTTTCCCCTGTTCTACTCACGATTGTTTTCTGCATCAATATTTGAAGGTTCGGAAAATTTATCTTTAAAAAATTTCAATTCATTCTTCATTTTTTCTGCTTTATCAGATAATTCTTTTGTTCTCATTGAACTTGCTTTACAAGGTGTCATCGGATCAACATCTAACAGCATGAGCTAAAAATATCCACAAATATCTCGGTAAGATGTTTAAAAAAGTTAGTTTAAATTTTTTTTATAGCTGCTTCTTGGAGTAGATCATACTGCCCACTTATAGACGGGCAGGGTTAGAGTTCCTGGGAAGATATGATATTTTTCTGTTCGGCTCAGCCTACCAAAGTTATTACACCCTGGGTTGAGAGGTGGGCATGTTTCAACGAGCCTGACTCGCCGGGACTTGAACCACAGATCTTCAACCTGTAATGCCAACATGCTTAACCACTAGGCCACCATGCCCACAAAATAAAATCAAAATGTGGAATGGAGCAAGATGAGAATCGATAAAATCGCTGGGAGCTTGCTCAGATGTACTCATCTTTGATAGTCTGAGGTTCTAATAGTGTGGTAACCCCACACAATGAGAACCCCAGACTATCAAAGAGGGGGTATCCCACACAATTAGAACCCCAGACTATCACAGATCCACAAACCGTATCCCTACAGAGAAAAAATCAGTACTAATGGTTAGGCAAGAATAACCAATCACTGGGAACCAGTATCTATCTGCATGAGAGGTTATGTTCACCATATGATTAAGCCGTTTCTCTGCTTTCCCACCAGGTGAAAATGAAATGTGGACATCCTTGTTCAACTTAATTGTTCAATCCATCGTAACATTGCCGGTGTTTTATCATAAATTAAAAAACTTCTAACCTGACATTCGTCATATTTTGCTTTAAATTCCATAGCTTGCTCTGCATTTTTGAATCTGACAGTAAATATTTCCATGGTTGGTTCTTCACTTTCAGAAAAATCCATTGCTGTCCACGTCCAAGCTCGATCCGAGTTTTTATTAACATCCAGTGTCATGCCTGGACGAATATAGTGATTTGCACAGACCTAATAAAAAGATAAGTTTATACCATTTATTAAAACCAAATGGAGGAGGTGATAGCTTTGGTATATGTCTTCGGAAGAGAAATTTGAACAAAATTTACCAATGAATCCCATGTTTCGATTTCATTTTTCATTTTTTTTGTAAAAGGTTGAGTGGATTACCCTGAGAAAAACCTTATACGAGCAGTGATAAGCAAACAGAATTAGTGTCGTTTGGAAAAGACATACTTTCTCAATCGAATTTGGCTGATAACTACTCGCAATTGTTGAAAATGTCAAGGTATTACCTCGGGGAAACTTGTGAAGCGATTATTTTTGGAGTTGCCAGAGTCCTGGTGGCCCTAATTCAAGAGTTTCCCACTCAAATGATTTAAATACCGCAATTATTATTTTAAAATTTATTACGATCATCTTGTATTAAATAAAAAAACTTGACATATCGTTATTTCGGATGAATACCTTCAAAACTTGCTCGCGCCTCATTATGATACGTATCCGACCATTTTTAAGATTTTTCTTCAATTTCAATTCACCGACACCTCTTTCTTTCCATTCACTAGTGGGCTGGAGAAGAAGTAAATTGGAAATGGTTAGCAGATGATTTTCATGAGGACAATATGCGATTGCCACAACAGATAATCATGCATATGGATAGAACTTGTGATTGATAAGAGAGATACCGATGCTTTGCAAAAAAAATTAACACACATGGCTTGACAAATAGCATAAATTCTGACACATATCTTATGATCTTCATATGGATAACATGTGATTAATATATTTTTATGTCTTGTTATGGAGTAATACACTAAAAACATGAGATGTGCACAACCTCAGTGGTTCAATATATTGGTTTCCAATACTCTACAAAAATGTGTAGACTAAATATTAATCAAAGAGAGAAGATTGAGAAAGAAGAGTCCTACCAGCTATTTACACAAATTTTCATTCCTGCAATGTTTCTTTCAATGAACTTTCCTAGACATTCGTAATAAAAAAACTACTTACTTTATTATATCTATATAATTTACATCTTTGCGAATACAGTTCTTCCTCGTCTTCTTCTCCAGTTAAGATTTTAACTTTTTCAGGAAGTTTTACAATCGGTTCAAAATGTATGTCAGCATTTTCTTCACTCTTAAATATAAATAAAAATGAGTCAATACAGCTAAACCCTAAGTAGTGCAACAAACACGACAACACAAAAGTTTTTGTTACATAGGAGTCGTTCCATGGCACTAAACTGCCTAAAAACCCACTTCAAACTTTAATAATCTACTATATAACCAGACTTCAAAAATACCAACCATACTCCCAAAACTCAAAGGCTCATTTTTTATGGCTGTTAGAAGAGTAAAGGACTTGAGGCAGATAACCCAGATGGCACTATTTCATATGGTTTAGTTGTCTATAAAATGTTTTCTGCCGAGATTGCAGTCGCTCATACTACATTTTGTAGTAGAACTCTGTGATGTAATAAGCTATCAGTCTGTTCCGCTCTTGGTTAGAGCTGGCAAAACCAAATCCTTTGGAATTCGAAGCTGATTTGGATAATTTTTTCTATTGTCTCATCATGATAATCAACATCTCTATAGTTATGAATTACGAAGATTAGCATGAAAAGGGTAATGTATTTCCAATTGATACTGTAGTATTCGTGATTCACGATAACGACGTAATAATTTGCATGACTGATTTCGCCCCTGCGCGAAGGCAGATGTGCCAACAAGGGCGGTCTAGGTCGGTCATCAAGGGCAGAAGGACAAACGTGGTTGCAGCGGCATGGTCGTTACCTTACTCTTGTAATATCCGTTTAAGCTGCTTTTATATTTTGTCGATACAGAATTGTAAGCAGTAAAGATGTTAATTCACATGTGCAAACTATTGTGCGATCAATTCTTGAAGATCAGCCAAAAAAATTTTCACTTTTTTATTGACATAATGCAATCAATTTAAATTGATTACATTTTGTCGCTAAAATTAAAATCCCACTCCATTTCACAAGTTTTTGTTCCTATGAACGTTTCGTGATTAATTTGTGCTTCAGATCGACCCGAATGGTCGAATCATATTGTCTTACTTTTGGCCTTGAACAAAATGAATTTCAATGAAAAATAATTCCAACTAGGGCACAAAATGCTTTACTCATACATACTGGATGATATTCGTCTCCATCTTGTTCATTTCCACTTTTGTTGAGATTCGCAAACAAAGGTTTTTGTTCCGGCATTCCAACCCATCCTCCTGTATTTTTACCAAATTCGCTATTAGAGTTCGACTTCACAAGATCTCCAAATGATGTTGCACCAGCGAAACTACCAAAGCCAAACCCAGTAGTGGAAGTTGTTGTGTTGCTAGAAAATCCTGATGAATCAAATAACAGTAAACTATGATAGTGTGTGCACATGTCGAAGTATGTTTTTAAGTATCTGCAAACTGTCAGAATACCAACTACTTAGACACCCAAAGAAAATGGCCTTCGTCAAACAAAATAAGATATTTCCTGACAAATCAATTGTTAGAGAATCGTGCTTTTTTCTGAATAGGATATGATAGGATTTCATTTTCATCCTGCGAGAGAGGAAAGCTGAAAATACAGCTTAATCATATTGCCTACTGCTGCCTCTCGTCAAATACCAGTTTCGAATTGGGGGAAATATTCTGGCCTACAATATTTCTCATTTTTCCTGAGCATGGACTTGGTTGGTGGAGGAAGCCGTAAGCAGTGCGGTGTCTTGACGATCAGAGATACGTAGCTCGAAGCATATTCCCAAGGCTTTATCAGACATAGATGTGGTGGTGTGAGTACAAATAATATTCCATTCTTTTGCGAAAGTTAATAATACCAATCCGTACATGAGTGTGTGCATAACTGCCACGACATATTTAAAGTACGGGTTACAGGTATCGGAATAGATATTTAAAAGATGGTATTGGCCCTTCACTAACTAACAGATAACCAAATAAGTCATGTATAGGGTCAAAGTCAAGTGGTTTATCTCACCCTCGAGCAAGGACCTTGCAGAATACAGTTGAACCCTTACGTGAATAGTGGGTTTATATTATTGGAAAGAATTGAAACTACAAACTACACCTAGGGTGTAATATGATAACCACTATGGCAGGTTATTTATAAACTTTCTTATAACAAACAAATCTTTCACAATTCAGAGAGAAAAAGATAAAAAAAATAAAACTGAATTAGGCAAAATCGAAAAAAAAATATACCAAAATAATTACCAAACGTTGTACTGGAAGTTGCGGAAATAGTGGTCTGCGATGTTACTACCACTGATGATTCTTTCAGTGCTGAAAATAATAACTTTTTGGATAATTCCAATATACATAATTTTTATTCTAATCAAACATATTTGACTCGGTCTGTACAAAATATACAGTGGCACACCCAGGGGAAGGGGTCCAGACCCCCGTTTTTGATGCCAAAAATGCTCGGATATAGAATTTTGTAAAATTCATCTTGTGCAGCTATCGTAGAGCTGGAATTAGAATGTTATTGAAATTTGCCTCGTGCGGCTATCGTAGCTACTTTTGGCTCTGATTTTGAGCTCGCAATTCTGATAAAGCATATGGAAAAGTAGCGGTGTTCTATTTCATCTTTTCCTTTGTCGCGAATTCGGAATGATTGTTTTCGGATATGTTGCAGTGACTTTTTCCGGTTTCCACTTCAAATGTCACCGTAGATCTTTTTGATCTCTGCGTAACTTACTGTTAATATATTACCTGCTCGATTCGCCTTTTCGTCGCCTGTTTCTGAGTCGTCTCCAGTTTCATCTTCTTCCCCCTCTTTTATAAAATTATAAAAATGTTTCGGCAACATGAGGTTTTCTGCCTTTTTCTGGAGTTCTTCGGATGGAAGAACCTCCCCGAGACAAATAACGTCACTATCACCTACAGATTAGATAACACTCTATCACTCATCAAGAGAAATAAGATTTTATTAAATTAGAAATGGAGATGTGTCAGCGGTGCAATACAACAGTTAAAAAGGATTTGTCTGAACAAACAATGCCACAATCAAACTAAATTGTACCTGAACATGCAACATCGGTGTGATCCAACAGTCGAAAAAAATATGCTTTAAACATACGAGGACTGCTCAATCCAATAGAGCAGTCCATAATTGTTAGAACATTCAATGTCTGACCATGTCACAGCAGCACAATCCAACAGCCAGAAATAACTAGTTCGAACATATGACATTGCAGCACAATCCAAAGGTCAAAAAAGAATTGTCAAAAAATATTCAACGATTCACTCATACGAACAAAATATCAGAGTCACTAGTTGATCATGTCGCTGTGGTGTTCAGTCATACACTGCCAGCTCTCTATTAAAAATTTTATTATGTGAAACATTTCCAACCAATGAACAGGTTACCTGGTGGTAAAACATAACATAGATTTTCGATGACGAGTTTAACACACAAATGAAAATTGCACCAAACTCACTCAAAATTATGTATAATTTTCACTGAGTTTGATGCAGTTTTTAATTATTATTGAGTTATTTGCCCTAAACTGTGATTTGAAAATCCATGTTTTGGTTCTACCACCAAATAATGCTTTGCCCAAATAATCGGTCGGATATGTTTGACATAATAAAATAACTTTCTAATGGAGAGTTGACAGTCGAATCGTAAAAAGTTCATTTCATTTCAGAATTACCTCTAATTTGCTAAAAAATCTTTTTAAAATATAAAAAAATAGGAAAACAAAACACATACTTCCTTCATGCTCCTCTCGTTGTTGCTGGTGACGATTCATGGGTGATGTGTAATTATTTTCACGATATGAATTGTCCTCACTTGATTCATCATCTGATTCTTAATTTAAAATATAGAGAAACTATATTCAACACGACAAAAAGGAGAGTTTAGAACTGTGGTGGAGGAAGTTAATGGTCAATTTCCTTTTGCAAAGTATGTTGCTGGTTCTACATATTATATAAGTAGCTCTTTGGCACATGCAAGATGATATATCCCTTGTGAGAAGATGAGATGTCTTATTTCAATGTCTAAGAGTAACGAGGTATACTAATAAAGGCTTTGGAACTATCAACATTGCTATGCAATCGAGTGTGCCAAACGAAAAACTAAAAGAACAAGTCACAAATTTTGAATATTTAAAAATCGAGGTATAATTGCCTTTATTGAATTCAAGATTAAACAATACTGTTTTCCATCGGGTATTTAAAATTTTCTTTAATTGGATCAAAATCCTCAATACTACTATGAAATAGCAGCTTTCCATAAGATAAAAAGTGAAATCCGATCCTAAGAGGCAAATTACCATCAGTATAACCTTCTTCATCATCATCTTCATATTCATCTTCATCTGAATTTTCCTCGTCACCAACACTTGGAAATCTTGGTTTCGCTATTTGACCAGGCGATGTTGAGTTTTGTTTTATCGAACCAAGGTTAGAGAATAGATTACCTTGTTGTGGTTGAGAGGATAATCCAAAAGAAAATGGTGCACCTTAGTTTGAGTAAAAATGAAGTTGTGCATTTCTGGATACTTGAGAACTGGTTCAGGTCTTTTGGGCAGAAAATCACATAATATTTAATTAAGTTAGAAAATGTCACCGAAGTAAGTCCAGACCTGCTCGGCTCCTATTTAAAAATTGGTCACAGCGTATTATTTTACCAGACATAAAATAGAAATAGGCAATGCTTGAACTGTCTAATTCAGATTGATGATAGTAAATCTAATATATTCTCCTATACAATATTTTTTCATTTTTTTCGAAATTAATAACTGTATTTAAAACAATTTACCAACCATGAACGGTAATCCCAGATACAAAATAGCTAAGTATGCCTATGTTTCAGTAAGATGAATAAAATGGTGCTTATAATGCAAATTTCAAATTCAAACAGAATAGAGACATAATTAAAAAAAGGTTATCAGAAAGTAGAATTCAATTTATTTTTACAAAAATTAACTGCTAAAACCTGTACAAAAATAATTTTCTGATAGGGATTATCATAGAGTGAACCATTCTTACCACCCGTAGCCATAGATTTTCCAAAAGTAAACTTTGGTGGAGAAATAACACTGGATGAGATATCAGTAGCGACCTGTAAAAACAATATGATATGATATATGATATCTCATTGCTTGTATTCACAAAACAAAAGATAAGTACCTAACTGATTAACCGCATAAAGTGAAATCAAAACCAATTTAAAATGAAACGAGACTTGCATGTATAATTTAAAATTATATCCTCCTACTTACTGATGAAGTGCTAGTTGGCTGAGAAGGAACTCCAAAAGAGAAGGTACTCTTTGGTTTCGAACTGAGATCAAATAATCCAGGCTTCATCACATTGGCATCAGCTGCGGAAATGATAATGAATACAATTTTATTTCAATTCGAAGTCACTTCAAGCAAGAAAAGGTACCAATTAATGATGACAAAGAGTCAGAAATATTTTGGCCCAACCTGCTTGGTCTAGTATGAGATCCAGATGGATCGTGCCGCTCAGGCACGGTCCATCTGTGGCTCAAGCTTGGCAAAGAAGCAATTTCTGACTGGGACATCGAATGCAATGCCAAAAACTGCATCATCCTTGGAAAATATTTCACATAGAAATGTGCGACGAAAGGTATCTTACCCAGAATTCTATCATCCACCACCGCAAAAACAAAAACTTACCTTTTGCTGCTTGCGGTTCACTCGGATTTCCTTCTCCACAACAAGGACAACTAGTATCACTAGGTTCATTCTCTGCATAACAAGTAGCACAATTCCATTTTCCTGGTTGTTTGGTAACTTTGAGAGAACCGGTAGTTGATATTTGTGGTTGAGTAGGTTGGGATACTTCTGGTTCTAGAAATACAAAATAATTTCAATACCATAAACTCACCAGAACATTTGCCCTAACATACATATTATGCATGTCGTAAGAGACGACTAAAAGCAAAGAGAAATGTAAGATGGTTCTACCATCGCCTAAGACAAATGCCACACACACTTGTACTTAAATATAGCAGTTTGTTCTGTCTGGTATGTTTTCATTCTAGAGTGTGGCTGCTTATACTATGGTTTTGTGGTAGGTCTGTGTAATTGGTTGCCTCACGTTCCTTGGAGCAAACACTTACAATAAAAGCTTTCAAGCATCTGTACAGCTAACACGGTAAAGCAGGCTGGCAGAATCTTGGTTTTCTACGGGTGTCTGAAATATTCATGTCATTCACTTAGGATAAACAAAAAAGCTTGAAAACCATCAACACTGCTGTTTTACAGCTGCATTCGTAATTTTGAAACTTTCCACACAGGTTGACTGACTGCTAAAAGATACTCAAAATGAGACACTGAAATCTTCTAGCCACAGATATATCATGGAATATTGCCCATTTATCAAATTCTTCTGGTGGAATGGTATTTTCTTGGGAGTCTGGGTAGCGGGATAGCTGGCATTCTGCCAGCTGCCGAAACCACGAGTTATATCTGTCACTAATTATCATATGCAGGATAGCCAGGTAGAAATCCTCTGTGTGATGACTATATGTTAGAAGATTGCTCGACAATACACAGTGGATCACATGAGCGCTATAGTTATTCTTCTATAAACCATATCCATGTATAGGGAAAAAGCAATGTTCAGATGAAATTGTATCTCCAGATCAGAAGTGGTAACTGTAGGATCCTGGTTCTCTATATTATGACCAGGCTGCATTCTGAGCTTTATTCTCCCACTGGACAACAATGGGATCCTATTTTATTTCATGCAAAAATGTATTGCAAAGATAAATGCTATTGGTACATAAAAAGCTATGCTTACTTGAAGGTTGCTCGCCAATTATTGGTGTTCGTTGGGTCTGTAATCAATAAAACAAAATATAATTATATATTCATGGATCTAATAAATCCATCGGGTCCGATTACAAATTATTATTGTTAGAAACTCTTAAAAAGAAGAGCTAAATCACTGTTTCATTTAGTGGCACTCATTTTTTTTCAAGTGCCCAAGCAATAAAAAAGCTGGAATTTTTTTTTTCTGTATAGAAAGAAGAAACATCGCGAAAACCCTGAAAAAAAAATATGAAATTTGCATTATAATGAAATAGATTTCAAAATGCTCAAACGCTACAAACATTTGTAAAAAAAAATTAAAAACTCCTGACTTACCGCAGTATCAGATATTGATTTGTTTTCTCCGAAAGAAAATCCTGAAGATACAAAACTGAAACCAGAAGTCTTCGATGTATCACTCGCTAAAACGAAATAACAACATTTAGATAGAGCATGACAATTTCATCATCAGTGGAATTTATTCAAGCATGCATGAATCAGTCTATGCTCAGCGCTCGGGTCACTAACTTAGTCAATAAAATCAGGAAGAAAAATACATACCTGTAGTTTGTTGACTCCCGAACACTGGTATTGACCCCTGCGTCGTTGGTTGACCTCCGAACACTGGTTTTGACCCCTGCGTCGTTGGTTGACCTCCAAACACTGGTTTTGACTCCTGCATCGTTGGTTGATTTCCAAACACTGGTTTTGACTCCTGCGTTGTTTGCTGACCTCCGAATAATGGTTTTGACCCCTGCGGCAACTATAAAAACAATATGAATAAGCAAATAAACTACGGCTATACTGTTTTTGACACAATTGAGTATTAGAAAAATAAAATTGTTAAAAAACTCAAACGAGGATTATCAGTATTCAGTGTTTGCAAGTTGTTGGTTGTTAGACGACCTCTTTTGGTCTCTGCTTCTGGCCTTGCTCAGAGTGAACTTCAATAATGAAAAAAAAAAAACATTTTTTTTTATTTCTCAAATGATTACAAGATGATATTTACTTACTCCGAAAGAAATTCCAGAAGATGCAGAGGAACTTTGAAATCTAAACACTGGCGAAGAACTTGGTGCAGAAGATTTTGGTTCTTCTGAAAAAGTCAAAATCGGAAGTTATCTGCTATTGGAAACCTTTTTGTAGTTTGATCACTACCAAACACTCAAATGGAGACATGTCTAGTGCAGTGTGGCAGAATTGGGTTTTCTCATCGGGTGTCTGAAACGTTAATGCCATTTCTTCGGATGGTCAAAAAGCTTCAAAACCATCAACAATGCTATTTCATAGAAGTAAAATAGTACTATTGATGATTTTGAACCTTTTTCTTTCTTTTGTTAGCTCGCACACTAAAAAAAGAGATATTTTATAGTTTTAGCAAGATTTTATCATAAATTATTACCAGTTTGCTAAATTTTCTTCTGGTGAAACTAATTTTCTTTAAGTGCCCGAGTAGCTGGCATTCTGCCTGTCTGGTATAGCGAATGAATTATCTTGAAGTTTCTTAAGTTTTTTCGAATGACTTTGTTGAATACATCACTGTATATCTTTTTAGGAGCAACATGTAGAATATCCTTATCTGAATAATCAGGTATTTTGAAATTCTGACTGAAAGCACGTTAGTTTTTTTTATTTATTTGAAATTGATTATATTTATTTTGCAGTGAAAAATATATATATATATATATATATATATATATCATATTTTATGTTGTAAATTTTGACATTAATCAGGACTCAAAATGGGTAAACACGGTCAAATACCACTAATATCGTTATCTAAAACCACAGATCCACATTGTTTACATGTTTGAAAAGCAAAATATATTGCAACTGTAGGCGTAAAAGCCGAATTACTGGCGTTTCTCATAAATCTTAGGCATTTCATAAAACTAACTATGGTTTGATAAATTATTATTATAGCGACAGGCATGTGCATTAAATATCTGTAAAATATTGCTTTAAATACCACAAAGACTTCAGAGGATAGCATTTGTCAGATTTGTTATCACACATTGGAAACAGACAGATATTCCGGCATTTAGTACAAATACGGTCTTTAAATGATTATTCGTTAATTTCTTTCTGTATATTATGCTCAATTTGGTTAATAACATTGAATATGATTTACCCTACTAGTGCAAAATGAAATGGAAAGGAAAATGAAGTGAACTTTATTTCACAGTCTGTAATGGAAAATGTTTACAATTTTATCGTTTACGAGATTTATCTGTTTCTTGCCATTCCATTCAGTGTGGAACTAAGGAGGATAGAGTGATAATATCGACCATCGCCTCAAGACTGTGGGTTACAGTCCCTTACCCAGGGTTATCTGAGCTTTTTAATTGACTGATCTTCACCATACTTTGCAGGGATTCGAGCCTGCGTCATTCGTTAGGCGTTACGTTTAGCAGTTATTGTTTCATATCTTCACCGCATATTAATATAATTGTATAAAAGCTCAAAATAGTTGAAAATATATTCCTTGCAAATGGAACTACGCATTGCCTTACTCGGTAGAGGAGAAAACGAGTTTCCCTGCAGAATATTAACATGCAATGTACCCTGATGTGTAATCAGAGTTTATCCAATAATGATCAGATGATAATTCTTATAAAAGAAAAGGTGACAAATTAACCATTCATTAATGTTGAATAGATTTTGAAATCAAGTCGTGACTTGATTTGTGACTCGTAAATGTATGGATCGACTTGACCTGCAACTTGACAGAACAGTGACTCCACATGCCCCGAGACTATTAATTGAAATTAATTTAAGACTTCTACTCGAAGTGGAGTGACTCGTTGCCGCCAGAAACAGAACAGAAAATCGGGAATAACTCACCAATTGTAGGAGCTGAAGGATTAGGTGCATCACAACACGGGCATTTTGAATCTGTTGCAACATTAGGAGAATAACACTCAGGACATTCCCACATACCAGCTTCTTTCTTTTTAACCAAATCTCCTTTAGAAGCATTGTTTAGTGACTGAGGTGGTACATTGCTAGAAGATAGAAATATATTGGTGAAAATTGTTGTACATAGATGAAAGACAAAGAAAGAAGAAGATAGAATTCTAAAAACTGAATAAGGTCGGGTGGAGGAGATTACGAAGAGACATTGCAACGTTTTACTCAGTTGGAAATTTAGTTTTGTTGAGTATGAGTCACTGATGGATCGCGCCTTGGGACCGTGACTCATACTCAACAAAAAATTATTAAGCAAAAGATTTCTGACTGAACTTATCACGAAATATTGCCTCTTAGAAAGTCGCAGTATAGCTGACATTCAGTATATACAAGTTCCGCGAAATGAACCCCAGACTCCGCATAATCAACTCGTGAATCTTAATATCATAAGAATATAAACTTTCATTTCTGGCAGTCACAGCTGCGTGGCGGAACTTTGATTTTTATAAGCTTTATTTTATTTATAATATTAGCGAAATCCAAAAACTTACTTTTTATTTGTAGGTTGACTTGGGGTAGTAAAAGTCTGTGATGTAGTAATAGTAGATAACTTGAAAGATAGCGGTGGTTTTGGAGTAGTGGTACTTGTGAAAGTAGGAACATTTGACTTGATTGCTTTCATAGTTGTAGAAGTAGAGAATGAAACCTCTTTAAATGAGAAAAGCGAGAAATTCAATAATAATTCAAATGCAGATGTATATGGATATTGGATAATACAAAAATTGATACTAAATTTCCAAAATTTGTCTGGTTGTGTATTTCTTATGCCCAGGGCAGATACTTCGATATGTATTTAGAATTCTCATAATAATATTGAAGTATTACAGCACCGTTCAAAGGGCAGGGCTGAAACATGGCTAAAACACATTAGATTCCACTACAATGATCTAGGGTGATGCTTCTCAAACTTTCTTCGTTGCGACGCCTTTAAAAAGGGTTACTTGACTAGTGCCGCTCCAACGACAAATGATAGAAAATACTTTGCTGTCCAGTCATCGAATTGTTCACGTCTATGGTGACACAACAATGAAAATTTATTTTTGAAATATCCTTTACAAGATTTAGTGAGTTGAAAATGTATGTGAAAAGTGCATTGTGTGACTCTGTTGTTGTTGACATTGTTGCGGTGTACTCTTTGGGTATAATATTTCCCAATTAACTGATTCTTCATTTTATTTCACTATTGCTCTGAAAAAGTCTGTTTGAATGAACATTCGAAACCTCAGCAATACCCATCGTTTGCTTCCCCTGGTTGTGCCTATTTTCTAACAATACCTTTGCCTTGTATTATATCTTTTGCTTGATCAATAATTTTAGCGAAATCAGAAGCTTCTTCCGAAGTTTTGAATCGAACAGCAAGTAATTCTGGTTTGGGTTGAACATCTGTATCAGAATTATCCAGTGCCGTCCAAGTCCATGCTTTATCAGAATTTCCCATTTGAGATAATTTCATTTCCGGAATAATGTAATGATTAGCACAAAGCTTGAGAACCTAGAAATAAAAAAGGAAGGTATTTACACAATATGTTGGGCAATTCAACCTGAATATTTGAGAGTAACTGAATAATGAACTATTTTAAATGTCTATAATACAGTTGACATGGCACTGATTGCCTAGATGCAGTCATATGTGATGGGGCAGTCATGGTCAATAAAATAATAGCCATATGCCCATACTATGCCATGTTAACAAAGATTGTCATTTTTTCCACAAATTTTTTTTAGATTAATCAGAAAAAAATTTCTTTCAAAGAAAATTCCAAAACAACCTACTTTTTCGGGGATTAATGACAAGCCTCTTTTTCAATGTAAAATCCAACATAGGAAACCTACCTGTTCTCTTCTCATTACAATTCTACATTTGTTATTGTTTTTATTATGAAGTATCTTCATTTCACCAACTCCTCGTTCTTTCCATTGTTTATCAACATATCGGTATAACTTGACACGGTGACAGTATAGTATCTGAAAAAACATAGAATTCAAAAAAGCATTTTATAGAACAATGATTCTCACAATAAAGAAAAAAATAATTCCGGAAATGTTTCAAAGCAAGTGCTGTATGTAAAGGATTTTTTTCTGTATAGAGATATGGACATTAAGATAAAAAATGTTCTTTAAAACATGTTTTTTCATTTAGCACATAATTATAGCGGTTCAATTCTGTTTGGGATGTTTTTTCACTCAAAGTGCTATCTATAGTTGGTACTAAATTTTACAGTAACTCTTTGTCATACAAGTGGCCTTTGTTCGGTTTCTTTTAGGTGCTTCTCGAGGCTTTGCTTGAAGTGAATTAGAAAAACAAACTGGAGTAATGTCAACTGTAAGTGAGGAGTATTATACGATAAATCACTTCGTAAAATTACGACGAAACAGTGGAAAATGACCGCAAACTAAAAACACTGATATGAGATGACATTGTTGGTGCTTTTAAACTATTTTCATTCATCTATAGGAAGATTATTTGACTTATGTGCGTCCATCCAATATTTGACAATAATGAAATACAATTTCTTATTGAGATTTATTCCTTACTAGTGACAATGATACGACATCGGACATTGTTAATACTTGATAATAACTTAATGACGGAGAAAGCTATTGAGTGCGCATATCCTCAACAGTTTTAAAACACTAAAAATGGAATGCAGATAGTTGTATTTGCCCTGGGGGAAAGTAAAACCAATTACGACTTTGTTTCAATTTGGTCGTATTCTACATCACGCTAGAAATATGCTAAGCGATTCTAAACTTCGCACTTTTAGAGCATTTAACCAAAATAAAACTGTTGGAATTTCCCTGGTGCTTTAAGAAAACCAAAAGTTAAAAAATTGAAATCTTATTAACCTCTTCATCCTCTTCACCAGTTTTTGTTTCAACCTTATCAGGAAGTTTAATTATGGGTTCAAAATGAGGACCATCTCCAGATTCATTATAAACATCTTCAGGTTCATCTTCGTTTGCATCGTCTGCTGCTTTGACAGGTTCTAAACATAATAGGCTGGCATAATTTCTGGTACTCTGCTAAACACACAACAGAAGCTAAAATATACATTTCGAGAATCATCCTTTGCAAAAGGAATAAAATGTTGAAAAGCAGTGTTGTGGGACATTCAATTCAATAGAAAAACACGAATGAAAGAAAACCAGCTACTTTCAATCTACGTGCGAGCGATAACTTTTTTGAGACAATAATGGATGGCACCACTGAGGAAAAGTAGTCTGTGATGCTTACTTGATAAAGTAAAATTGTTCCATTTTGTTTGGGATGGATTCCTAGAATTTAGTTTAAACAATCTGATTGGAATTTGTTTAAATATTCACTGGTCAAAAAATTCACATAACATCTCAAGCAAAAAATAACAATTCTAAAGAAGTACCAGTATTACTAGTGGTTATTGGCTTCTGTGGAGAACCAGCAATCATTGCCGCCAGATTAACAGCAGCAGCAGAAGGTTTAGGGAAAGCAAATGCAAACTTCGGTATTACAGTGTCACTGGCAGATGTTTTTGATGCTGAAAAGACATTTTACATGATATTAGAGAACAAATTTCCAGGCAGGGTCCCATAGCAATTTGAGAGACAATAATATTGTTCCATTGATTCAAGAATAATGTGATATTAAAATTAAACATAATATAATAAACAAACAAAGAAATTGTTAAGCACAACAACGTTGAAACGTTGAATCATTTTCTGAAATTAATACAGGTTTTTTTCCTTAAACTAATTATGAATCACTGAAAATTGCAAATTAAATAGTTTAAGGATCTGCAAAGTTTGGATCAAATATTTAGAACAGTTCGACGGAGGTTTGTAAAATGAAAAAAATTGAAAGATTTCTCTTAAACTCAAATACCTGTATGTGACACAGTTGATGGATCATTAGTTGAAGTAACTTGAACATCAGAAGCAGATTGCTTTGGTGGTTCTTTGAACTGTGGTTTAACTGTTGGATGAACAGGCGTACCTAACCGGAATATTATATAATATTAATAATGTAAAATTATTTCAAGCTTGGGAATGAAAGTACTTTTATTTTAAAAAATTGAAGAAATATTTTTCTAACTGAATGACCAACTGTTAACCTTTTTTCTTTTGAAATTGTTATGAAATCTTTTCACAAAAGTGTAACTATAATTATTCCCATTAATAAAATTAATAGAAGAAATCTCTATCACCACATAATAGCATTTGAAAATGTCAGGCATCCGAAGAATAATAATCCTATTTTAAAAAAAGAAATTAAAATTAATTCAAAAGTGTTGCCAAAACATATCAGATGTTGAGAGTCTCAAACTCTTGGTCTTGTGATACGATATTAAAAACAATTGAAATCAAGCTCCAATATTACTGATAGTGATTTTAATGTTGTCTATTTCATTCCCAGTCAGAAAACTTCCCTCCAGGCACGTGTAGTTAAGTATGACGTGCCACAAGGCAATCTGTGATTCCTAAATTGACAAAATGGCTTTTAAAGAAACAACAAAAATTCTGCTTGTTGAATTAATTACCTCCGCTAATTTTCGTATTTGCTTCTCTACCCTCTATAAAATTATCTTTGAACGAACTCGCAAGTTCAGGAGTTTGGAATTTGATTGCAAAACCTTCTTGTTTACTTTCTTCTTCAGCAAAATCAGTAGCATGCCACACCCAGGATTTGTTAGATTTTGGCATCGGTTTCAAATCCAGATCCTTGCCAATATAATGGTTGCAGCAAATTTTGAGGATCTGCAAAAAGTTGTTTTTAAATTTAAGACCACGGTGGAGGTATAGGTTTTGCTTGGATCAGGAGAAATGAAATGAACTTTATTTCACTGTATACAATTAACAATGTTTACAATTATATCTGGTTACGAGAGTTTTCTTGCATCTTGCCATTCCATCCTGTGTGGAACCGGTGAGGTTATCAAGCATAGTCCCAAGGCTGTGGGTTACAGTGCCTCACCCACGGGCAACCCCGCATGTATTGCTTCGTTGTGATTCGAACCAGAGTCATTCGTTAGGTGTAACGTTCGGCAGGTATTGTCAGTTTCATCACGCCACCACGGCCCGGAACAGGGAGAATTATTATATTAACATTGTGAAATCTGGCAAAAACTCTGACGCTGCACTATGGGCAAAATGAGCATACAGTATTTTTTATTGTTTCTGAAAACATGAAATTCAATTCTACTGAGGTGCATTGCATTTTTAATGTTGCTAAATGGCATGCCTCGTCATATCCAAAAAAAAATTATTCTTTATGATGGTTTCCTTATTCCGACCGATTACCTGATCCCGTCTCATGAGAAGTCTGTATTTTCCAGTTTCCTTGTGTTTTAATATTTTCATGATACCAACTCCTCTTTCCTTCCATTGTCCTTCATGCCATCGAAACAATTTAGCTCTTTCTGAAAACACTGCTTCTTCGTCCTCTTCTCCCGTTCGAACCTACATATTAGAATTCTTTTTTTTGTATTGAAGTTGACTTTGATAAAGGCTGAGCTAAACACAAAATGCAGTAAGATACCAGCAACGGGACTTCAAGTGGGAAACGATCCAAACATGATCTGAACCACTAACAGCGACTAGTACCTACCTTGGTGATTATAATACCACCTACCACTTCTCTGTTTCCTGCAATTTGTCTTTTACGACATGCAGAAAATACTCCAGAACTCTTCTAAAGCCCGTACCGACAGGCTTATCTATGCAGATAAACGGAACAACATACCTCGACTTCGGGTAGAGTAACAATCGGTTCGAAATGAGGACCGGCATCATTATGAGATGTCTCGGCATCCTCTGCCTCTTCATCGGCTTTTAATTGATTATTCGCTCGATCCATTTCCTCTGGCGTTTGAAATTTGAAATTCCATTCTGGAAAATAAAGGAACGTTTCGCTTTCCACTTTAATACACATAATGAATTCAAATACATATCAGATTCCGACGATTCGAACTATCATTTCAGTGAATCGATTCCCCACA
>OZ023144.1:10879201-10988717 GCA_963675895.2 Styela plicata | reverse complement strand
AATAATTGTTCTGATTATAGTATACAAAAAAAATATTAGAACAAATTTCTTTTTATATCTTTTACTGATGGACTGTATCATATGTGGCTCAATATTTCAACAAAATAAAACTTCTAATACAGATGAAAATCCTACTTATTTATTCTGTTAGTTAACTGGGCTTTCCTTCTCCACAACAAGGACAACTATTATCACAGGATTCATTTTCTGCACAACAAGTATCACAATTCCATTTGTCAGGTTTTTTGGTAACTTTGAGCAAACCAGTATTTGATATTGGTGGTTTGGAAACTTCTGATTCTAGAAATATAAAATAAATATTAAATGTCAATATAATAGTGTAATAGTAGTATTTTAGATATAATTTCCAATATTAGATATATTTATTTCATGAGCAAATTATGAAATTTGGAATAAAATCTTTAAAAATTGATTAAAAACTTTGTAGAAATATATAAGCAAGTACTGGTAATCGAATCATCAGTTGATGAGCTATAAGACGTGCACTTTCTCTCCTCCCACACAGCACGACATTCGATAATGGAATATATGAATAGCTAGCGTATTCAGCCAAAAATTTCACCTAAAAGCATCTACTATTTGTCAGAATTGCAGCCCATAGTGATAGTATTCGTGTTATTTATTAACATAAATCTAAAAAATGCGCCAGTTGGGAAATCAAGCCTTCATAGACCAAATTTTTGAACAGCAAACAGAATTCCAATTTTGCATTGACCATGGTGTAGCGAAATGTAATAAATACTAAAAGCAGTCAACGAATATCTAAATTGTGAATATGAGCATTTGAAACATCCACTAATGAGTGAAAAATTTACACATTCGCATACAGATTGACAACTATTTCACGCAGGAAGACCTCGGCACCTCAACCTGCAACGACAATCAGGCACACCAAAATGCAGACCAACTTATTGGCATTCGTAAACTCCTTGTCTCCTGATAATTATATACAACCTTCTTCAAATACTTCAAAATCCCAGTATGGTATGAGATTACCAAGTAAATAATATCACCAAGTTTGAGAAATAAAAAGATCCCACCTTTCGATTTGTTTGGTTTACTGGGATTTACTTCTTCACAATAAGAACAATTAGTATCACTTGATTCATTCTCTGCATAACAAGTGGCACAATACCATTTCTCTGATTTGAACAAACCGGTAACCGATTTCAGGGGTTGAGCAGCTTGGGAAACAGCCTTGAGCTCTTCTGATTCTAAAGTTTCAAATGAATTTTGAATCTATATGGTAAGAAAAACATTTTTTGTATGATTTATCATTAATAATAAAAAATCTTGTGTTTTCTGATATAGACGTATATTTCATTTAATCTTTCAATGAAAAACAGTGAGTCAAGATAGTAGGTCGATCAGACCTTTTTAGCAGTTCTTTGGTGGAGGAATGGCACCGAGACAAAGGTATCACTTTGTGTCACTATCACCTACAGATTTAATATTACTCATCAAGAGAGATAAGGTTTTGATCAATTTAAGATTAAGAAATGAGAATTGAAAAAGCATTACAATTGCTGCGACCACCAGAACTTGAAAATTGTCTAGAAGGTCAAACATTTCCATTTATTCTGTGAATGCTATTTCTCAACAAACTCCTGCTTATTCCTCTTGATGAACTTTTAGTGGCTCAGAGTACAGATCCCAAGTTGCTGAGGCTCAAAATGAGTTTATGCACTTGAGTAGAGAGAAGTACCTTTTCCAGGATGTATGTATGTGTGTATGTGTTTATTTTGCCTTTTAGCATGCACGAGAACAGTAGAAAGTATACATTCTTATATAAAAGGTCGGGGAGTAGCATGAGAACGCATGGGCTTAAAACACAGTGTGTGGCATAGACCCTGTAATCAAAAAAATAAAAAATAAAACAAATAAATGAATAACAAGAATAAATAACAAGAACGGACAACGAATATATATTCAGGGGCTACATAAATATATGTTGGGACTTCACTGGTGAAATCTGTACCGGCCTTTCCAGTGTTAGTGAGACTACTGGGATGAGATTATAGATAACACCAGTGAACATGTGAGCAAGGGCACGATACATCTGTGATTCCTAATAGACAAAGCAAAATTTTGCATTCCTTTTAAAGAAACAACAAAAAGATTTAAATGACCTAAAGAAATAAAAATTCTGCCATTAAATTAATTACCTCCGCTAATTTTTGTATTTGCTTCTCTACCCTCTATAAACTTATCTTTGAACAAACTCGCAAGTTCAGAAGTTTGGAATTTGATTGCAAAACCTTCTTGTTTACTTTCTTTTTCAGAAAAATCAGTAGCATGCCACACCCAGGTTTTGTTAGATTTTGGCATCGGTTTCAAATCCAGATCCTTGCCAATATAATGGTTGCAGCAAATTTTGAGAATCTGTAAAAAAGTTGTTTTTCAATTTGATGAACAATGGTGAAGGTATAGGTTTAGCTTGGATCGGGAGAATGTTAGATACTTACACCCCCCGGGTCACAACAGGGAGAATTATTATATTAACATTGTAAAATCTGGCAAAAATTTTGACGCTGCACTATGGGCAAAATAAGCAACATACAGTATTTTTTATCGTTTCTGAAAGCATGAAATTCAATTCTACTGACGTGCATTGCATTTTTAATGTTGCTAAATGGCATTCCTTGTCATATCCAAAATAACCCTACGCTTCTTTATGATGGTTTCCTTATTCCGACCAATTACCTGATCCCGTCTCATAAGAAGTCTGTATTTTCCAGTTTCCTTGTGTTTTAATATTTTCATGATACCAACTCCTCTTTCCTTCCATTGTCCTTCATGCCATCGAAACAATTTGGCTCTTTCTGAAAACACTGCTTCTTCGTCCTCTTCTCCCGTTCGAACCTACATATTAGAATTCTTTTTTTTATTGAAGTTAGCTTTGATAAAGGCCAAGCTATGACAAAATGCAGTACAGTACCAGCAACGGGATTTCAAGTGGGAAACAACCCTGACAAGAACTGAACCACTACAGTAAAAACAGCAACTAGTACCTACCTTGGGCGATTATAATAAGTTGTCGTTTACGACATGCAGGAAATACTCCAGAACTATTCTAAAGCCTGTACCGACATGCTTATCTATGTAGACAAATGGAATAGCGTACCTCGATTTCAGGTAAAGTAACAATTGGTTCGAAATGTGGACCAGCATCAATATAAGATGTCTCGGGATCCTCGGCATCCTCAGCCTCTTCATCTGCTTTTAATTGAATATTCGCTCTATCCATTTCCTCTGGCGTTTGAAATTTAAAATTCCATTCTGGAAAATAAAACCACGAATGTTCTAATTTGTTATGGTTTTCCAGTTTCCACTATGATATACATAATTGATTCAAATAAATATCAGTTTCGAATGATTTGAACTGTAATTTCAGTGAATCGATTTTTTTCCCTCCACTCAAGGTCTGAAACAGCACTTAAAGAAACCAACCAACAACTACGACCGGGGGAAAGCACAAAGGTTTTCTAAATCATAAATTTCATTTTACCATGCATAAGCCACATAATCCCCTTGATATATGATCAACAGTGATTTCAGGTTAACGAAAACATGTGATAGTAAAATATTCCTCAGCAAAAGTTTTGTTCAATATATTTTGAATTTACCGTAGCATATATTCAACAAAATTTCCACTAGTATAATGTGAAAACTTGGTCATATATAAAATCCATAAATTATCAAAAAATCAGATTCTGAAGAATTTGATTAAGTAAAAATAAGTAAATCTGAAATTGTTAATTTTAATAGCAACAGGTTAATTTTACACACTGGGTGGATTTTTGCTGACACTTAGTCAGTCTCGATGGAAATATGAAAAAAATTGAAGATGATCAAATAAAAATACCGTTAGATATAAACTCGCCGTCCTACTTTAGTGAACTCTAATTTAGTGTTCGTCTATAATATGCGCCGAGAGATAACTCTCTCTTTTATCCTGACGTAAACATACTCAAACATGTTTATGTGAATTTGTTGCTTCATAGAAAGCGTTTTGTATTTTCCCTGTGTTGCGCGATAAGGATTTTCGCTTTGTAGGCATTTTGTGTTTTACGACTGTGTTAGGCCGATTATTATTGCAGTCTGGTAAAGGAGTTTAGTTTTGGGACTATTGTATTATAATGTTCTGGCTAAGTTTGGTTGTGATAAGTTAGTGATATTATTTATAAATAGGATAATTATTACTGCTCATATGTTTTGCAATAGTTAACTGTAGAATATTTATAATGTATTACAGTGGCTGTGTCATCATATATTAGTTTTATCGTAAATTTCCGAAGGTTTCAGGTTGTTCAACACTTACTACTTGTTTGGTGAGATCATTGAATACAGTTCAGTTTCATTGGATCTCGTTGCATCTTTACTTTGGACTTTAATTGGGCAGATGCTGGAGATTAGGGAATTGCGCATGAAACTCCAAGAAACAGTCACGTTGGGAGTTCATTTGAAAAGAAATTTAAAATCGTTCATACTACCAGATAAATAAATACTACCAGACTGATCAGTGGTCAAAAATGTTACAACTAACGAACAAAAAAACATTTTTCACTTACCATTTGCAGGAGTAGTTTGATCCTTCTTTTCAGGAAAATTGATATGTTTTGGATAATTTATCTCAAGTTGTTGTTGAGTTGGCTGGAAAGCTTGAGGTCCTCCTTTCTCCGCTGACTGGAAAAATTCCAATTATAATGTTAGATTGATGTCAGTGATTATAAAACTTCACCAAAAAAATTAGCAACTATGAGCAACGGTGATAACGTCTTTGTTTTTCATGCCATTTTTTGTTTCCAGAAAGACTTATTTAATTCATTAAAGCTATTAACACCTCTAACCAATGACAATTTTGAAAGCTGGCAGCCACTCTGACACCCTAACAAAATGTGTATCACCAGAAGAAAATTGGAAAATGTGCCATCCATTCAAATATGTGGTTGCAATCAAATTATAAAAAAGTTCAAAATCATCAGAAGCAAATGTCTTGAACATTTCAAACACCCGAAAAAAATAAGATTCTATCACCCTGCCTGTTAAAATCTAATCAAAGATGGTGAAATTTGACTGATTTCCCATGATCAAATTGAAAATTTTTATTTATCAGATCACTGTCTTATAATAAATAAGCAAAGACATCATTTTTACAAAATTGTGATCATATATAGCAGTGTTGATGATTATGGAGCCTTTTATATAAATCTGAGAAGATTATAATAAGGTTCAGACACATGAAGGAAAACAAGACTCCGTCAATATACATAATTGAGCTAAAGAATTTTTTAAAAGCACACTTAACTTATTTTATTTACAGTAGCTACCCTAAGATTTGCTGTCATTTATTAAATATACTTGGTATGTATATATATACCGTGATTTTGCGAGAAAATGAAAGAAGAATTAAAACATAAAATAAAAAGATCAAATCCCATAATGTATAACGATTAATTCCCTATTTTCTACTAATGACATACTCCAAATCAACTCATTTTGCCGTACACTCGAAATGATAAATGTGCATCTTAATTGATTTTGGGGTATTTTTTCTGATGGCGGTCTCATTTTCTTGTTCGGTTGTCTGTTTAACAGAGTTTGCTCACGGTTGCATTTCAGAAATTCCGTAATTCATTCAAATCTTGCAGATATATATATTTTTGTTCATTCGAAAGTAGGTTGGGTTAAATTAAATTTATGAATTAGTTTCGATTATCGTTGTATTACTTTATACGCAGTCTGTCTTCATTACAAGTTCAATTCAATTAAAAAATAAATAAGATTAAACAAAGTAAAAGTAATCAGCAACAAACGCCTACAGCAACTGAGGTAGGATAGCTTAAATGATTTACATATAACTGTTTATTATTTCATTTCATTCCTACTATTTTACCAATTTCATGATTTTTCAATTATTCCAAATTAGAATTTTCATTTTTAGCATTCTAAAGGTAACAAATTTTCACCCAAATCAAAGTAACATTCCCTTTTTTTCAAAACTCTGAAATATGACATGATATATTTATAGATCTAAGTTTGATATTATTCTGCTATAATAACGATCTTATCTCAATTTCATGAAATGACTCTGATAAAGCAAATACGTCAAAAATATCAGATTCAAAAGCCTGATGACAAAAATATTCAATGAGCATTTTATTGAGTAGATTATTTTATTCAAAATATCCAGCTTTCTAAAGAGCAACTACTATAGAGAAAGTATTATAATAAATTTATATTTTAACAGGGAAAGAAAGAAGATGTTTAGGGTGCAGTTTGTGATCAACTCACCAAATTAACGTTTTGTTTCATTTTTCATCCTTTTAAAATCCTTTTAATATTTACTTTATATATATTTTCTGATTAAGAGAGAATAAATTGGCCACTTATCAAGTTTTTGAATCGATTTATGTGATCGAATCAGATTTTGGGAGAATCAATTCAATTCTTGAATGTTTTTTCTCCATAATTGATTCAAAATATAAATGATTCGAAAAATCGCAATTGTAGCCGTATCGCTCCGAATCATTAATATAATTGCAGAATAACAGAATCAATATTTGTTATACTCTCATCCAGACAATAGTTTCTGGACTCCAGGAGAATGGTGTGTCAGCAAAATTTAAAAAAAAAAGAAGCAAGTGCTGGTGTTGGTGCAGTGCTGGTGAGTTTGAAGCCTTTTTTTAACAGTCCTGTTGTCAGTTGGGATCTAAGTAGCCTAGTCAACTAAATGTCTTAGCTATTAGCACAGTGGCCGGTTGGATTTTTTTGCTTCGTGTCCTGTAAGTTCAGCCCATTAAAAACCCAGGTCTACCAGTAGACCCGTGCTCAGGGTGTAATTTTAGGACAAAAAAATGGATGTCTAAGCAACTTTAGCATTGTGGCAGTAAGTTGTTGAGAATTCCAAAAAAATCCAATTTCCATTTTTCTCGAAACAGAAAAAATGGACATACCGTATACGGTTCTTGCTTTAAACTTGTGATATCATGTTCAATGATAAAATTAATATATTTTTAAACATTTTTACTTGGGTATTTGTTATTAATGACTGAGTTATCAAAAATCTCAAGACATGATCATAATAGGAACAGATTCCTGTTCAATTTGGAAACCAGGTGTGGCAAATAAATTGACCTTTGTTTGCATTGTTTTTTTTTTTATTAGATATACTTTTCAGTTTTTAAAACACTGAGATGGCAAAAATATTAGAAGGTTACACAATGTTATTAACATCATTCTAAATTCATTATGCAATCCAAATTAAGGAATAAAAGTCATTGCCTCATACATACTGGATGATATTTGTCTCCATCATGTTCATTTCCACTTTTATTGAGATTTACAAACAAAGGTTTTTTTCCCCACATTCCAACCGATTCACCTGTACTTTCACCAAAAACAAATCCGCTGTTTGAGTTTGATTTTACTAGATCTCCAAATGATACTACGTCGACATAACTACCAAAAGTAAACCCAGAAGTGGAATTTGAAGTTGTTGTGTGGCTAGAAAATCCTGATAAATTACATAAAAGTAAATTATTTGTTTTGTTGAGTATAGGTCACTGCACAGTCAGGAAAGTAGTGGCCAGAAATTCAAAAGTTTAGAAGAAACTGGTTTGAAAAAAACTTCTTACATAAAACTGTCATGTGACACTGTAGAACCTCAACAGTAAATAAGTGTGAATTGGAAGCCAATCAAGTGGACGAGTTTAATATTTTGTTCGAAGAAATGAGAGCAGACAGCTCTTTCAAACAAAACCCATTCCAATATCTGTAAAATAAACAATGCGACGCAACGATGTGACAAGCTTTGCAAGCCAGAAAATAGTTTGGGACCAATCATATTGACCACAAGTGATTGAAGACGGTCAAGCATTCCAAGTGCTATTCCTAAAATTCTACAAACGTTTCAACATTCGTAAAATTTCAGACTGATTCACAGAAAACTAGGGAGCTTTAGACAAGTAAAATAAGATTGCATTCCCCTTAATCACTCAAACCAATATCAGATAGAAATGTTTCGATGTATCAGTATAGGAATGTTGTTTCTTAGTTTTTGGTCAAAATATTAGGCTGTCAACCCTGAGACGGGCCGTGGGAACACTAAATCATATATACAATTAAATGTAAATGTATTATTTTAGTGTTTGTGAGTATTAAAATAGGGGGTTATGATTGGATGAGGTCAACAGATTCATGTTATTTGAGACTGGAAAAATTACATCCCCTCCACCCCCACCCCTCAAACAGCCTGAGTGCATTCTAACACCCCTTTATGAGAGCAATATTGACATGGTAAATTTGTTACGGTAAGTGTGCACCACCGATGTACAGTTCATTTGTAGCGTATGTTTGGTACCTTAACGTTACTGACTGGGCTACGTTAGCTGAATAGGTATAAGTGTTATGAATATGCCTCAAGCTGGGAGCTGAATATAAGTGCGAATATATGCTGGGTTTCACTATCTAAAAAAGCAATGTTTAGTCTTGTTTTGTTGAACCAAGGTTAGAGAAGAGATTACCTTGTTGTGGTTGAGAGGATATTCCGAAAGTAGATGGTGCACCTAAAAAGGTGAAGAAAATACAGCTAGGCATTTTTGAATACCGGTACCTGAGAAACGGAATCAAATATATTGGCTACAGAAAATCGCATAATAAGTTATAGGTGGGTCAAAAAATCTTTAGCAAAAGATAGTGGTCAAAATATCGAAACTATCACCACCATATATTTAAAAAACCTGGCTTTAGAATATAAATTTATTAGAGAGTATTAGCCCTGTACTGATATCAGATAAGCGAATAGATAAATAAAATCTTATGTGGGGTTTACGTCACTATTTTAATGGTTCATCCTGAGCAAAGGTGTATACAAGTGGCCACTTATGTGAAAAGAGAGTCAATGCTGTTGGGAAAATGTGATCTTGATGTGAGCTGAGGCTATCCAAATATATTACCCAATACGGTTCATCAAATTGTTTATAATGACTATTCGACTTGGTCTTTGAGTACACATGGTGACAAAAATAGCACAAAGCAAACTAGATTACGCAAAGTTGAAAAGGAGTTTTCAAGGACATTACCAAAAGTTGTACTGGGAGTTGTGGTGGTATTAGCAGAACCTTTTGCCAATGGAAATGAATAAATTTTTTGATAATCTTATTCTCACAAATACATATTCATAATCAAACATTCTTGTGTCGTTATGTGTGGTATAGGCTATCGATAAGTGCACTTTTTTAATCTTAAAGTATTTTAGAATATGCAGTCACTCATGTTAAGATACAGCTAGTGTACCTAGATTTAGATGTCTTATTTTAGTGCCTGAAGGTAATGGAATAGGACATTTGAAGCTAAAGGCTTCAAAACTATCGACACTGCTTTGCAACCATGGTGTTAATGGTTAGAAGTCTTTCAACAGTGCAACTAAAATATCTAAACATTTATTTCAAATACTTGAAAAAATCAAGATTTTGTATAGAGTATTGCTTCACATTGGGTGTCAAGAATTATCATGTCTTTTTCCTTAGTTAGATCAAGGATCTTGAAAGTCATCAATACTGCTATAAAGCACAAAGAAAAAAAAGGAAAAAGATATTTTTAAAAAAGTGAATCTCTCTCAATATATTCAAAAATAAAAAACTTGTCTATAAAAGTATGGAATATTTTTAATTAGAACGCAATCAATTATCAGATCGCTTGAAATTCAAATCTAATATAAAAATAATCGCTCTCCAGAACATATACACAAATTTTCCCATTGGAACTATCGTTGAGTCAAACATGCTTACCACTAGTACTCATAGATTTTCGAGAAGTGAATATTGGTGGAGAAACAACGCTGGACGAAGTATCGGCAGCATCCTGTAAAAATATTATCATAAATAATACTGTATAACAGAATATTAATCATAGCAAAATATAAACTGAACAGTGATAATAATCAGTATAACGCATTTTCCTATTTTAAAAAACCAAGTTGAATATGCAGCAATTTAAACAGATGGAGAGATGTTGAACTATTGCCGAGATATTTTCTCAAATATCAATGGTATAAATCTCAATTATGAAGGATGCCATAGCTACCGTTTGATGACGCCATTGGTCTCTCACTTGTTCCACATTGGATGGATTGATACAAATCAAGATATATACCTAACTGAATTGAGTTTTAAAACAATTCTAATTGCATAAAGTGAGATCAAGACCACTTATATTATAAATGAAACATGACATATATGCCTGATATGAAATGACCATATGTGCTTCATTAATTTTATGATTACTAACTGTTGTTGTGCTGGTTGGCTTGGAAGAATTTCCAAAAGAAAAAGTACTCTTCACTGTTGATTTGAGGTTGAATATATCAGGTTTCAGGGCATTGGGATCAGCTGTGAATATAATTGTGGATACATTGTTTTCCCATTAAAATTTATTCTAAGCAGATTGAGAAGGACCTAAAATCCCATCTTGCACTGCTACAAGTAGAATAATAAACTTAGGCTTGTGGTACACATCGATTTCCTTCTCCTCAACAAAGACAACTGGTAAATAACCTCATACTCATAACAAATGGCACAATCCCATTTACCCGATTCTTTAAACAGACCATTAGGTGAAATATATTTTTTGTTATCCACCAGTATATATATTTTTTGTTTATTGAAATAAGTAAGTATACATACATTGTGGCTAAACTGGTTTTGATACTGGTGCCGAAAACTCAACATTTCAAACAAAATAACATATTCATTAAAGAATAATTCATATTCAAAAGATGCATTTACCTAAATATTTACTACTAATTAGCAGGAAGTCACAAATTTTGGAAGTGTTAGTTTGAGTGAAAAAAATACATTGTCTTCCTGTATTGAAAACTATCATAACAGAAAAGATCAGTTAGTATGCTCTACTCTAGGCAGGATATATAAGTGCTGCTCATTAAGTGCAATCGATTTTACATTAGTGTTGGGGAGACTCAATCACCTTTTTTAATGACCTGACTTGTCAAAATGCAGACATGACTTTACTTGGGACTTGATAAAAATTCACCCACAGTCTGCAATCATGATCTTTTGAAAAATCATGTTGTCTGTTGTCTGGCATTGCCTGACTCGGCAGAGGAGAAAATGCGTCTCCCTGTGGCATACTAACATGCCATGTACCCTGATGTGAAATCCGAGTCTAACCAATAATGATCAGATGATAATTCTAAGTGGGCACTCATAAAAGAAAAGGTGACAAATTAACCTTTCATTACTGTTGAATAGATTTTGAAATCAAGTCCTGACTCCATTTGTGACTCATAAATGTATGGATCGACTTGACTTGCGACTTGAAAGAACAGCGACTCCACTCGCCCCGAGACTATTAATTGAAATTAATGTAAGACTTGGATTCGAAGTGGAGTAACTCGTTGCCACCAGAAACAGAACAGAAAATCGAGCAATAACTCACTAATTGTAGAAGGTGACGGATTAGATGCATCACAACACAGGCATTTCAAATCTGTAGCAACATTAGGAGAATAACATCCAGGACATTCCCACATACCAGCTTTTTCCTTTTTAACCAAATCTCCTTTTGGAGTTATGTTTATTAGTTGAAGTGGTACATTGCTAGAAGATAGAAATATGTGGTTGAAAATTGTTGTACATAGATGAAAGACAAAGAAACAAGAACATAGAATTCTAAAAACTGAATATGGTTGGGTGGAAGAGATTACAAAGAGACATTGCCAAGCTTTTACCCAGTCGTAAATTTAGTTTTTTTTAGTAGATGGATCGTGGCCTTGGTAGCGCGATCTATCGGTGACTCATACTCAAGCAAAAGATTCCTGACTGAACAGTGTATGATTTATCACGAAATACTGCTTTTTAGAAAGTCACAGTATAGCTGACGTTCTGTATATACGAGTTTCGCGAAATTAACCTCAGACTTTGCATAATCAACTCGTGAATCTCAATATTCTGAGAATTTTACTATTTTCTTTCATTGGCAGCCACAGCATTGCGCTGAACTTTGATTTAAGAGCTTTATTCTATTTATAACAATAGCAAAATCAAAAGACTTACTTTTGATATGAAGGTTTATTTGGGGTAGTAAAAGTCTGTGATGTAGTAATAGTAGATAACTTGAAAGATGTCGGTGGTGTTGTAGTAGTGGTACTTGTGAAAGTAGGAACATTTGACTTGATTGCTTTCATAGTTGTAGAAGTAGAGAATGAAACTGCTTTAAATGAGAAAAGAGTGAAATTCAATAATAATTAAAACGTGGATAGTGGATATGAGTAGTGGATAATACAAAAATTGATACTAAATTTCCAAAATTTGTCTGGTTGTGTATTTCTTATGTCCAGGGCATATACTTCGATATGAATTTAGAATTCTCATAATAATATTAAAGCATTACAACACCGTTCAGAAGGCGGGGCCGAAACATGGCTAAAACTCATTAGAGTCCACTAAAAGGGTCCAGGCTAACATTTCTAAAACTTCCTTCATTGCGACGCCTTTAAAAAGGGTTACTCGACTGACGCTCTAACGATCAAACGGTAGAAAATACTTTGCTGTCCAGTCATCGAATGGTTTATTTCTACGGTGACACAACAATGAAAATGTATTTTTGAAATATTTTTTGCAAGATTCAGTGTGTTAATGATGAAAATGTATGTAAAATGCAGGTTAAAAGCAGTTTGCATCATAGGCGTGCAAAAAATGGGGATTTTTCACAATTTTATTTTTATTTTGTTTTATTTAGTTTTGCTGATTTAGGGCGAGTCGAAAAATAACAAACAATTCTAAAAATGTACCAGGTTACTAGTGGTTATTGGCTTCTGTGGAGAAGCAACAATCTTTGCCGCCAGATTAACAGCAACAGCAGAAGGTTTAGGAAAAGTAAACGAAAACTTCGGTATTACAGTGTCACTGGTAGATCTTTTTGGTGCTGAAGACATTTTACAGGACGTTAGAGAACAGATTCCCAAGCAGGGTGCCAGAGCATTTTGAGAGATAATAATAATGTTCAATTGATTCAAGAATAGCCATCAAGAATAGCCAAAGTGATATCACAATTAAACGTAATATAATAAACGAACAAAGAAATTGTTAAATACAACAAACGTTGCAATCATTTTCTGGGAATAATACAGAATATCTTCATTATACTGATTATGAATCACTAAAAATTGCAAATTAAATAGTTTAATAATTACCGAATCTAAGTTTGAATCGAATATTTAGAACAGTTCTACAAACTACACCCCAATCATGAACTTTATTTTGTCAACCATTAGGAACCGATTTATAATGCCCCAATATCACATCCAGTGACTTAAAAACTATACCAATGAATCCAAACTGATTGCAAGTTCATTTTCCAATAATTTGCAACACAATGAATAAAAACATACCAGTATTAGTAGTGTAAATAGAGCTCTGTGAGGGACCAGCAATCGTTGCCGCAAGATTAACTGCAGCTGCAGAAGGTTTTGGAAACGCAAATGCAAACTTCGGTGTTGCAGTGTCACTGGCAGATGTTTTTGAATCTGAGAAAATGTTTACATGTCATTAGATCAGTTTATCCCAAAACCAGGATAAGACAACATTTGGGACTTCATGACAAGCAACAGCAAAAGATCTCCAACATCGGGGGGTCCGACTCGCTGATGAAAAAAGTAAGTTGACAGTATCCTACTAACAAAAATGCATGCCGAAGGTTCGCAAAAGTTTTCAAATCATTTTGAAGAAAACAGAAAATTTTAGTTGAAAAACATATTGTTCTCATGATGAACTAGGTCGCAAAATGCAGGTAAAAGGCAGTTCGCATCATAGGCGTGCAAAGAATAGGGATTTTTCACAATTTTATTTTTATTTTGTTTTATTCAGTTGTGTTGATTTAGAGCGAGTCGAAAAATAACAAACAATTCTAAAAAAGTACCAGGTTTACTAGTGGTTATTGGCTTTTGTGGAGAACCAGCAATCTTTGCCGCCAGATTAACAGCAACAGCAGAAGGTTTAGGAAAAGCAAATGCAAACTTCGGTATTACCGTGTCACTGGCAGATGTTTTCGATGCTGAAAAGACATTCTGCATGACGTTAGAGAACAGATTTCCAGGCAGGGTGCCAGAGCATTTTGAAAGACAATAATAATGTTCAATTGATTCAAAAATAGCTAAAGTGGTATTAAAATCATACCTATTATAATAAACAAACAAAGAAACCTTGAATAAGAAAAAATAGTTAAATACAACAAACGTTTCAATCATTTTCTGAAAATAATACAGATTATTTTTATCATACTGATTATGAATCACTGAAAATTGAAAATTAAATAGTTTAATAATTATGAATCCGAGTTTGAATCGAATGTTTAGAACAGTTCGACAAACTACACCCCAATCATGAATTTATTGTGTCAACCATTAGCAATCGGTGTATAATGCCCCAATATCACATCCAGTGACTTGAAAACTATAACAATGGATCCAAACTAATTGCAAGTTTATATTCCAATAATTTGCAACACAATGAATAAAAACATACCAGTATAAGTAGTGGAACTAGAGCTCTTTGAGGGACCAGCAATCGTTGCCGCAAGATTAACAGCAGCTCCAGAAGGTTTTGGAAACGCAAATGCAAACTTAGGTGTTGCAGAGTCACTGGCAGATGTTTTTGAATCTGAGAAAATGTTTACATGTCATTAAATCAGTTTATCCCAAAACCAGGATAAGACAACATTCGGAACTTCATGACAAGCAACGGCGAAAGATCTCCAACATTGGGGGGATCCGACACGCTGATAAAAAAGTAAGTTGAAAGTATCGTAACAAAAATGCGTGCTGGAGATTCGCAAAAGTTTCAAATCATTTTGCAGAAAACAAAACAATTTACGGTAGTTAAAAAACATATTATTCTCATGATAGAACTAGGTCGAAAAGTGCAGGTAAATTCGCATCCAAGGCATGCAAAAAATAGCACACTTTTATTTTTAAATCTGTTTTATTCAGTTTTGCTGACTTATGGCGAGTCGGACTTCCAACTATTTGGCATTGAGGGGTCCCGGCCCCCCTAACGATAAACAAATAAATGAATTATCACAAAAGATATGAATGATATCAGTTAAAAAAATTGCCTGAACCATCTAGTTGATGTTTATTTTGCTTTATTGTATCTAGCTCTCTGATGTCGCGATGTGTGATGTATTGTAAAATTTTGTCCTCTTTTTCTTCTTCAGTTTTTTCATCATAACCTGTAACAGTTCAAATTTATCAATCACAATGAATGAATGTAACAGTTCAAATTTATCAATCACAATGAATGAATAAATGGGTGTTTTCAATTCTTTTTTTGATAAGATTATGCTCTTTATTTTTGTTGAAAGTGAACAAAAATATTTTGCTACCCGAGCAAAATACTTGCAAAATAATATATGTGGCTCGATAACAACAGGTAACAAGTGTGATTCAAATTCTAATAGCTTTACGCTATATAAAGTATAACAGAGTTATTTTACATATTCCATACATTTCAGAAAAATTCTTGAGGAGCTGATGGCATTTTTACAATGTTTCTTATTTAATAATGTTTAACTAATTAATAATTAATTAATAATTTAACATTATTAAATAAGAAAATTGTAAAAATGCCATCAGCTCCTCAAGAATTTTTCTGAAACGTATCGCAATGACACTTATCACTATTTTGATGCAACCTTTATATGATGTCATAGCCGAATAAAAAAGATATTGTTTCAATTTTAATAACTCACTTTGTCAATTAAGTGCAAGTTGGAACATGATTCTTAATGCTTGGAAAAAAGGGAATAAGATTGGCACACAATTTTTGCAAATGAAAAGCATTGTTAAAATGCTCACCTGGGGGAAGAACCTTATTTTCATAAAGGAAGAAAGTTGGGGGAAGTAGCAATTTTTCAGCTCTTCTGCGTTGATCTTTGGTTGGTTTTGCTTCAGATACAAAAACAACATCACCATTTACACTACATGTTGCTTCTGTCAATTAAAAAAGGATGCTTTAGAATGATGATATTATTATCAGTATCACGTATGGCTTTGGTTTAGTATTTTTACATGCCTAGAAAGTTTATAATGCTGTATCTAATATAAAAATTATACCTATAATCAAATTCTTCACAAATGTTGAGAATGAATATTCTTATAATTTATAATAAATATAATCATATATATATTTTATCGATACTGAATTATATATATTGTATTCTATAGTTGTACAAATCTTTGAATAACCATTTGTATAACATAAGAAAGTCAAATGACCTGTTGTTATAGGAGCAGTAGAATTATTCACAGCTCCACCAAAAACGAATGGCTTCGAAAATATAAATTTAGACAACTGTGGCACTGACGAATTCTGCGAAGTTTTGTGGTCTGAAAAACAAAGATATGAAGATAATGTGATAACGATGAAATTTCAACAAAGACACCATAAAACTGTAGTAAAAATGAATAGGATATAAAAAGTGTTCGTACAATACAATACATATTCAAGAAGTTGAGTGTATTATACCTTTTAATAGAATAACGAATGAAAAATTCGTCCGTTGGACAAAACTCCATATATTCACAAATACATGACAAAATCTCTTGGCTTGGACAAAACCCCAATCCCACAAACTTCATTTTGCCATTTCCAGTGCAAGCTGAAATAAATAACTTCTGGAAGCCTTGTCATTTAACATTAATAAATATTTAGAAAAAAAATCATGAAAGCAGTACTGAGTATGTGAACTAATTCTTAACCTGTTAACTACGATTCAGGCACTTACTTGCTTGTACATGTTGGAAAAAATTACAAGAAGACTTTTCGAACTTTGATGTTAATGAGAATACATTATAAGTTGCCGATATGTTGCAAAGAATACATATTGCATCCTTTTTTGTCCATTCCTTCATATCACTCAAAACTCTTCTCAATTCATCTGGACTTAATCTAGCTCCAACAAGAAGCTTCAAACATAGTATTTTATCAGGGACCGTAATGCCAAGCTTTCTCAGATGAGCATATCTGTCTTCAAATCTATGAACATATGCTGCAGTGTTTTCATTAGGCCATCTTAAACATGAATCAAAATCCAAAAATGTGTGGAAAACCTGAGATTTTGTATTATGAAAAGTATTGTCAAGTTTTTTCAATAGTTTTTCCAAGCCATCTTGACTACAAAGTACAGATTCTTCCACTTCCAATGCTGCTTCTCGTGCTTCATTTTTTAAACTTAACACAATCACCGCTGCCTGTTTATTTCTTTCAATGTTGGTTGAGATTGACCATAATTTTACTGCTTTCTTCCATTGAGAATATGACCTTTCATTCTCTAATAAAGGCGGTTGATTCATCATCAGCTCTATTGAAAAACAGTTTATCTCTTATCTTTCAAATTCAATGTTGGTGTATTGGATTTGGGAAAATAATGACCTAATCAGTAATACCTCCTATTTAAAGGAAAAAGTGAGACATCATTCATCTTATTATTTACAATGCACCATGTCCACCAAAACAAACAATGCAACTGCAAAAAAATCAAGAAAAAGAAGCCGAACCTACCGATATATTTGAAAAGACTTTAGCTAGGTTTGCAATTGCACACCTAAAATGCATAATTTGCCCTGAAAATCAGAAATAATGGTAAGGTCCGACTTCGCTTGCAACTTAACTACCAAATTTTCACAAATAAACGGACACAAAAACAATTCCTAGTTAACTGTAAAAGACCCTCCTCTGGGTTGATATTGGCCGAATTTTTTTTTTCTTCACCACATCACTGAATATTATTATCGAAAATGGTAGAGAACGTTTTCGTAATCGTAGAGAACGTCTGCCTTAAATTTGGCGACTACGTTGACCTAAATCGCCAATCCCATCAATCAAATTCTAGTGAAAAAGGTTTATTTCCTGCTGATAAACACCACTCGCCTATTCATGAAATTCCTTATTGGAATCACCAACGAGCATTTTTGTCACCTTGGCAAAAATTAAGATCGGAATTTCAACAACGGTTATTACCCGACTACACAATGTACCCGGTACGTATATTTGTTTAACTTCCTTATTATTACCACAAGCAATCGACCATTTTTTTTTCAACAAGTATAAGGCATTGAAGGATCGCGGGGCCTAAGTGTGAATAACACACGCTCATCCACGGCTTGAAAAATGATTGTAAAAAGCTGCTGAGTATGACCCAGACGTCTAATACGGAAACTGCACTGTACCGGTACCTAATACGGGTTATTTCACTTGATAAGCTAAAGTTGCAACTACTTCAGACTGAAATAGACTCGTTTCAACTATGATATACTGAAAGAATATTCAATATTAATACCACGCGTCACATTCTACAGTTGGAGTTTGGCTGTATGCTTTGTTATCTGCTGCCGTATGATTTTTGCATTTATTTATAGTGGGCGGAAAATAAACAGATATATTTATTTACACATATTTAAATAAATAAATAATGAACAACCGATATTATCAGTCATGGGTCACCAATGGCGTATGCTGGTGAAGCTGATCCGTGGCCCATCCTCATGCAGATGGGGATAAGTGTTAACACAAAACGTCAGTTTCAACAATGGTATGTGTGACCGTGTGAGGTCATCGAGGCTTCAGACCCAATTTAGCTGAAAAATTCTTTTAAAACAAAAAAATCAAAGCAATAAATATCAAAGAATCAACATAGAAGTCCGTGTAAATGCCCAAGAGTCATACTTCTGCCAACAAAATTGAAAATTTGTGATCACCGATGCGATTTTCTAAGCGTTTGTGTGTGTGATTCATATTTAGAAATAAAAATCACTTCACATAACCATCAAATACTGATAGAAGGCTAAATAAAAATACACAGTATTTTCTCAAAATATAACTGCACAATAAGGGCAGAGTGACAGAATATCAGCTACTCTGAAACTCAAGCACCCGAAGAAAAAATGGATTCCATCAGAAAAAATTGAGCAAATGCTCAATATTCCTTTCTTGGATGTTTTGTTTTGAGTAAAAATAAAGAAAATGATATAGGATAATAGGATATAGGATAAGCGATACTACCTAAAAGATACGAATACTCACGACCACCCTGAAAAATATATTGGAGTGGATTGAATATTTCAGCTAAAGCTCGCGGTAAATTGTGACACATATACACAACAGATCCGGCATCCCGCTTTTAGTGCAGTTTCACGTTTCCCCTTTCCGGTGAAACAACAAGCACTTGGGGGAAATACCAAAATTTAATTCAATTTTCGTCTGCTTCTTATGTGATACAAGCCAAGGAGCAACTATTGCGGTGGAAGTTGTGACGACATAATTGATAACTTGGTTCCCTGCAAGTGACGTGACCCAATCTTAATAATAGGAAAGATATTGTTTTTCACCTATATTGGAAGCTAATGGAATTTTCACCCGATGTAAATGAACACAACCAATCAGTAATTTTATCAATCATGTGCAGATGGACCCTTAACAAATTTTTTTCATTTGGTAAATCAGCAAAAGATTAGGCAACAAAATTGGAATTAATATTGGCAAGAGAGGACGTGCTCCGCCTACAGGTGAGCTAATTTGGTTCCACGCAGCAATCTCGTATCACTGATTTATGCTTATTATGCTTTAATTTTTTAATATTCTACCATGTTGATTGTTCGCGGCTTGATTCGCTGATGAAAAACAAACAACCATTCTCGGATGTCTCAAAAGCTTATTCTGTTTCCCTACAAGAATCACCTGGAACATATGGTCTTTCTAAAGACGCCCGATTAGCTCAATCGGTAGAGCGTTGAGAATAGGGTTTGAGCCACCTATCTCTGATAGTCCTGATTGGTTCGATTCCCAAGAGAGACAATTACCGATGTATGCGAGAGGTCTATTGGCTTATGGTTCCCTCCACCAACAAGTCCATGCACAGGAAAGTGAGAAAAACGTTTCGGGACTGGTGTCTGCTTGAAAGTTTGTGGTTCGTCTCATGCATGAGCAGTCTTCCGGGCTTTTCTCTTCTACAGGATAAAACCGAAAATATAGTTGATGCTCCGTCATTTCAACTACCCAGAATCACCAAAGCGCATATAACAATGTACATTGACGAGTGATTGTATTTTCATGTGTAACAGAAAAAACTAAGAGGAAATTCACAAAAATATTACAAAGCATGATAATTTTAGTGACAAATTTACAACTATTGTAGCATTAAACTATATTGTTATGAAGTGTCATACCTTCGAAACAACACTAGGCAGAAAATAGGCAAAACCTGTAAGTGAACTTCAGAACAAACATTGTTATTGACTTTCAAAAAAAATTTTTTTGAAAAAAAGGAAGCAGTAGAGAACAAGCACATCATTAATCAAGCAACGAGGAAATAAGTACCAAAGCAAAACGAAACATTTGTACAACATCTCGTTCAATGGTAAAGAATTTAACAAGAAGATTCATTCTGTTGAAGTTCTTTAACTTCTTCAATTTTATCCATATATGATCTACACAAGTCTTCTTTTTTAAATCTGATTGCAAATTGCTCGGGCTTTGGCGTTGGTCCATCTACAAGATAATAAAAGTTGCAAATGATCATTAGCTTAGAATATAAAAATTGTTAAATGACTTCAATTCTGATATTATTTAATACCTACAAGCACTACATACAGTGGCAATATAATCGCACAACTAGGATTTTGGTTTTTGAAGAAGTGTCGCAACAAATCGTTTTTACATCAAACTGCACAATGCACATAGATCAAACAAAACTGGAAGAATATCAGATACTCACAGTAAAAATTGGCTTCTATCAGAATCTTTTTTAGCAAATTGGCAATATTTCACGATATTTCTCTTACTAGAAGATTAAGTGTGTTTTTGAGCGTATGGTAGCAACAAAATAGCAGTGTTAATGGTTTTGAAGGTTTTTTGTTCATCCGACGAAAATGAAATAAGCAAATTATTTTTTTAAATGGTCCAAATAGATAAAAAATAAGAATATAGTGATTTTCGATTGAAGATTGCATAAAAATTTACAATTCTATTAATTGATGGTTTTAACCGTGATATATAATACGTGGGACGCAAAATTCAAGCTACTGCAGCAGTGATAAAATAGAATGCACCCATTGGATGCGCTACTTGAAAAAATATTTTTCGAATTTTCCAAAGAAAAAAATATTTTCCCAAATGAATAACCTAGAGCCAACAAATATGTTAAGACAGGCAGCAGTTTTATGTTTTATGAAATACACAATAAAAATTAATTCAGCTAAAAGGTAGTTATCCAAATGATAATACTGCACATACTACATTAATATAAAAAACAAAAAAACAGTATAGAAATACCTGTATAATCCATGGTAAAATATGTACAAGTTTTCAATGAACCCAGATGATGTTTTGGTTCCGTTGTTTCATTGATAATGTGGTTAGCGCATACTTTAAGAACCTGACAAGACAAAAAAGAAATTTATCAAAGAAGAAGAGAAAGGACAACACTCAATAGCCTATAAGAAATAATTTATTTCGCTAGGCGTGAGACTAAATGAAAAAAATGACTGAACCGCTATATTAAAGTGCAGTGAGTGGTAGTTGCCCTGGGTAATGGTAAAACCCCTTCTGTCAATACTACTAGTACTTCATTTTCTTCCAGCCGTCTTTAACAACACAAAGTGAATAGCAAGGGCAACTTTAAAGGTTTTACTCACAGAGCAGGTTCTAAATATTTGATCTTGTCCCATTCACAGACTTTATTTTGCTGAAGATAAGTCACAAACAGATTGTACCTGATAGATCAACAAAAGCAACAAATCATAACTTTGAATAAACCTACCTGCTCTCTTGTCATGACAACTCGATATAAATTTTGTTGATCATTGAAAAGTATTTTTAAATCTCCAACTCCTCGTTCTTTCCATTGTTTCAAATCTTTATCGTATCGATATAGTTTACATCTTTCTTTGAATAATATCTGTAATGGACAAAATTTACATCTCTCTTTGAAAGTAGAAGATTGACAATGGAATACGAAACCCGACTTACAAAATGTCAGGTATTCTTGTACTCAGACACCCAAAAAAAAAAACATCAGAAGAAAATTAGCAGAAATTGCAATATTTTATGAGAATCACAAAATATGAGATTGAAATATTAATTTTGGAATCTTGATTGTAGCATAACTACAAAAGATATCTTCGAAATCATCAATACAATTATTTTACAGTGGATTAACCTTTTAAAATCTTTCATCTAAGAATCATCAAAATTTAAAGAAAATTAAGGTCTTGTTAAAAAACAAATAAATTGGGAAATAAAATATTTGAATACTAAATTTCATAGTATAGATAAATGCACAACTTTATTTTGTCAAGCATTAACGTGTTCCTAACAAGGTTCTAAATTAGAAAATACAAAAAAAGGAAAGTTTATATTTCCTCAAATTATTTCTTCATTATTCTCAATTGCCTTTGGAGTCCAGAAAACATGATTTGTTACCGGAAATAAGAGAACCACCGTACCCGAAAAATTGCATAGACATATCCTTCAACATCACCTCCATGAACCTACATAGCATACCACTATTGTTGAGTCCCTGAACAATGTTATCCACTCAATTGAACGAGTATTTTATTACAATCACTCATGTAAGTGGATCAACTTGAGCAATACCAACCCTGCCCTAAATCATCCCAGTCGGCAATATTTGGACAAATATGAGTAATTGATGTATCATGCCTTGTGGCCAGGATCTATCTGTGACTTGGTAAAATAAAATTTTTGATGGTTAGTGGCTTCATAAAGACTCGAGAAAAAACACTCAACATCACTCACCTGCTCATCTTCTTCTCCAGTTATCAAATCAACATGTTCAGGCAATTTGTAGATTGGTTCAAAATCAACATCAGTTTCAGTTTGTGGATCATCAGAACCCTCGCTCGTTGTTTGTTGTCTACTCTGATGTTGTCTGGTTGGGGTTTGCTGAGTATTTTCCATCTTGGGTTGGAATGAAAATTTGTTGTTGCTTGTTGCAAATGAATCTTCTGATTTTTTTAAAGTGAATCCTGATTTTTGCGGAGTTCTGAAGGAAAAAGGGCAAGTGCTTTTAAAAGTTCCATAAAGCATTTCTCGATTTTGTTAGTAGCGACTAACAGGAAATAGGAAGGAATTAGAGGTAGATGGTTTCACCATAATTTGCTCTTTGAAAAGATACAGTGATCAACCACTCTGCTGATAAACTGAATAATAAAATAATTAATGAAGTACAAAAATCCTGACCAATTAATTACAACACCTGAACGAGTAATATATGAATCAAATAAAGGACCTAGTTCTTGCACAGTGTAGATATTACTCACACTATCTTATAAGTGCAGTTCAGTAACGTGAACACATTTGCATTGTTGTGCACTTAGGTCAAATTTCGATTTAGTGTTTGAAAAAGTTGAGAATGATCACTACTGACCAGTCCTGATCAACATCCATAACTATTTATGTATCCACGAATCACTTGCACAAAAACATAATTTGGAATATTTTAATGAATTAAGACAATTCCACTTGTCCCGAAGATTATAACGTTCCTTTCTCTGTGATTTACATAATAAAATTTTAGTTAGATTCAAGAAAAATCAGATGAAGGTTTATAACATTATCAGAAAACGATGAAAATTCTGGATGCAGATAACAAATCCATCATACATACCCAAGTATAGAATCCTCATGTTTATTCTCAGATGATGCTGACTTCTCTCTCAAACTCTGAGTATGTTGTTGCACGAGTGGAGTGAGAGAACCCATCATCGGAGCAGGTCCTGATTCTGTAGGACTCGATTCTAGAGTGAATTTAATAATATAAAAATAATATAAAGTTTACAATGTTATATACTTGCAAAATTTAACAAAGTCTCAGCGTATTTCTTATAATATCATAAGAGGCGATTAAATGAAATGAGGAATGGTAGAGGATTAAACAATTGCCCATGATGGATGCCAATCTATATATTGAATTTGGGAGATACGGATTGTGAATACTATTAGAAAATATAGTATTGACCAGAAGTTTTGTGAATATACACATATATATATATATATATATATATATATATATATATATATATATATAGTTTTATCGATGGACAGGAAAGAAATAAAAATTATTCAAAAAGATAGAGATATATAAAACTATACATAAGAACAATAAGAGGCAAAAAGATTTACAAGCAGAAATTGCATTTAGTCAAGTATGAGACACTGACACACCATATATTGGCGAGGTGACATGACTACACAACTAAAGTTTCCCCTGTTCTACTCACGATTGTTTTCTGCATCAATATTTGAAGATTCGGAAAATTTATCTTTGAAAAATTTCAATTCATTCCTCATTTTTTCTGCTTTATCAGATAATTCTTTTGTTCTCATTGAACTTGCTTTACAAGGTGTCATCGGATCAACATCTAACAGCATGAGCTAAAAATATCCACAAATATCTCGTGAGATGTTTAAAAAAGTTAGTTTAAATTTTTTTTATAGCCGCTTCTTGGAGTTGATCACACTGTCCACTTATAGACAGGCAGGGTTAGAGTTCCAGGGAAGATATGATATTTTTCTGTTCGGCTCAGCCTACTAAAGTTATTACACCCTGGGTTGAGTGGTGGGCATGCATTAACAAGCCTGACTCGTCGGGACTTGAACAAGAGATCTTCAACCTGCAATGCCAACATGCCTAACCACTAGGCCACCACGCCCATAAAATAAAATCAAAATGTGGAATGGAGCAAGAAAGAATCGAAAAAATGGCTGGGAGCTTGCTCAGATGTATTCATCTTTGATAGTATGAGGTTCTAATAGTGAGGAATCCCACACAATTAGAACCCTAGACTATCAAAGATCCACAAACCGTATCCCTACAGAGAAAAAATCAGTACAAATGGTTAGGCAAGAATATCCAATCACTGGGGACCAGTATCTATCTGCATGAGAGGTTAAGTTACACTAAGTCCTAACAAATGGTTAGGCAAGAATATCCAATCACTGGGAACCAGTATCTATCTGCATGAGAGGTTATGTTCACCATATGATTAAGCCGTTTCTCTGCTTTCCCACCACGTGAAAATGAAATGTGGACATCCTTGTTCAGTTAAATTGTTCAATCCATCGTAACATTGCCGGTGTTTTATCATAAATTAAAAAACTTCTAACCTGAAATTCGTCATATTTTGCTTTAAATTCCATAGCTTGCTCTACATTTTTGAATCTGACAGTAAATATTTCCATGGTTGGTTCTTCACTTTCAGAAAAATCCATTGCTGTCCACGTCCAAGCTCGATCCGAGTTTTTATTAACATCCAGTGTCATGCCTGGACGAATATAGTGATTTGCACAGACCTAATAAAAAGATAAGTTTATACCATTTATTAAAACCAAATGGAGGAGGTGTTAACTTTGGTATCTGTCTCTGGAAGAGAAATTTACCAATGAATCCCATGTTTCGATTTGATTTTTCATTTTTTGAAAAAGTGGGTTACCCTGAGAAAAACCTTATACAAGCAGCCACTGATAAGCAAACAGACTTAGTGCTCTTTGGAAGAGACGAACTTTCTCAATCGAATCTGGTTGAGACTACTCTGTACTGTTGAATATATCAAGGTAATATCTTGGGGAAGCTTGGACAACTTGTGAAGCAATTGCCTTTCATGTTGTCGAAGTCTTAACCTGGTGGGCCTTTTAAAAATTTTCCCACTCAAATAATTTAAATGCAACAATTATTATTTTAATATATACTACAATCATCTTATATTGAATAAAGAAACTTGACATATTGTTATTTCGAATGAATACCTTCAAAACTTGTTCGCGCCTCATTATGATACGTATCCAACCATTTTTAAGATTTCTCTTCAATTTTAATTCACCGACACCTCTTTCTTTCCATTCATTAGTGGGCTGGGGAAGAAGAAAATTTGAAGCGGGTTAGCATATGATTTTCACGTGGACAATATGCGATTGCCACAACAGATAATCATGCACGTAGATAGGAGAACCTGTGTTTGATAAAAGAGTTACCGATGTTTTGCAAAAAGAAAATTAACGCTCCTGGCTTGACAAATATCATATGATCCCCATATTTGGATTTGTGATTGGCACAACTAAAAGTCATGGTTCGTGAAAATAGCATAAATTTTGACAAATAGCATGTGACATTCATATGGATAACATGTGATTAATATATTTTTATGCCTTATTATGCATTAACACACTAAAAAACACCAGATGGACGAAACGTCAGTGATGCAATCTATTGGTCTCGAATAGTCGACAAAAAATGTGAAGATTAAATATTAATCAAATAGAGAAAGATTAACGAGTCCTACCAGCTATGCATTTACACAAATTTTATTCCTGCAATGCTCCTTTTAATGAACTTTCCCAGACATTCCTAATAAAAATAAACGACTTACTTTATTATATCTATATAATTTACATCTTTGCGAATATAATTCTTCCTCGTCTTCTTCTCCTGTTAAGATTTTAACTTTTTCAGGGAGTTTTACAATCGGTTCAAAATGTATGTCGGCATTTTCTTCGCTCTAAATTATAAATAAAAATGAGTCAATACCGCTAAACCAAAAGTAGTGTAACAAACACGACAATACAAAAGTTTTTATTGCATAGGGGTCATTCCATGGCACTGAACTACACATAAAACCCACCTTTTTCAAACTTCGATAATCTAATATAAATCCAGACTTCAAAAAGACCTACCATACTCCCGAAACTCTAAGGCTCGTTTTTTAGGGCTGTTAGAAGAGGAAAGGACTTAAGGCAGATAACCCTGACGGCACTATTTCATATGGTTTAGTAATCTATAAAATGTTTTCTGCCGAGAGTGCAGTCGCTGGTACTACATTTTGTAGTAGAACTCTGTGATGTGATAAGCTATCAGTCTGTTCCGCTTTTGGTTAGGGCTGGCAAAACCGAATCCTTCGGAATTCGAATCTGATTTGGATAATTTTTTCTATTGTCTAATCAAGATAATCAATATCTCTATAGTTATGAACTACTAAGATTAGCATGAAAAAGGTAATGTATTTCCAATTGCTACTCCATGCCCATGAGGAAAAATTTTCATTTCTTCATTGACATAATGCAATCAATTTAAATTGATTACATTTTGTCGCTAAAATTAAAATCCCACTTCATTTCACAAGTTTTTGTTCCTATGAACGTTTCGTGATTGATTTGTGCTTCAGATCGACTGGAATGGCCGAATCATATTGTCTTACTTTTGGCCTTGCACAGAGTGAATTTCAAAGAAAAATAATCCCAACTAGGTCATAAAATGATTTACTCATACACACTGGATGATATTCGTCTCCATCTTGTTCATTTCCGCTTTTGTTGAGATTTGCAAATAAAGGTTTTTGTTCCGGCATTCCAACCCATCCTCCTGTACTTTTACCGAAAGCAAATTCGCTGTTAGAGTTTGCCTTCACAAGATCTCCAAATGATGTTGGGCCAGCGGAACTAGTGAAGCCAAACCCAGTAGTGGAAGTTGTTGTGTTGCTGGAAAATCCTGATGAATCAAATAACAGTAAACTATGTTAGTGTGTGCACATGTCGAAGAATGTTTTTAAGTATCTGCAAACTGGCATAATACCAACTACTTAGACACCCAAAGAAAATGGCCTTCGGCAAACAAAATAAGACATTACCTGACAAATCAATTGTTAGAGAATCGGGTTTTTTCTGAATAGGATATGATAAGATTTCATTTTCATCCTGCGAGCGAGGAAAGCTGAGAATACAGCTTAATCATATTGCGAACTACTGCCTCTCGTACAAATACCCTTGCCGAATTGGGGGGAAATAATCTGGCCTACAATATTTCTCATTTTTCCTGAGCATGGACTTGGTTGGTGGAGGAAGCCGTAAGCAGTGCAGTGTCTTGACGATCAGAGATACGTAGCTCGAAGCATATTCCCAAGGCATTATCAGACATAGATGTGGTGGTGTGAGTACAAATAATATTCCATTCTTTTGCGAAAGTTAATAATACCAATCCGTACATGAGTGTGTGCATAACTGCCACGACATATTTGAGGTACTGGTTACCGGTATTGGAATAGATATTTGAGAATGGTATTGGCCCTTCACTAATTAACAGAAAACCAAATGAGTCATGTATAGGGCAAAGTCAAGCGGTTTATCTCACCCTCGGGCAAGGACCTTGCAGAATACAGTTGGACCCTTATGTGAAAAGTTGGTTTATATTATTGGAAAGAGTTGAAACTACAAACTACACCTAGGGTGTAATAAGATAACCACTATGGCAGGATGTTTATAAACTTTCTTACAAACGCAATCTTTGAGAATTCAGAGAGAAAATAAAAAAAAAAATAAAACTGAATTAAGCAAAATCAACTGTTGTACTGAAAGTTGCGGAAATAGTGGTCTGCGATGTTACCACCAGTGACGATCCTTTCAGTGCTGAAAATAATAACTTTTTGATAATTCCAATATACATAATTTTCATTCTAATCAAACATATTTGACTCGGTCTGTACAATATATACAGTGGCAAACCCAGGGGAAGGGGTCCAGACCCCTGTTTTTGAATGCCAAAAATGCTCGAATACAGAATTTTGTAAAATTTATCTTGTGCAGCCATCGTAGTGCTGGAATCTTTTTAAAATTTGCCTCGTGCGGCTATCGTAGCGACTTTTGGCTCTGATTTTGAGCTTGCAATTCTGATAAAGCACATGGAAAAGTTGCTGTATTCTATTTCATCTTTTCCTTTGTCTTTCCACCTTTTCTTCGCAAATTCGGAATGATTGTTTTTGGATATGTTGCAGTAGCATTTTCCGGTTTCCACTTTAAACGCTCGCCGTAGGCCTTTTTAATCTCTGCGTAACTTACTGTTATTACATTACCTGCTCGATTCGTTTTTTCGTCGCCTGTTTCTGAGTCGTCTCCAGTTTCATCTTCTTCCCCCTCTTTTATAAAATTTAAAAAATGTTTCGGCAACATGAGGTTTTCTGCCTTTTTCTGGAGTTCTTCGGATGGAAGAACCTCCCCGCGACAAATAACGTCACTATCACCTACAGATTAGATAACACTCTATCACTCATCAAGAGAAATAAGATTTTATTAAATTAGAAATGGAGATGTGCCAGCGGTGCAATACAACAGTTAAAAAGGATTTGTCTGAACACACAATGGCACAATCCAACTAAATTGAACCTAAACATGCAACATCGGTGTGATCCAACAGTTGAAGAAAATATGCTTAAACATATGAGGATTGCTCAATCCAATAGAGCAGTCCATAATTGTTTGAAGATTCAATGTCTGACCATGACACAGCAGCACAATCCAACAGCAAGAAATAACTAGTTTGAACATATGACATTGCAGTACAATCCAAACGTCAAAAAAGAATTGTCAAAAAATATTCAACGGTTCACTCATACGAACAAAATATCAGAGTCACTGGTTGATCATGTCGCTGTGGTTTTCAGTCATACACTGCCAGCTCTCTATTAAAAATTTTATTATTTGAAACATTTCCAACCGATGTACGAGTTACCTGGTGGTAAAACATAACATAGATTTTTGATGACGAGTTTAACACACAAATGAAAATTGCACCAAACTCACTCAAAATCATGTATAATTTTTACTGAGTTTGATGCAGTTTTTAATTATTATTGAGTTTTGCCCTAAACTGTGATTTGAAAATCCATGTTTTGGTTTTACCACCAAATAATGCTTTATCAGTCAGAAATGTTTGACATAATAAAATTACTTTCTTATGGAGGGTTCACAGTCGAATCGTAAAAAGTTCATTTCATTTCAGAATTTATTTGCTCTGAAATCTTTTTAAAATGTAAAAAAAAGAAAACAAAACACATACTTCCTTCATGTTCCTCTCGTTGTTGCTGGTGACGATTCATGGGTGATGTGTAATTATTTTCACAATATGAATTGTCCTCACTTGATTCATCATCTGATTCTTAATTTAAAATATAGACAAACTATATTCAACACTACAAAAAGGAGAGTTTAGAACTGTGGTGGAGGAAGTTAAGGGTCAATTTCCTTTTGCAAAGTATGTTGCTGGTTTTACATATTATATAAGTAGCTCTTTGGTACATGCAGATGATATATCCCTTGTGAGAAGATGAGATGTCTTATTTCAATGTCTAAGAGTAACGAGGAATACTAATAAAGGCTTCGGAACTATCAACATTGCTATGCAATCGAGTGTGCCAACTGAAAAACTAAAAGAACAAGTCACAAATTTTGAATAATTGAAAATCGAGGATTCATTGCCTTTATTGAGTTCAAGATTAAACAATATTGCTTTTCATCAGGTATTTAAAATTTTCTTTAATTGGATCAAAATCCTCAATACTACTATGAAATAGCAGTTTTCCATAAGGTAAAAAGTGAAATCTGATCCTAATAAGCAAATTACCATCAGTATAACCTTCTTCATCATCATCTTCATATTCATCTTCATCTGAATTTTCCTCGTCACCAACACTTGGGAATCTTGGTTTCGCTATTTGACCAGGCGATGTTGAGTTTTGTTTTATCGAACCAAGGTTAGAGAATTGATTACCTTGTTGTGGTTGAGAGGATAATCCGAAAGAAAATGGTGCACCTTAGTTTGAGTAAAAATGGAGTTGTACATTTCTGGATACTTGAGAACTGGTTCAGGTCTTTTGGCAGCAGAAAATCACATAATATTTAATTAAGTTAGAAAATGTCACCGAAGTATGTTTAGACCTGCTTGGCTTCTATTTAAAAATTGGTCACAGCGTATTATTTTACCAGGCATAAAATAGAAATAGGCAGTGCTTGAACTGTCTAATTCAGATTGATGATAGTAAATCTAATATATTCTCCTATACAATATTTTTTCATTTTTTTCGAAATTAATAGCTGTATTTAAAACAATTTACCTACCATGAACGGTAATCCCAGATACAAAAACGCTAAGTATGTCTATGTTTCAGTAAGATGAATAAAATGGTGCTTATAATTCAAATTTCATATTCAAACAGAATAGAGACATAATTAAATCAGCTGGGATCAGCTGCAAAAATGAAAATAAATACAATTTTTTTTCAATTCGAATTCACTTCAAGCAAGAAAAGGCACCAATTAATGATGACAAAGAGTCTGAAATATTTTGACCAAACTTGCTTTGTCTAGTATGAGATCCAGATGGATCGTGCCGCTCAGGCTGAGGCTCATGCTTGGCAAAGGGCCAATTTCCGACTGGAACATTGAATGCAATGCCAAAAACTGCATCATCATTGGAAAATATTTCACATAGAAAGGAACCACTATAGTAAAGTACGACGGATGGTATCTTACCTAGAATTGTATCTTCCACTACCGCAAAACCCAAAACTCACCTTTCGCTGCTTGTGGTGCACTTGGATTTCCTTCTCCACAACAAGGACAACTAGTATCACTAGGTTCATTCTCTGCATAACAAGTAGCACAATTCCATTTCCCTGGTTGTTTGACTTTGAAAGAACCAGTAGTTGATACTTGTGGTTGAGGAGGTTGGGGTACTTCTGGTTCTACAAATACAAAATAATTTCAATACAATATATTCACCAGAACACTTTCCCTAACACACATATCCTGCATGTCATAAGAGACGACTGAAAGCAAACAGAAATGTTAGATCAGTGCTCTTCAACCTTTTTGTCAACGCGGAACGCCTCATGTACTTTCGCTTTTGTCCTGGAACCCCACTAAAAAAAATTAGAAATTACGAATTGCTTGGTCAGAAAATTAAATATTTCGTTGTTACACTAAAAAGAATGATTAGACATTTCAAAACATGAACAGTTTTTACAAAAGTTATTAAGTCAGACATTCAATGACTCTGATGTTGTTTCTTTTCTTTTACAATCTTCTTAAATCGAGGCTCAACGTTGCTTAATGCAATTCTCATACACATATCGACACCCTTCAAGCAACTTCTGTTTTTGTTCTTAATAGTTGTTAAAGCAGAAAATGCTGTTTCACACAAATAGGTATTTGGAAATTGACACAGAAGTTTCAATGCTTCTTTTGAAATTGCTGTCCCTTCTTTGCACAGAAAAATCCAAAAATATTCCTTTCCATTTTTTTCAAAAATTTTCTCCAAATGAACATCATTGCAGATATCCAGGAGTTCTTCATGTTGTTGACAAGGGAAAATGAAAGGATTAACCGCCCACGTACGCAAACGGAAGTACTCAGATTCTTCTTCAGGAAAGTAGCTATTAAAATTTTTCCTCAATAGCTTCAAATACGTCAACACTAATTCCTTTATTTTAACTGCATCCTCAACTTCGGAATCCTCACTTAGAAGTTCATTCATAAATCGAAAAGGAGAATAATCATTTTTTGAAACTTTATTAGCCAAGCAGTCAATTTTTCTTTTAAAGCCATCAATTTTGCCAACTTGGGAAAATATATCTGATCTTTTCACTTGAAGGCTGGTGTTGAGTGTGGACAACATATCGAATATTGAAGCGAGATATGCCAGTTTGGAAACCCATTCATGATCGAGAAAATTGGTAGCCACGAGATAGCCAACGCACCTGGGTATGTAGCAAAAGAGTGACATTATCAGACTCCATTTCTTCACATACTTTTTAAAAAAACTCTTGCAGATTTGCCTTTACCAGCACATTTTATGTAATTCACTGTTTTCACAACTATATCCAAAACCATTTCTAGTTCCGTTTTTATCTGCTTGTCAGAACTAAGCGGTTTTACAGCCAGAGCTTCACAATGAATAATACAATGTTTTAATACACAGTTACAGTTATCAACTGTCAACTATCAAGTGTCCAGTCATCACAGCTGCCCCGTCTGTAGTTAGAGAACAACACTTTTCCCGTGGTATTTGTTTTTCTTTCACGAATTCGTTGAGTTTACTAAACACTTGTTCAGCAGTTGTGTTCACATCCAAGTCTAGACAACACAAATATTTGTCAACAATGCTGTATGAATCAATATCAGGAATTCTTATATACACAAGTAGTTGTGCTCTGCTGCCAATATCAGTTGATTCATCCAGTTGCAGCCCATAACATGGAACTCTTTTGATTTTATATAAAAGTTGTTCCAACAAGTCTTCATCCATATGAAATCCCCGCTTACTGTGGTATCAGACAGAGGTATTTTTTGTAACTTACGTTCACTTTCCTTGTCAAGGAGCTCCTCTGCTACTATTTGCAACGCTGGTTTAATAACTTCCTTGGCCAAAGTAAACGATTTCCTCGTTTTGGGAATATGAATCGACAGTCTTTTTGCTTGTGCACGCTACTTTTCATATGTTTAAAAATGAGATAGTCTTTGTCACGTACGCAGAATGATTTGCTTCTAAGCGTCTTTGTAATTTAGCCGGAATGGCTGAATTAAAAAGTCTGTTATGGCAAATCGAACATTCGGGCAGAGGAGCAACATTCAAAAGTTGGTCATCCGGCAAAAAGAAACCGCATCTCAAATATGTGTCATCCCATTTTCTAACCCTGGCAATTGGATTACATTTGGTCCGCTTCGGCAGAGGTGTCTCTGTGACAACTGAATTGCAAGGCTTATTTCCGCCCACACCTTCGATGTGGCTATTCTTTGGCTTCACATAAAAAAATATGCTATTTTGTTTCATAACTTGACTAAACAATAAAAATTTGGTTGAACACTGTTTTACTCTATTCTCACAAAGGCTCAACAGCAACTCAAGTCTCTAGGCCGTCTGTGTGTACTTCTGTGTTCTGTACTTGGTAATATCCTATGACTGTGATGCAACAATAACGTTATTGTTCATAGAATAACAATGAACAGCAAGTGACGCAATTATATCAATGTTTTATTTGGTTGTTAACTGCACTCTCAGTTAACAAACTGGCCTACTTGACGTGTGAATGTGGTGCAATGATCTAAAAAAATCGGAATGACCCATCAAAATGCTGAAGCAAGAAATCAATTTCCCTAAATAAACGAGGAACCCTCGCAGAACCCTTAAAACTCACGGAACCCCACTACATGTTCCCTGTTGAAGAGCGCTGTGTTAGATGGTTCTACCATCGCCTAAGACAAAAGCCACACACTTGTACTTAAATATAGCAGTTTGTTCTGTCTGGTATGTTTTCATTTTAGAGTGTGGTTGTTGACACTATGTTTTTGTGGTAGGTCTGTGTAATTGGTTGCTGCGCGTTCCTTGGAGCAAACACTTACAATAAAAGCTTTCAAAACATCTGTACAGCTAACACGGTAAAGCAGGCTGGCAGAATCTTGGTTTTCTACGGGTGTCTGAAATATTCATGTTATTTGCTTCGGATAAACAAAAAAGCTTCAAAAGCATCAACACTGCTGTTTTACAGCTGCATTCGTAATTTTGAAACTTTCCACACATGTTGACTGACTGCTAAAAGATACTCAAAATGAGCACTGAAATCTTCTAGCCACAGATATATCATGGAATATTGCCCATTTATCAAATTCTTCTGGTGGAATGGTATTTTTTTGGGAGTCTGGGTAGCGAGAAACCACGAGTTATATCTGTCACTAATTATCATATGCAGGATAGCAAGGTAGAAATCCTCTGTGTGATGACTATATGTTAGAAGATTGCTCGACAATACACAGTGGATCACATGAGCGCTATAGTTATTCTTCCATAAACCATATCCATGTATAGGGAAAAAGCAATGTTCAGATGAAATTGTATCTCCAGATCAGAAGTGGTAATTGTAGGATCCCGGTTCTCTATATTATGACCAGGCTGCATTCTGAGCTTTATTCTCCCACTCAACAACAATGGGATTCTATTTTATTTCATGCAAAAATGTATTGCAAAGATAAATGCTATTGGTACATAAAAAGCTATGCTTACTTGGTTGATCGCCAAATATTGGTGTTCGTTGGGTCTGTAATCAATAAAACAAAATATAATTATATATTCATGGATGTATTAAATCCATCCGGTCTGATTACAAATTATTATTGTTAGAAACTCTTAAAAAGAAGAGCCAAATCACTGTTTCACTTTTCATTTGGTGGCACTCATTTTTTCAAGTGCCCAAGGAATGGAAAAGCTGGAATTTTTTTTCTATATATAAAGGAGAAACATCGCGAAAACCCCCAAAAAGGACGAAATTTGCATTATAATGAAATAGATTTCAAAATGCTCAAACGCTACAAACATTTGTAAAAAAAAAAATTAAAAACTCCTGACTCACCGAAGTATCAGATGTTGATTTGTTCTCTCCAAAAGAAAATCCTGACGATACAAAACTGAAACCAGAAGTCTTCGATGTATCACTCGCTAAAACGAAATAACAACATTTAGATTGAGCATGACAATTTCATCATCAGTGGAATTTATTCAAGCATGCATGAATCAGTCTATGCTCAGCGCTCGGGTCACTAACTTAGTCAATAAAATCAGGAAGAAAAATACATACCTGTAGTTTGTTGACTCCCGAACACTGGTATTGACCCCTGCGTCGTTGGTTGACCTCCGAACACTGGTTTTGACCCCTGCGTCGTTGGTTGACCTCCAAACACTGGTTTTGACTCCTGCATCGTTGGTTGATTTCCGAACACTGGTTTTGACTCCTGCGTTGTTTGCTGACCTCCGAATAATGGTTTTGACCCCCGCAGCAACTATAAAAACAATATGAATAAGCAAATAAACTACGGCTATACTGTTTTTGACACAATTGAGTATTAGAAAAATAAAATTGTTAAAAAACTCAAACGAGGATTATCAGTATTCAGTGTTTGCAAGTTGTTGGTTGTTAGACAACCTCTTTTGGTCTCTGCTTCTGGCCTTGCTCAGAGTGAACTTCAATAATGAAAAAAAAAACATTTTTTTTTAGTTCTCAAATATTTACAAGATGATATTTACTTACTCCGAAAGAAATTCCAGAAGATGCAGAGGAACTTTGAAATCTAAATACTGGCGAAGAACTTGGTGCAGAAGATTTTGGTTCTTCTGAAAAAGTCAAAATCGGAAGTTATCTGCTATTGGAAACCTTTTTGTAGTTTGATCACTACCAAACACTCAAATGGAGACATGTCTAGCGCAGTGTGGCAGAATTGGGTTTTCTCATCGGGTGTCTGAAACGTTAATGCCATTTCTTCGGATGGTCAAAAAGCTTCAAAACCATCAACAATGCTATTTCATAGAAGTAAAATAGTACTATTGATGATTTTGAACCTTTTTCTTTCTTTTGTTAGCTAGCACACTAAAAAAAGAGATATTTTATAGTTTTAGCAAGATTTTATCATAAATTATTACCAGTTTGCTAAATTTTCTTCTGGTGAAACTAATTTTCTTTAAGTGCCTGAGTAGCTGGCATTCTGCCTGTCTGGTATAGCGAATGAATTATCTTGAAGTTTCTTAAGTTTTTTCGAATGACTTTGTTGAATACATCACTGTATATCTTTTTAGGAGCAACGTGTAGAATATCCTTATCTGAATAATCAGGTATTTTGAAATTCTGACTGAAAGCACGTTAGTTTTTTATTTATTTGAAATTGATTATATTTATTTTGCAGTGAAAAGATATATATATATATATATATATATATATCATATTTTATGTTGTAAATTTTGACATTAATCAGGACTCTGCAGCAAAATGGGTAAACACGGTCAAATACCACTAATATCGTTATCTAAAACCACAGATCCACATTGTTTACATGTTTGAAAAGCAAAATATATTGCAACTGTAGGCGTAAAAGCCGAATTACTGGCGTTTCTCATAAATCTTAGGCATTTCATAAAACTAACTATGGTTTGATAAATTATTATTATAGCGACAGGCATGTGCAGTAAATATCTGTAAAATATTGCTTTAAATACTACAAAGACTTCTGAGGATAGCATTTGTCAGATTTGTTATCAGATATTGGAAACAGACAGATATTCCGGCATTTAGTACAAATACGGTCTTTAAGTGATTATTCGTTAATTTTTTTCTGTATATTATGCTCAACTTGGTTAATAACATTGAATATGATTTACCCTACTAGTGCAAAATGAAATGGAAAGGAAAATGAAGTGAACTTTATTTCACAGTACGTAAATGAAAATGTTTACAATTTTATCGGTTGAGAGATTTATCTGTTTCTTGCCATTCCATTCAGTGTGGAACTAAGGAGGATAGAGTGATAATATCGACCATCGCCTCGAGACTGTGGGTTACAGTCCCTTACCCAGGGTTATCAGAGATTTTTAATTGACTGATCTTCACCATACTTTGCAGGGATTCGAGCCTGCGTCATTCGTTAGGTGTTACGTTTAGCAGTTATTGTTTCATATCTTCACCGCATATTAATATAATTGTATAAAAGCTCAAAATAGTTGAAAATATATTCCTTGCAAATGGGACTAGGCATTGCCCTACTCGGTAGAGGCGAAAACGAGTTTCCCTGCAGAATATTAACATGCAATGTACCCTGATGTGTAATCAGAGTTTATCCAATAATGATCAGATGATAATTCCTATAAAAGAAGAGGTGACAAATTAACCTTTCATTACTGTCGAATAGATTTTGAAATAAGTCGTGACTTGATTTGTGACTCGTAACTGTATGGATCGACTTGACTTCCGACTTGAAAGAACAGTGACTCCACTTGCCCCGAGATTATTAATTGATTGATTGAAATTAATTTAAGACTTCTACTCGAAGTGGAGTGACTCGTTGCCGCCAGAAACAGAACAGAAAATCGGGAATAACTCACCAATTGTAGGAGCTGAAGGATTAGGTGCATCACAACACGGGCATTTTGAATCTGTTGCAACATTAGGAGAATAACACTCAGGACATTCCCACATACCAGCTTCTTTATTTTTAACCAAATCTCCTTTTGAAGTAATGTTAACTGACTGAGGTGGTACATTGCTAGAAGATAGAAATATATTGGTGAAAATTGTTGTACATATATGGAAGACAAAGAAAGAAGAAGATAGAATTCTAAAAACTGAATATGGTCGGGTGGAGGAGATTACGAAGAGACATTGCAACCTTTTACCCAGTTGGAAATTTAGTTTTGTTGAGTATGAGTCACTGATGGATCGCGCCTTGGGAGCGCGATCTAGCCGTGACTCATACTCAACAAAAAATTATGAAGCAAAAGATTTCTGAATGAACTTATCATGAAATATTGCCTCTTAGAAAGTCACAGTATAGCTGACATTCAGTATATACAAGTTCCGCGAAATGAACCACAGACTCCGCATAATCAACTCGTGAATCTTAATATCATAAGAATATAAACTTTCATTTCTGGCAGTCACAGCTGCGTGGCGGAACTTTGATTTTTATAAGCTTTATTTTATTTTTAATATTAGCGAAATCCAAAAACTTACTTTTCATTTGTAGGTTGACTTGGGGTAGTAAAAGTCTGTGATGTAGTAATAGTAGATAACTTGAAAGATAGTGTTGGTGTTGTAGTAGTGGTACTTGTGAAAGTAGGAACATTTGACTTGATTGCTTTCATAGTTGTAGAAGTAGAGAATGAAACCTCTTTAAATGAGAAAAGCGAGAAATTCAATAATAATTCAAATGCAGATGTATATGGATATTGGATAATACAAAAATTGATACTAAATTTCCAAAATTTGTCTGGTTGTGTATTTCTTATGCCCTGGGCAGGTACTTCGATATGTATTTAGAATTCTCATAATAATATTGAAGTATTACAGCACCGTTCAAAGGGCAGGGCTGAAACATGGCTAAAACACATTAGATTCCACTACAAAGATCTAGGGTGATGCTTCTCAAACTTTCTTCGTTGCGACGCCTTTAAAAAGGGTTACTTGACTAGTGCCGCTCCAACGACAAATGATAGAAAATACTTTGCTGTCCAGTCATCGAATTGTTCACGTCTATGGTGACACAACAATGAAAATTTATTTTTGAAATATCCTTTACAAGATTTAGTGAGTTGAAAATGTATGTGAAAAGTGCATTGTGTGACTCTGTTGTTGTTGACATTGTTGCGGCGCACTCTTTTGGATATAATATTTCCCAATTAACTGATACTTCATTTTATTTCACCATTGCTCTGAAAAAGTCTGTTTGAATGAACATTCGAAACCTCAGCAATACCCATTGTTTGCTTCCCCTGGTTGTGCCTATTCTCTAACAATACCTTTGCCTTGTATTATATCTTTTGCCTGATCAATAATTTTAGCGAAATCAGAAGCTTCTTCCGAAGTTTTGAATCGAACAGCAAGTAATTCTGGTTTTGGTTGAACATCTGTATCAGAATTATCCAGTGCCGTCCAAGTCCATGCTTTATCAGAATTTCCCATTTGAGATAATTTCATTTCCGGAATAATGTAATGATTAGCACAAAGTTTGAGAACCTAGAAATAAAAAAGGAAGGTATTTACACAATATGTTGGGCAATTCAACCTGAATATTTGAGAGTAACTGGATAATGAACTATTTTAAATGTCTATAATACAGTTGACATGGCACTGATTTCCTAGATGCAGTCATATGTGATGGGGCAGTCATGGTCAATAAAATAATAGCCATATGCCCATACTATGCCATGTTAACAAAGATTGTCATTTTTTCCACAAATTTTCAATTAATCAGAAAAAAATTTCTTTCAAAGAAAATTCCAATGCAACCTCTTTTTTGGGATAAATGACAATCCTCATTTCAATGTAAAATCCAACAGAGGAAACCTACCTGTTCTCTTCTCATTAAAATTCTACATTTGTTATTGTTATTATTATGAAGTATCTTCATTTCACCAACTCCTCGTTCTTTCCATTGTTTATCAACATATCGGTATAACTTGACACGGTGACAGTATAGTATCTGAAAAAACATAGAATTCAAAAAGCATTTTATAGAACAATGATTCTCACAATAAAGAAAAGAATGATTCCGGAAATGTTTCAAAGCAAGTGCTGTATGTAAAGGATTTTTTTCTGTATAGAGATATGGACATTAAGATAAAAAATGTTCTTTAAAACATGTTTTTTCATTTAGCACATAATTATAGCGGTTCAATTCTGTTTGGGATGTTTTTTCACTCACAGTGCTATAGTTGGTACTAAATTTTACAGTAACTCTGTGTCATACAAGTGGCCTTTGTTCGGTTTCTTTTAGGTGCTTCTCGATGCTTTGCTTGAAGTGAATCAGAAAAACAAACTGGAGTAATGTCAACTGTAAGTGAGGAGTATTATACGATAAATCACTTCATAAAATTACGACGAAACAGTGGAAAATGACCGCAAACTAAAAACACTGATATGAGATGACATTGTTGGTGCTTTTGAAGTATTTTCATCTATCTATAGGAAGCAGGGTACAAGGGCAAAGATTATTTGACTTATGTGCGTCCATCCAATATTTGACAATAATGATATACAATTTCTTATTGAGATTTATTCCTTATTAGTGACAATGAATTGACATCGGACGTTGTTAATACTTGATAATAATTTAAAGACTGAGAAAGCTATTGAGTGCGCATATCCTCAACAGTTTTAAAACACTAAAAATGGAATGCAGATAGTTGTATTTGCCCTGGGGGAAGGTAAAACCAATTACGACTTTGTTTCAATTTGGCCGTATTCTACATCACGCTAGAAATACGCTAAGCGATTCTAAACTTCGCACTTTTAGAGCATTTAACCAAAATAAAACTGTTGGAATTTCCATGGTGCTTCAAGAAAACCAAAAGTTAAAAAATTGAAATCATATTAACCTCTTCATCCTCTTCACCAGTTTTTGTTTCAACCTTATCAGGAAGTTTAATTATGGGTTCAAAATGAGGACCATCTCCAGATTCATTATAAACATCTTCAGGTTCATCTTCGTTTGCATCGTCTGCTGCTTTGACAGGTTCTAAACATAATAGGCTGGCATAATTTCTGGTACTCTGCTAAACACACAACAGAAGCTAAAATATACATTTCGAGAATCATTCTTTGCAAAAGGAATAAAATGTTGAAAAGCAGTGTTGTGGGAGATTCAATTCAATAGAAAAACATGAATGAAAGAAAACAAGCTACTTTCAATCTACGTGTGAGCGATAACTTTTTTGAGACAATAATGGATGGCATCACTGAGGAAAAGTCATCTGTGATGCTTACTTGATAAAATAAAATTGTTCCATTTTGTTTGGAATGGATTCCTAGAATTTAGTTTAAACAATCTGATTGGAATTTGTTTAAATATTCACTGGTCAAAAAATTCACATAACATCTCAAGCAAAAAATAACAATTCTAAAGAAGTACCAGTATTATTAGTGGTTATCGGCTTCTGTGGAGAACCAGCAATCATTGCCGCCAGATTAACAGCAGCAGCAGAAGGTTTAGGAAAAGCAGATGCAAACTTCGGTATTACAGTGTCACTGGCAGATGTTTTTGATGCTGAAAAGACATTTTACATGATATTAGAGAACAAATTTCCAGGCAGGGTGCCATAGCAATTTGAGAGACAATAATATTGTTCAATTGATTCAAGAATAGATAATGTGATATTAAAATTAAACATAATATAATAAACAAACAAAGAAATTGTTAAGCACAACAAACGTTGCAATCATTTTCTGGAAATAATACAGGTTTTTTTCCCTTAAACTAATTATGAATCACTGAAAATTGCAAATTAAATAGTTTAAGGATCTGCAAAGTTTGGATCAAATATTTAGAACAGTTCGACGGAGGTTTTAAAATGAAAAAAATTGAAAGATTTCTCTTAAACTCAAATACCTGTATGTGACACAGTTGCCGGATCATTAGTTGAAGTAACTTGATCATCAGAAGCAGATTGTTTTGGTGGTTCTTTGAACTGTGGTTTAACTGTTGGATGAACAGGCGTACCTAACCGGAATATTATATAATATTAATAATGTAAAATTATTTCAAGCTTGGGAATGAAAGTACTTTTATTTTAAAAAATTGAAGAAATATTTTTCTAACTGATTGACCAACTGTTAACCTTTTTTCTTTTTTGTTTTGAAATTGTTATGAAATCTTTTCACAAAAGCGTAACTATAATTATTCCCATTAACAAAATTAATAGAAGAAATCTCTATCACCACATAATAGCATTTGAAAATGTCAGGCATCCGAAGAATAATAATCCTATTATAAAAAAAATTAAAATTAATTCAAAAGTGTTGCCAAAACATATCAGATGTTGAGAGTCTCAAACTCTTGGTCTTCTGATACAATATTAAAAACAATTGAAATCAAGCTCCAATATTACTGATAGTGATTTTAATGTTGTCTATTTCATTCCCAGTCAGAAAACTTCCCTCCAGGCACGTTTAGTTAAGTATGACGTGCCACAAGGCACGGTTCATCTGTGATTCCTAATTGACAAAACTAAATTTCGGATTCCTTTTAAAGAAACAACAAAAAGTTTGAAATGGCTTAAAGAAGCAAAAATTCTGCCGTTGAATTAATTACCTCCGCTAATTTTCGTATTTGCTTCTCTACCCTCTATAAAATTATCTTTGAACGAACTCGCAAGTTCAGGAGTTTGGAATTTGATTGCAAAACCTTCTTGTTTACTTTCTTCTTCAGCAAAATCAGTAGCATGCCACACCCAGGATTTGTTAGATTTTGGCATCGGTTTCAAATCCAGATCCTTGCCAATATAATGGTTGCAGCAAATTTTGAGGATCTGCAAAATGTTGTTTTTAAATTTAAGACAACGGTGGAGATATAGGTTTTGCTTGGATCAGGAGAAATGAAATGAACTTTATTTCACTGTATACAATTAACAATGTTTACAATTATATCTGGTTACGAGAGTTTTCTTGCATCTTGCCATTCTATCCTGTGATTCGAACCAGAGTCATTCGTTAGGTGTAACGTTCGGCAGGTATTGTCAGTTTCATCACGCCACCACGGCCCGGAGCAGGGAGAATTATTATATTAACATTGTGAAATCTGGCAAAAACTCTGACGCTGCACTATGGGCAAAATGAGCATACAGTATATTTTATTGTTTCTGAAAACATGAAATTCAATTCTACTGAGGTGCATTGCAATTTTAATGTTGCTAAATGGCATTCCTTGTCATAACCAAAAAAAACGATTTTTCTTTATGATGGTTTCCTTATTCCGACCAATTACCTGATCCCGTCTCATGAGAAGTCTGTATTTTCCAGTTTCCTTGTGTTTTAATATTTTCATGATACCAACTCCTCTTTCCTTCCATTTACCTTCATGCCATCGAAACAATTTAGCTCTTTCTGAAAACACTGCTTCTTCGTCCTCTTCTCCCGTTCGAACCTACATATTAGAATTCTTTTTTATTGAAGTTAGCTTTGATAAAGGCCAAGCTACCACAAAATGCAGTACAGTACCAGCAAAGGGACTTCAAGTGGGAAACAACCCTGACAAGAACCGAACCACTACTGTAAAAACAGCAACTAGTACCTACCTTGGGCGATTATAATAAGTTGTCTTTTACGACATGCAGGAAATACCACAGAACTATTCTAAAGCCTGTACCGACATGCTTATCTATGTAGACAAACGGAACAACGTACCTCGACTTCGGGCAGAGTAACAATTGGTTCGAAATGAGGACCAGCATCATTATAAGATGTCTTGGCATCCTCGGCCTCTTCATCTGCTTTTAATTGAATATTCGCTCTATCCATTTCCTCTGGCGTTGAAAATTTAAAATTCCATTCTGGAAAATAAAACCACGAATGTTCTGATTTGTTATGGTTTTCCAGTTTCCACTATAATATACATAAATGATTCAAATAAATATCAGATTTGGATGATTTGAACTGTCATTTCAGTGAATAGATTTTTTTCCCTCCACTCAAGGTCTGAAACAGCACTCAAAGAACCAACCAACAACTAAGACCAGGGGAAAGCACAAAGGTTTTCTAAATCATAAATTTCATTTTACCATGCATAAGCCACATAATAACCTTGATATATGATCAACAGTGATTTCAGGTTAACGAAAACATGTGAGAGTAAAATATTCCTCAGCAAAAATTTTCTTCAATATATTTTAAATTTACCGTAGCATATATTCAAGAAAATTTCCACTCGTATAAAGTAAAAACTTGTTCATATATAAAATCCATCAATTATCAAATAAATCAGATTCTGAAGAACTTGATCAGGTAAAAATAAGTAAATCTGAAATTGTTAATTTTAATAGCAACAGCTTAATTTTACACACAGGGTGGATTTTTGCTGACACTTAGTCAGTCTCGATTGAAATATGAAAAAAATTAAAGATGATCAAATAAAAATACGGTTAGATATAAACTCGCCGTCCTACTTTATTGAACTCTAATTTAGTATTCCTCTATAATATGTGCCGAGAGATAACTCTCTCTTTTATCCTGACGTAAACATACCCAAACATGAACATGTGAATTTGTTGCTTCATAGAAAGCATTTTGTATTTTCCCTGTGTTGCGCGATAAGGATTTTCGCTTTGTAGGCATTTTGTGTTTTACGACTGTGTTAGGCCGATTATTATTGCAGTCTGGTAAATGAGTTTAGTTTCGGGACTATTGTATTATAGTGTTCTGGCTAAGTTTGGTTGTGATAAGTTAGTGATATTATTTATAGTTAGGATAATTATTACTGCTCATATGTATTGCAATAGTTAACTGTAGAATATTTATAATGTATTACAGTGGCTGTGTCATCATATATTAGTTTTATCGTAAATTTTCGAAGGTCTCATGCTGTTCAACATTTACTACTTGTTTGGTGAGATCATTGAATACAGTTCAGTTTCATTGGATCTCGTTGCATCTTTACTTTGGACTTTAATTGGGCAGATGCTGGAGATTAGGGAATTGCGCATGAAACTCCAAGAAACAGTCACGTTGGGAGTTCATTTGAAAAGAAATTTAAAATCGTTCGTACTACCAGATAAATAAATACTACCAGACTGATCAGTGGTCAAAAATGTTACAACTAACGAACAAAAAAACATTTTTCACTTACCATTTGCAGGAGTAGTTTGATCCTTCTTTTCAGGAACATTGATATGTTTTGGATAATTTATCTCAAGTTGTTGTTGAGTTGGCTGGAAAGCTTGAGGTCCTCCTTTCTCCGCTGACTGGAAAAATTCCAATTATAATGTTAGATTGATGTCAGTGATTATAAAACTTCACCAAAAAAATTAGCAACTATGAGCAACGGTGATAACGTCTTTGTTTTTCATGCCATTTTTTGTTTCCAGAAAGACTTATTCATTAAAGCTATTAACACCTCTAACCAATGACAATTTTGAAAGCTGGCAGCCACTCTGACACCCTAACAAAATGTGTATCACCAGAAGAAAATTTGAAAATGTGCCATCCATTCAAATATGTGGTTGCAATCAAATTATAAAAAAGTTCAAAATTATCAGAAGCAAATGTCTTGAACATTTCAAACACCCGAAAAAAATAAGATTCTATCACCCTGCCTGTTAAAATCTAATCAAAGATGGTGAAATTTGACTGATTTCCCATGATCAAATTGAAAATTTTTATTTATCAGATCACTGTCTTATAATAAATAAGCAAAGACATCATTTTTACAAAATTGTGATCATATATAGCAGTGTTGATGATTATGGAGCCTTTTATATAAATCTGAGAAGATTATAATAAGGTTCAGACACATGAAGGAAAACAAGACTCCGTCAATATACATAATTGAGCTAAAAGAATTTTAAAAGCACACTTAACTTATTTTATTTACAGTAGCTACCCTAAGATTTGCTGTCATTTATTAAATATACTTGGTATGTATATATACCGTGATTTTGCGAGAAAATGAAAGAAGAATTAAAACATAAAATAAAAAGATCAAATCCCATAATGTATAACGATTAATTCCCTATTTTCTACTAATGACATACTCCAAATCAACTCATTTTGCCGTACACTCGAAATGATAAATGTGCATCTTAATTGATTGATTTTGGGGTATTTTTTTCTGATGGCGGTCTCATTTTCTTGTTCGGTTGTCTGTTTAACAGAGTTTGCTCACGGTTGCATTTCAGAAATTCCGTAATTCATTCAAATCTTGCAGATATATATATTTTTGTTCATTCGAAAGTAGGTTGGGTTAAATTAAATTTATGAATTAGTTTCGATTATCGTTGTATTACTTTATACGCAGTCTGTCTTCATTACAAGTTCAATTCAATTAAAAAATAAATAAGATTAAACAAAGTAAAAGTAATCAGCAACAAACGCCTACAGCAACTGAGGTAGGATAGCTTAAATGATTTACATATAACTGTTTATTATTTCATTTCATTCCTACTATTTTACCAATTTCATGATTTTTCAATTATTCCAAATTAGAATTTTCATTTTTAGCATTCTGAAGGTAACAAATTTTCACCCAAATCAAAGTAACATTCCCTTTTTTTCAAAACTCTGAAATATGACATGATATATTTATAGATCTAAGTTTGATATTATTCTGCTATAATAACGATCTTATCTCAATTTCATGAAATGACTCTGATAAAGCAAATAAGTCAAAAATATCAGATTCAAAAGCCTGATGACAAAAATATTCAATGAGCATTTTATTGAGTAGATTATTTTATTCAAAATATCCAGCTTTCTAAAGAGCAACTACTATAGAAAAAGTATTATAATAAATTTATATTTTAACAGGGAAAGAAAGAAGATGTTTAGGGTGCAGTTTGTGATCAACTCACCAAATTAACGTTTTGTTTCATTTTTCATCCTTTTAAAATCCTTTTAATATTTACTTTATATATATTTTCTGATTAAGAGAGAATAAATTGGCCACTTATCAAGTTTTTGAATCGATTTATGTGATCGAATCAGATTTTGGGAGAATCAATTCAATTCTTGAATGTTTTTTCTCCATAATTGATTCAAAATATAAATGATTCGAAAAATCGCAATTGTAGCCGTATCGCTCCGAATCATTAATATAATTGCAGAATAACAGAATCAATATTTGTTATACTCTCATCCAGACAATAGTTTCTGGACTCCAGGAGAATGGTGTGTCAGCAAAATTTAAAAAAAAAAAAGAAGCAAGTGCTGGTGTTGGTGCAGTGCTGGTGAGTTTGAAGCCTTTTTTTTAACAGTCCTGTTGTCAGTTGGGATCTAAGTAGCCTAGTCAACTAAATGTCTTAGCTATTAGCACAGTGGCCGGTTGGATTTTTTTGCTTCGTGTCCTGTAAGTTCAGCCCATTAAAAACCCAGGTCTACCAGTAGACCAGTGCTCAGGGTGTAATTTTAGGACAAAAAAATGGATGTCTAAGCGACTTTAGCATTGTGGCAGTAAGTTGTTGAGAATTCCAAAAAAAATCCAATTTCCATTTTTCTCGAAACAGAAAAAATGGACATACCGTATACGATTCTTGCTTTAAACTTGTGATATCATGTTCAATGATAAAATTAATATATTTTTAAACATTTTTACTTGGGTATTTGTTATTAATGACTGAGTTATCAAAAATCTCAAGACATGATCATAATAGGAACAGATTCCTGTTCAATTTGGAAACCTTTGTTTGCATTGTTTTTTTTTTTTATTAGATATACTTTTCAGTTTTTAAAACACTGAGATGGCAAAAATATTAGAAGGTTACACAATGTTATTAACATCATTCTAAATTCATTATGCAATCCAAATTAAGGAATAAAAGTCATTGCCTCATACATACTGGATGATATTTGTCTCCATCATGTTCATTTCCACTTTTATTGAGATTTACAAACAAAGGTTTTTTTCCCCACATTCCAACCGATTCACCTGTACTTTCACCAAAAACAAATCCGCTGTTTGAGTTTGATTTTACTAGATCTCCAAATGATACTACGTCGACATAACTACCAAAAGTAAACCCAGAAGTGGAATTTGAAGTTGTTGTGTGGCTAGAAAATCCTGATAAATTACATAAAAGTAAATTATTTGTTTTGTTGAGTATAGGTCACTGCACAGTCAGGAAAGTAGTGGCCAGAAATTCAAAAGTTTAGAAGAAACTGGCTTGAAAAAAACTTCTTACATAAAACTGTCATGTGACACTGTAGAACCTCAACAGTAAATAAGTGTGAATTGGAAGCCAATCAAGTGGACGAGTTTAATATTTTGTTCGAAGAAATGAGAGCAGACAGCTCTTTCAAACAAAACCCATTCCAATATCTGTAAAATAAACAATGCGACGCAACGATGTGACAAGCTTTGCAAGCCAGAAAATAGCTTGGGACCAATCATATTGACCACAAGTGATTGAAGACGGTCAAGCATTCCAAGTGCTATTCCTAAAATTCTACAAACGTTTCAACATTCGTAAAATTTCAGACTGATTCACAGAAAACTAGGGAGCTTTAGACAAGTAAAATAAGATTGCATTCCCCTTAATCACTCAAACCAATATCAGATAGAAATGTTTCGATGTATCAGTATAGGAATGTTGTTTCTTAGTTTTTGGTCAAAATATTAGGCTGTCAACCCTGAGACGGGCCGTGGGAACACTAAATCATATATACAATTAAATGTAAATGTATTATTTTAGTGTTTGTGAGTATTAAAATAGGGGGTTATGATTGGATGAGGTCAACAGATTCATGTTATTTGAGACTGGAAAAATTACATCCCCTCCACCCCCACCCCTCAAACAGCCTGAGTGCATTCTAACACCCCTTTATGAGAGCAATATTGACATGGTAAATTTGTTACGGTAAGTGTGCACCACCGATGTACAGTTCATTTGTAGCGTATGTTTGGTACCTTAACGTTACTGACTGGGCTACGTTAGCTGAATAGGTATAAGTGTTATGAATATGCCTCAAGCTGGGAGCTGAATATAAGTGCGAAATATATGCTGGGTTTCACTATCTAAAAAAGCAATGTTTAGTCTTGTTTTGTTGAACCAAGGTTAGAGAAGAGATTACCTTGTTGTGGTTGAGAGGATATTCCGAAAGTAGATGGTGCACCTAAAAAGGTGAAGAAAATACAGCTAGGCATTTTTGAATACCGGTACCTGAGAAACGGAATCAAATATATTGGCTACAGAAAATCGCATAATAAGTTATAGGTGGGTCAAAAAATCTTTAGCAAAAGATAGTGGTCAAAATATCGAAACTATCACCACCATATATTTAAAATACCTGGCTTTAGAATATAAATTTATTAGAGAGTATTAGCCCTGTACTGATATCAGATAAGCGAATAGATAAATAAAATCTTATGTGGGGTTTACGTCACTATTTTAATGGTTCATCCTGAGCAAAGGTGTATACAAGTGGCCACTTATGTGAAAAGAGAGTCAATGCTGTTGGGAAAATGTGATCTTGATGTGAGCTGAGGCTATCCAAATATATTACCCAATACGGTTCATCAAATTGTTTATAATGACTATTCGACTTGGTCTTTGAGTACACATGGTGACAAAAATAGCACAAAGCAAACTAGATTACGCAAAGTTGAAAAAGAGTTTTCAAGGACATTACCAAAAGTTGTACTGGGAGTTGTGGTGGTATTAGCAGAACCTTTTGCCAATGGAAATGAATAAATTTTTTGATAATCTTATTCTCACAAATACATATTCATAATCAAACATTCTTTGTGTCGTTATGTGTGGTATAGGCTATCGATAAGTGCACTTTTTTAATCTTAAAGTATTTTAGAATATGCAGTCACTCATGTTAAGATACAGCTAGTGTACCTAGATTTAGATGTCTTATTTTAGTGCCTGAAGGTAATGGAATAGGACATTTGAAGCTAAAGGCTTCAAAACTATCGACACTGCTTTGCAACCATGGTGTTAATGGTTAGAAGTCTTTCAACAGTGCAACTAAAATATCTAAACATTTATTTCAAATACTTGAAAAAATCAAGATTTTGTATAGAGTATTGCTTCACATTGGGTGTCAAGAATTATCATGTCTTTTTCCTTAGTTAGATCAAGGATCTTGAAAGTCATCAATACTGCTATAAAGCACAAAGAAAAAAAAGGAAAAAGATATTTTTAAAAAAGTGAATCTCTCTCAATATATTCAAAAATAAAAAACTTGTCTATAAAAGTATGGAATATTTTTAATTAGAACGCAATCAATTATCAGATTGCTTGAAATTCAAATCTAATATAAAAATAATCGCTCTCCAGAACATATACGCAAATTTTCCCATTGGAACTATCGTTGAGTCAAACATGCTTACCACTAGTACTCATAGATTTTCGAGAAGTGAATATTGGTGGAGAAACAACGCTGGACGAAGTATCGGCAGCATCCTGTAAAAATATTATCATAAATAATACTGTATAACAGAATATTAATCATAGCAAAATATAAACTGAACAGTGATAATAATCAGTATAACGCGTTTTCCTATTTTAAAAAACCAAGTTGAATATGCAGCAATTTAAACAGATGGAGAGATGTTGAACTATTGCCGAGATATTTTCTCAAATATCAATGGTATAAATCTCAATTATGAAGGATGCCATAGCTACCGTTTGATGACGCCATTGGTCTCTCACTTGTTCCACATTGGATGGATTGATACAAATCAAGATATATACCTAACTGAATTGAGTTTAAAACAATTCTAATTGCATAAAGTGAGATCAAGACCACTTATATTATAAATGAAACATGACATATATGCCTGATATGAAATGACCATATGTGCTTCATTAATTTTTTGATTACTAACTGTTGTTGTGCTGGTTGGCTTGGAAGAATTTCCAAAAGAAAAAGTACTCTTCACTGTTGATTTGAGGTTGAATATATCAGGTTTCAGGGCATTGGGATCAGCTGTGAATATAATTGTGGATACATTGTTTTCCCATTAAAATTTATTCTAAGCAGATTGAGAAGGACCTAAAATCCCATCTTGCACTGCTACAAGTAGAATAATAAACTTAGGCTTGTGGTACACATCGATTTCCTTCTCCTCAACAAAGACAACTGGTAAATAACCTCATACTCATAACAAATGGCACAATCCCATTTACCCGATTCTTTAAACAGACCATTAGGTGAAATATATTTTTTGTTATCCACCAGTATATATATTTTTTGTTTATTGAAATAAGTAAGTATACATACATTGTGGCTAAACTGGTTTTGATACTAGTGCCGAAAACTCAACATTTCAAACAAAATAACATATTCATTAAAGAATTATTCATATTCAAAAGATGCATTTACCTAAATATTTACTACTAATTAGCAGGAAGTCACAAATTTTGGAAGTGTTAGTTTGAGTGAAAAAAAATACATTGTCTTCCTGTATTGAAAACTATCATAACAGAAAAGATCAGTTAGTATGCTCTACTCTAGGCAGGATATATAAGTGCTGCTCATTAAGTGCAATCGATTTTACATTAGTGTTGGGGAGACTCAATCACCTTTTTTAATGACCTGACTTGTCAAAATGCAGACATGACTTTACTTGGGACTTGATAAAAATTCACCCACAGTCTGCAATCATGATCTTTTGAAAAATCATGTTGTCTGTTGTCTGGCATTGCCTGACTCGGCAGAGGAGAAAATGCGTCTCCCTGTGGCATACTAACATGCCATGTACCCTGATGTGAAATCCGAGTCTAACCAATAATGATCAGATGATAATTCTAAGTGGGCACTCATAAAAGAAAAGGTGACAAATTAACCTTTCATTACTGTTGAATAGATTTTGAAATCAAGTCCTGACTCCATTTGTGACTCATAAATGTATGGATCGACTTGACTTGCGACTTGAAAGAACAGCGACTCCACTCGCCCCGAGACTATTAATTGAAATTAATGTAAGACTTGGATTCGAAGTGGAGTAACTCGTTGCCACCAGAAACAGAACAGAAAATCGAGCAATAACTCACTAATTGTAGAAGGTAACGGATTAGATGCATCACAACACAGGCATTTCAAATCTGTAGCAACATTAGGAGAATAACATCCAGGACATTCCCACATACCAGCTTTTTCTTTTTTAACCAAATCTCCTTTTGGAGTTATGTTTATTAGTTGAAGTGGTACATTGCTAGAAGATAGAAATATATGGTTGAAAATTGTTGTACATAGATGAAAGACAAAGAAACAAGAACATAGAATTCTAAAAACTGAATATGGTTGGGTGGAAGAGATTACAAAGAGACATTTCCAAGCTTTTGCCCAGTCGTAAATTTAGTTTTTTTTTAGTAGATGGATCGTGGCCTTGGTAGCGCGATCTATCGGTGACTCATACTCAAGCAAAAGATTCCTGACTGAACAGTGTATGATTTATCACGAAATACTGCTTTTTAGAAAGTCACAGTATAGCTGACGTTCTGTATATACGAGTTTCGCGAAATTAACCTCAGACTTTGCATAATCAACTCGTGAATCTCAATATTCTGAGAATTTTACTATTTTCTTTCATTGGCAGCCACAGCATTGCGCTGAACTTTGATTTAAGAGCTTTATTCTATTTATAACAATAGCAAAATCAAAAGACTTACTTTTGATATGAAGGTTGATTTGGGGTAGTAAAAGTCTGTGATGTAGTAATAGTAGATAACTTGAAAGATGTCGGTGGTGTGTTGTAGTAGTGGTACTTGTGAAAGTAGGAACATTTGACTTGATTGCTTTCATAGTTGTAGAAGTAGAGAATGAAACTGCTTTAAATGAGAAAAGAGTGAAATTCAATAATAATTAAAACGTGGATAGTGGATATGAGTAGTGGATAATACAAAAATTGATACTAAATTTCCAAAATTTGTCTGGTTGTGTATTTCTTATGTCCAGGGCATATACTTCGATATGAATTTAGAATTCTCATAATAATATTTAAAGCATTACAACACCGTTTCAGAAAGGCGGGGCCGAAACATGGCTAAAACTCATTAGAGTCCACTAAAAGGGTCCAGGCTAACATTTCTCAAACTTCCTTCATTGCGACGCCTTTAAAAAGGGTTACTCGACTGACGCTCTAACGATCAAACGGTAGAAAATACTTTGCTGTCCAGTCATCGAATGGTTTATTTCTACGGTGACACAACAATGAAAATGTATTTTTGAAATATTTTTTGCAAGATTCAGTGTGTTAATGATGAAAATGTATGTAAAATGCAGGTTAAAAGCAGTTTGCATCATAGGCGTGCAAAAAATGGGGATTTTTCACAATTTTATTTTTATTTTGTTTTATTTAGTTTTGCTGATTTAGGGTGAGTCGAAAAATAACAAACAATTCTAAAAAAGTACCAGGTTTACTAGTGGTTATTGGCTTTTGTGGAGAACCAGCAATCTTTGCCACCAGATTAACAGCAACAGCAGAAGGTTTAGGAAAAGCAAATACAAACTTCGGTATTACCGTGTCACTGGCAGATGTTTTCGATGCTGAAAAGACATTCTACATGACGTTAGAGAACAGATTTCCAGGCAGGGTGCCAGAGCATTTTGAAAGACAATAATAATGTTCAATTGATTCAAAAATAGCTAAAGTGGTATTAAAATCATACCTATTATAATAAACAAACAAAGAAACCTTGAATAAGAAAAAATAGTTAAATACAACAAACGTTTCAATCATTTTCTGAAAATAATACAGATTATTTTTATCATACTGATTATGAATCACTGAAAATTGAAAATTAAATAGTTTAATAATTATGAATCCGAGTTTGAATCGAATGTTTAGAACAGTTCGACAAACTACACCCCAATCATGAATTTATTGTGTCAACCATTAGCAATCGGTGTATAATGCCCCAATATCACATCCAGTGACTTGAAAACTATAACAATGGATCCAAACTAATTGCAAGTTTATATTCCAATAATTTGCAACACAATGAATAAAAACATACCAGTATAAGTAGTGGAACTAGAGCTCTTTGAGGGACCAGCAATCGTTGCCGCAAGATTAACAGCAGCTCCAGAAGGTTTTGGAAACGCAAATGCAAACTTAGGTGTTGCAGAGTCACTGGCAGATGTTTTTGAATCTGAGAAAATGTTTACATGTCATTAGATCAGTTTATCCCAAAACCAGGATAAGACAACATTCGGAACTTCATGACAAGCAACGGCGAAAGATCTCCAACATTGGGGGGATCCGACACGCTGATAAAAAAGTAAGTTGAAAGTATCGTAACAAAATGCGTGCTGGAGATTCGCAAAAGTTTCAAATCATTTTGCAGAAAACAAAACAATTTACGGTAGTTAAAAAACATATTATTCTCATGATAGAACTAGGTCGAAAAGTGCAGGTAAATTCGCATCCAAGGCATGCAAAAAATAGCACACTTTTATTTTTAAATCTGTTTTATTCAGTTTTGCTGACTTATGGCGAGTCGAACTTCCAACTATTTGGCATTGAGGGGTCCCGGCCCCCCTACCCTAACGATAAACAAATAAATGAATTATCACAAAAGATATGAATGATATCAGTTAAAAAAAATTGCCTGAACCATCTAGTTGATGTTTATTTTGCTTTATTGTATCTAGCTCTCTGATGTCGCGATGTGTGATGTATTGTAAAATTTTGTCCTCTCTCTCTTCTTCAGTTTTTTCATCATAACCTGTAACAGTTCAAATTTATCAATCACAATGAATGAATAAATGGGTGTTTTAAATTTTTTCTCGATAAGATTATGCTCTTTGTTTTTGTTGAAACTGAACAGAAATATTTTGCTACCCGAGCGAAACACTTGCAAAATAATATATGTGGCTCGATAACAACAGGTAACAAGTGTGATTCAAATTCTAATAACTTTACGCTATATAAAGTATAACAGAGTTATTTTACACATTCTATACATTTCATAAAAATTCTTGAGGAGCTGATGGCATTTTTACAATGTTTCTTATTTAATAATGTTATACGTATCGCAATGACACTTATCACTATTTTGATGCAACCTTTATATGATGTCATAGCCGAATAAAAAATATATTGTTTTAATTTTGATAACTTACTTTGTCAAATAAGTGCAAGTTGGAACATGATTCTTAATGCTTGGAAAAAAGGGAATAAGATTGGCACACAATTTTTGCGAATGAAAAGCATTGTTAAAATGCTCACCTGGGGGAAGAACCTTATTTTCATAAAGGAAGAAAGTTGGGGGAAGTAGCAATTTTTCAGCTCTTCTGCGTTGATCTTTGGTTGGTTTTGCTTCAGATACAAAAACAACATCACCATTTACACTACATGTTGCTTCTGTCAATTAAAAAAGGATGCTTTAGAATGATGATATTATTATCAGTATCACGTATGGCTTTGGTTTAGTATTTTTACATGTCTACAAAGTTTATAATGCTGTATCTAATATAAAAATTATACCTATAATCAAATTCTTCACAAATGTTGAGAATGAATATTTTTATAATTTATAATAAATATAATCATATATATATTTTATCGATACTGAATTATATATATTGCATTCTATAGTTGTACAAATCTTTGAATAACCATTTGTATTACATAAGAAAGTCAAATGACCTGTTGGTATAGCAGTAGTAGAATTATTCACAGCTCCACCAAAAACGAATGGCTTCGAAAATTTAAATTTAGACAACTGTGGCACTGACGAATTGTGCGAAGTTTTGTGGTCTGAAAAACAAAGATATGAAGATAATGTGATAACGATGAAATTTCAACAAAGACACCATAAAACTGTAGTAAAAATGAATAGGATATAAAAAGTGTTCGTACAATATAATACATATTCAAGAAGTTGAGTGTATTATACCTTTTAATAGAATAACGAATGAAAAATTTGTCCGTTGGACAAAACTCCATATATTTACAAATACATGACAAAATCGAATGGCTTGGACAAAACCCCAATCCCACAAACTTCATTTTCCATTTCCAGTGCAAGCTGAAATGAATAACTTCTGGAAGCCTTGTTATTTAACATTAATAAATATTTAGAAAAAAAATCATGAAAGCAGTATTAAGTATGTGAACTAATTCTTAACCTGTTAACTACGATGCAGGCACTTACTTGCTTGTACATGTTGAAAAAAATTACAAGAAGACTTTTCGAACTTTGATGTTAACGAGAATACATTATAAGTTGCCGATATGTTGCAAAGAATACGTATTGCATCCTTTTTTGTCCATTCCTTCACATCACTCAAAACTCTTCTCAATTCATCTGGACTTAATCTAGCTCCAACAAGAAGCTTCAAACATAGTATTTTATCAGGGACCGTAATGCCAAGCTTTCTCAAATGAGCATATCTGTCTTCAAATCTATGAACATATGCTGCAGTGTTTTCATTTGACCATCTTAAACATGAATCAAAATCCAAAAATGTGTGGAAAACCTGAGATTTTGTAATATGAAAAGTATTGTCAAGTTTTTTCAATAGTTTTTCCAAGCCATCTTGACTACAAAGTACAGATTCTTCCACTTCCAATGCTGCTTCTCGTGCTTCATTTTTTAAACTTAACACAATCACCGCCGCCTGTTTATTTCTTTCAATGTTGGTTGAGATTGACCATAATTTTACTGCTTTCTTCCATTGAGAATATGACCTTTCATTCTCTAATAAAGGCGGTTGATCCATCATCAGCTCTATTGAAAAATAGTTTATCTCTTATCTTTCAAATTCAATGTTGGTGTATTGGATTTGGGAAAATAATGACGTAATACCTTCTATTTAAAGGAAAAAGTGAGACATCATTCATCTTATTATTTACAATGCACCATGTCCACCAAAACAAACAATGCAACTGCAAAAAAATCAAGAAAAAGAAGCCGAACCTACCGATATATTTGAAAAGACTTTAGCTAGGTTTGCAATTGCACACCTAAAATGCATAATTTGCCCTGAAAATCAGAAATAATGGTAAGGTCCGACTTTGCTTGCAACTTAACTACCAAATTTTCACAAATAAACGGACACAAAAACAATTCCTAGTTAACTGTAAAAGACCCTCCTCTGGGTTGATATTGGCCGAATTTTTTTTTTTTCTTCACCACATCACTGAATATTATTATCGAAAATGGTAGAGAACGTTTTCGTAATCGTAGAGAACGTCTGCCTTAAATTTGGCGACTACGTTGACCTAAATCGCCAATCCCATCAATCAAATTCTAGTGAAAAAGGTTTATTTCCTGCTGATAAACACCACTCGCCTATTCATGAAATTCCTTATTGGAATCACCAACGAGCATTTTTGTCACCTTGGCAAAAATTAAGATCGGAATTTCAACAACGGTTATTACCCGACTACACAATGTACCCGGTACGTATATTTGTTTAACTTCCTTATTATTACCACAAGCAATCGACCATTTTTTTTTCAACAAGTATAAGGCATTGAAGGATCGCGGGGCCTAAGTGTGAATAACACACGCTCATCCACGGCTTGAAAAATGATTGTAAAAAGCTGCTGAGTATGACCCAGACGTCTAATACGGAAACTGCACTGTACCGGTACCTAATACGGGTTATTTCACTTGATAAGCTAAAGTTGCAACTACTTCAGACTGAAATAGACTCGTTTCAACTATGATATACTGAAAGAATATTCAATATTAATACCACGCGTCACATTCTACAGTTGGAGTTTGGCTGTATGCTTTGTTATCTGCTGCCGTATGATTTTTGCATTTATTTATAGTGGGCGGAAAATAAACAGATATATTTATTTACACATATTTAAATAAATAAATAATGAACAACCGATATTATCAGTCATGGGTCACCAATGGCGTATGCTGGTGAAGCTGATCCGTGGCCCATCCTCATGCAGATGGGGATAAGTGTTAACACAAAACGTCAGTTTCAACAATGGTATGTGTAACCGTGTGAGGTCATCGAGGCTTCAGACCCAATTTAGCTGAAAAATTCTTTTATAACAAAAAAATCAAAGCAATAAATATCAAAGAATCAACATAGAAGTCCGTGTAAATGCCCAAGAGTCATACTTCTGCCAACAAAATTGAAAATTTGTGATCACCGATGCGATTTTCTAAGCGTTTGTGTGTGTGATTCATATTTAGAAATAAAAATCACTTCACATAACCATCAAATACTGATAGAAGGCTAAATAAAAATACACAGTATTTTCTCAAAATATAACTGCACAATAAGGGCAGAGTGACAGAATATCAGCTACTCTGAAACTCAAGCACCCGAAGAAAAAATGGATTCCATCAGAAAAAATTGAGCAAATGCTCAATATTCCTTTCTTGGATGTTTTGTTTAGAGTAAAAATAAAGAAAATGATATAGGATAATAGGATATAGGATAAGCGATACTACCTAAAAGATACGAATACTCACGACCACCCTGAAAAATATATTGGAGTGGATTGAATATTTCAGCTAAAGCTCGCGGTAAATTGTGACACATATACACAACAGATCCGGCATCCCGCTTTTAGTGCAGTTTCACGTTTCCCCTTTCCGGTGAAACAACAAGCACTTGGGGGGGAATACCAAAATTTAATTCAATTTTCGTCTGCTTCTTATGTGATACAAGCCAAGGAGCAACTATTGCGTTGGAAGTTGTGACGACATAATTGATAACTTGGTTCCCTGCAAGTGACGTGACCCAATCTTAATAATAGGAAAGATATTGTTTTTCACCTATATTGGAAGCTAATGGAATTTTCACCCGATGTAAACCCGAAAACAACCAATCAGTAATTTTATCAATCATGTGCAGATGGACCCTTAACAAAATTTTTTCATTTGGTAAATCAGCAAAAGATTAGGCAACAAAATTGGAATTAATATTGGCAAGAGAGGACGTGCTCCGCCTACAGGTAAGCTAATTTGGTTCCACGCAGCAATCTCGTATCACTGATTTATGCTTATTATGCTTTAATTTTTTAATATTCTACCATGTTGATTGTTCGCGGCTTGATTCGCTGATGAAAAGCAAACAACCATTCTCGGATGTCTCAAAAGCTTATTCTGTTTCCCTACAAGAATCACCTGGAACATATGGTCTTTTTAAAGACGCCCGATTAGCTCAATCGGTAGAGCGTTGAGAATAGGGTTTGAGCCACCTATCTCTGATAGTCCTGATTGGTTCGATTCCCAAGAGAGACAATTACCGATGTATGCGAGAGGTCTATTGGCTTATGGCTTCCTCCACCAACAAGTCCATGCACAGGAAAGTGAGAAAAACGTTTCGGAACTGGTGTCTGCTTGAAAGTTTGTGGTTCGTCTCATGCATGAGCAGTCTTCCGGGCTTTTCTCTTCTACAGGATAAAACCGAAAATATAGTTGATGCTCCGTCATTTCAACTACCCAGAATCACCAAAGCGCATATAACAATGTACACTGACGAGTGATTGTATTTTCATGTGTAACAGAAAAAACTAAGAGGAAATTCACAAAAATATTACAAAGCATGATAATTTTAGTGACAAATTTACAACTATTGTAGCATTAAACTATATTGTTATGAAGTGTCATACCTTCGAAACAACACTAGGCAGAAAATAGGCAAAACCTGTAAGTGAACTTCAGAACAAACATTGTTATTGACTTTCAAAAAAAAATTTTTTGAAAAAAAGGAAGCAGTAGAGAACAAGCACATCATTAATCAAGCAACGAGGAAATAAGTACCAAAGCAAAACGAAACATTTGTACAACATCTCGTTCAATGGTAAAGAATTTAACAAGAAGATTCATTCTGTTGAAGTTCTTTAACTTCTTCAATTTTATCCATATATGATCTACACAAGTCTTCTTTTTTAAATCTGATTGCAAATTGCTCGGGCTTTGGCGTTGGTCCATCTACAAGATAATAAAAGTTGCAAATGATCATTAGCTTAGAATATAAAAATTGTTAAATGACTTCAATTCTGATATTATTTAATACCCACAAGCACTACATACAGTGGCAATATAATGGCACAACTAGGATTTTGGTTTTTGAAGAAGTGTCGCAACAAATCGTTTTTACATCAAACTGCACAATGCACATAGATCAAACAAAACTGGAAGAATATCAGATACTCACAGTAAAAATTGGCTTCTATCAGAATCTTTTTTAGCAAATTGGCAATATTTCACGATATTTCTCTTACTAGAAGATTAAGTGTGTTTTTGAGCGTATGGTAGCAACAAAATAGCAGTGTTAATGGTTTTGAAGGTTTTTTGTTCATCCGACGAAAATGAAATAAGCAAATTATTTTTTAAATGGTCCAAATAGATAAAAAATAAGAATATAGTGATTTTCGATTGAAGATTGCATAAAAATTTACAATTCTATTAATTGCTGGTTTTAACCGTGATATATAATACGTGGGACGCAAAATTCAAGCTACTGCAGCAGTGATAAAATAGAATGCACCCATTGGATGCGCTACTTGAAAAAATATTTTTCGAATTTTCCAAAGAAAAAAATATTTTCCCAAATGAATAACCTAGAGCCAACAAATTTGTTAAGACAGGCAGCAGTTTTATGTTTTATGAAATACACAATAAAAATTAATTCAGCTAAAAGGTAGTTATCCAAATGATAATACTGCACATACTACATTAATATAAAAAACAAAAAAACAGTATAGAAATACCTGTATAATCCATGGTAAAATATGTACAAGTTTTCAATGAACCCAGATGATGTTTTGGTTCCGTTGTTTCATTGATAATGTGGTTAGCGCATACTTTAAGAACCTGACAAGACAAAAAAGAAATTTATCAAAGAAGAAGGGAAAGGACAACACTCAATAGCCTATAAGAAATAATTTATTTCGCTAGGCGTGAGACTAAATGAAAAAAATGACTGAACCGCTATATTAAAGTGCAGTGAGTGGTATTTGCCCTGGGTAATGGTAAAACCCCTTCTGTCAATGCTACTAGTACTTCATTTTCTTCTAGCCGTCTTTAACAACACAAAGTGAATAGCAAGGGCAACTTTAAAGGTTTTACTCACAGAGCAGGTTCTAAATATTTGATCTTGTCCCATTCACAGACTTTATTTTGCTGAAGATAAGTCACAAACAGATTGTACCTGATAGATCAACAAAAGCAACAAATCATAACTTTGAATAAACCTACCTGCTCTCTTGTCATGACAACTCGATATAAATTTTGTTGATCATTGAAAAGTATTTTTAAATCTCCAACTCCTCGTTCTTTCCATTGTTTCAAATCTTTATCGTATCGATATAGTTTACATCTTTCTTTGAATAATATCTGTAATGGACAAAATTTACATCTCTCTTTGAAAGTAGAAGATTGACAATGGAATACGAAACCTGACTTACAAAATGTCAGGTATTCTTGTACTCAGACACCCAAAAAAAAAACATCAGAAGAAAATTAGCAGAAATTCCAATATTTTATGAGAATCACAAAATATGAGATTGAAATATTAATTTTGGAATCTTGATTGTAGCATAACTACAAAAAATATCTTCGAAATCATCAATACAATTATTTTACAGTGGATTAACCTTTTAAAATCTTTCATCTAAGAATCATCAAAATTTAAAGAAAATTAAGGTCTTGTTAAAAAACAAATAAATTGGGAAATAAAATATTTGAATACTAAATTTCATAGTATAGATAAATGCACAATCTGATCAGTAAAGTTCCTTTTTAGTCAAAGAAAGGCAGAATCAACTAGCACAAATGAAGAGCCACAGTTATTCCATTTATAAACTACTGACTTGCAACAAAAATATATTTACTATCTTCTAAATAAAATCTCATGTTGTGTTACTATTCTCTGTCATCCTAGAAATTTCGACATGTTTTATTTAGGTTTCCATAACAGAGAGAAAGAAAAAGGGAGACTTTTATTTGAATCAGTGTCCATAACTTGTCATAGGCACGGATACTCGTTTTCGTTATTTTGCAAGATCAGAGAACAGTGCACAATTTTGCATGTTCTATGAAAATTTTACCTTGTAAATCAAAAATTTCATTTCATAAAGAATGAACCAATAATAGAGCATCCATCACTGGCTCATATTCAACGACACATATTTTCTTACTGGGGCTAATAAAATATTGGATTGCAGGCATGATATGATGATTCTCTCAAGACCACACAAACTTTAACTGGTCAAACTTTAATAGGCAAAGTTTCTGACCAATATTAGGTCTAGTATTGTAAGTGAAATAAAGCTGAGGCCAAATAGGCCAAATATCCAGTAAGTTAGATCACAGCGACATTTGGAAACATAATGTCATCAAGCATGGAGAATCTCAAGAATATTATTTAAAGTAAACTTTCTCAACTCACTAATTTGGGATTCACAGATAAATATTCACTATAACGATCGTGCACAATAGATTGAAATATTCAACGTACCTGAGGTGTACTTGTTGCACTGAAATTGAATGACAATTTCGAACAATCAAACTGAAATTTATCAGTAGTCGGAGTGGATCCTGATTCTGTTGTCTTGCCTGAATAATATGGTATACTATGTTAACAAAAGTAATTCATAACAATCAGGGATGTTAGAAAAATTGATATATGTGACAACAAAACTCTGCTACTTCGCCAAAAAATATATGGGTCACAGATATTTGATTATATTTTGCCCACTTTGCAGGAAAATCATGATTTTGTCGAATTTTACAAAGTAAAATATCATGATTTTACCGCAAATAAACTGATCGAAAAATGAAATTATCTTTAAACAAAATTCAAAAGTACCTGAATATAAGAATAAAGACATCCCTAGTTGACTCCTCAAAAATCAAAATTAAGTCACCCAGATTATGCCACAATATCCCTTAGTCGCAGAAGTTTGTCATATCTCAAACAATGATTCAAGAATTCTTATCATATTAACAAACCATTGGGGAAAACCGAGAAAATGTGTTGCATCCAGTAAATAAGATTTACTTACTGACAATATCAATCAAAAATTAAATCAATACCTCAAAAATCTAGAGTATATTTGTCGCAAAGCTGTTTTCCATGCAAGATGATTCTAATAAAATCTTCGGCAAAAAATGCCCAGATATAGATAAGATTTCATTGCATTTTTCAAATTTTTATTTTTCTACATACCCCACCAAATTAAAATTCTCTGTTTGATGAGATTTTGGTAAAAACCCAGATCTGTTAAAACTATCAATTGTCTCACCGAAAACAAACCCCATAATATTATGTGGCCCTTCTTCCGCCTTCTTTGCTTCAAAGGGGCTCGGTACATTTGCAAAACTGAACGATGGCTTTGGTTGATCTACAGGACTCTGTGGGCTCTGAGGACTTTTAGCTGATGTCGGACCCGGGCTTGTTATTCCAGGTTTTATAGTGGAAGTATTGATTGCCGATTCATCTGGTTCAAGTAATGTTTTTGAAACTGCTGCTTTAGCACCTTCTTCCCATAATTGTTTAAATACAGATGCTGTGTCTGGATCTTTAAACCGAAGTGCAAATTGAAGTGTCTGAAATTGATATAAAAGTATGCAATTTCAGTATATATACTGTAATGTTTAAAAATGTACCATTCTTTTTATTTTATAGCCACTTCTTAGAGTGGATCACCCTGACCAAGGCCCTGTAACGGCAGCCACTTATAGATGGATAGGGTTACAATTACTGGAAAGATATGATCTTTTCCTGTTGGACTTAGCCTACCCAAGTTATTACACCCTGGGTTGAGTGGTGGGCATGGATAATCGAGCCGGACTCGCCGGGGCTCGAAACCGAGATGTTCAACCTGCGATGGCAACATGTTTAACTACCAGGCCATCGTGCCCGACAAAATTGCTATACGTAATTCCAATAACATTGTTTATCGCTGATATTTAGATGGAAGTTTAGAAGACGGTATGCTGACAGAATCTAGTCAAAGAAGATTTTAACATTTCATGTTATTTTTTTGAATGTAAATACAAAACTCATAACCATAAACTAGAGTCATAAACTGGGGCGGCTTGGGTAATTTTTTGTACCGGTAAACCGCTGCCAAAATGCTGGGATGCCAAGCTATTTTATGCTGTCAAAAACATGCTATTGTACTGTTCATAAAAGGAAAAAAAACTTTAAAAAGAGGGTGCATCGATAATCGATATGGCATCGTAAAAGCGATTTGGCATTTTGGAAAACTCAATACCGATATTTATTGCCATATCGATATGTCACCCACCACCACCATGAACACTGCTATGAAATGATTTTAGACCATTCTATGTTTTTTTGCCGCCAAATGTTCAAAAAGTTTAGGCACGATGTATACCGGGTCGGCATAACAATTAAATCACCAATTAGGTCAAATTTTACAATGCAAAATGATCAATAACATTTCAATTTCGTATATATACCAACAGTATAATATATATATATAGTAGTTTTTGATACTTAGGATTCTGTTCAAGCTATGAAGACAACTTGAGTCTCACCTTTCCTTCTGGTTTATCGTCATCTGAAAAATCGGTTGCTGTCCATATCAAAGTTTTTGGTGAAGTTTTTTCTTTGAAACTCACTTTAATTTCAACTTGAATCACATGATTCAAACAGACTTTGAGAACCTGTGAAATATGTTATGAGATCAGATCGCAATTGTGTCAAGTACTCCCTGAAAATATGTGCCGGCAATGAGTGATGAAAATTTTATCGTAGACTCCTAAACCTGCATGTTCATACAGATTGCGGTATTCTAAATTTGGCGCAACACAGCACACACATGCATATCTCAATGCGACCAGACACAGTTTACAACTAAAGCAATGTAAGCATAAATTGTTTCTTCTCCCTATACTAACAAAACACTATATTAGTGGCAGCAGATTGTCAATTATTAAAAAAGCTATTATTAAACTTATTTTCTTTTATTTCGAATTGTTCAAAAGGATCGAAGTAAATCATTTTTTCATTCGACAAATCATTAATGTTACTCTCATACAAACCCACTGCAGACAATGCAGGGAACAGACCTTAAATATTTACAACTAACGACCACTGATATCTACAAATAACTACAAAATGCTGAAATTGAAAAATCTCAAGCACAATTGAACCAGCAATAAAGTGCAAAGAGTGGTATCTGTGTTGGGCAATGGTAAAACCATATGTCACTTTTAATATTTTGTACAGCCTAATTAAAAGCTGATTAGAAAGATTTGTTGCTTGAAAATGTCATTATGAGCACTTATTCACCTGTTCTCTTCTCATGACAACGCGAACTCGAAAATTTGAAAAATTTTGTAGAATTTTGACATCACCGAGTCCGCGTTCTTTCCATTGTACTGTTTCCTTATGAAACGTGTATAATTTTGCTCTGTTTCCAAACAAAATCTGAGAAAAGAGATTATTGAAGATATAGTTTTTGCAGAAAGTCGACAGATTAGAAATCGTTAAACTGCAACTAATTACATAGCTACAAGTTGCTGTCTACCCAACCAGCACTGAAATAATGTGCAATGAAAATGTGAACAAAAAGTGAAAAGCAAATTTGATTGATAACAATTCAAACTATGGAAAATAATAAATGGATAAAAGAAAGTGCAAATATTTCACAAAGTTCATAGACACAGGTGTCCAGGGATTATGCTCGGTAGCTAAATTAATAAATAAACTTTATTTTGTCAAGCATTAACGTGTTCCTAACAAGGTTCTAAATTAAAAAAATACAAAAAAAGGAAAGTTTATATTTCCTCAAATTATTTCTTGATAAGAATTCAAACTATGGAAAAGAATAAATGGATAAAAGAAAGTGCAAATATTTCACAAAGTTCATAGACACAGGTGTCCATGGATTATGCTCGGTAGCTAAATTAAAAAATAAACTTCATTTTGTCAAGCATTAACGTGTTCCTAACAAGGTTCTAAATTAGAAAATACAAAAAAAGGAAAGTTTATATTTCCTCAAATTATTTCTTCATTATTCTCAATTGCCTTTGGAGTCCAGAAAACATGATTTGTTACCGGAAATAAGAGAACCACCGTACCCGAAAAATTGCATAGACATATCCTTCAACATCACCTCCATGAACCTACATAGCATACCACTATTGTTGAGTCCCTGAACAATGTTATCCACTCAATTGAACGAGTATTTTATTACAATCACTCATGTAAGTGGATCAACTTGAGCAATACCAACCCTGCCCTAAATCATCCCAGTCGGCAATATTTGGACAAATATGAGTAATTGATGTATCATGCCTTGTGGCCAGGATCTATCTGTGACTTGGTAAAATAAAATTTTTGATGGTTAGTGGCTTCATAAAGACTCGAGAAAAAACACTCAACATCACTCACCTGCTCATCTTCTTCTCCAGTTATCAAATCAACATGTTCAGGCAATTTGTAGATTGGTTCAAAATCAACATCAGTTTCAGTTTGTGGATCATCAGAACCCTTGCTCGTTGTTTGTTGTCTACTCTGATGTTGTCTGGTTGGGGTTTGTTGAGTATTTTCCATCTTGGGTTGGAATGAAAATTTGTTGTTGCTTGTTGCAAATGAATCTTCTGATTTTTTTAAAGTGAATCCTGATTTTTGCGGAGTTCTGAAGGAAAAAGGGCAAGTGCTTTTAGAAGTTCCATAAAGCATTTCTCGGTTTTGTTAGTAGCGACTAACAGGAAATAGGAAGGAATTAGAGGTAGATGGTTTCACCATAATTTGCTCTTTGAAAAGATACAGTGATCAACCACTCTGCTGATAAACTGAATAATAAAATAATTAATGAAGTACAAAAATCCTGACCAATTAATTACAACACCTGAACGAGTAATATATGAATCAAATAAAGGACCTAGTTCTTGCACAGTGTAGATATTACTCACACTATCTTATAAGTGCAGTTCAGTAACATGAACACATTTGCATTGTTGTGCAATTAGGTCAAATTTCGATTTAGTGTTTGAAAAAGTTGAGAATGATCACTACTGACCAGTCCTGATCAACATCCATAACTATTTATGTATCCACGAATCACTTGCACAAAAACATAATTTGGAATATTTTAATGAATTAAGACAATTCCACTTGTCCCGAAGATTATAACGTTCCTTTCTCTGTGATTTACATAATAAAATTTTAGTTAGATTCAAGAAAAATCAGATGAAGGTTTATAACATTATCAGAAAACGATGAAAATTCTGGATGCAGATAACAAATCCATTATACATACCCAAGTATAGAATCCTCATGTTTATTCTCAGATGATGCTGACTTCTCTCTCAAACTCTGAGTATGTTGTTGCACGAGTGGAGTGAGAGAACCCATCATCGGAGCAGGTCCTGATTCTGTAGGACTCGATTCTAGAGTGAATTTAATAATATAAAAATAATATAAAGTTTACAATGTTATATACTTGCAAAATTTAACAAAGCCTCAGCGTATTTCTTATGGTGTCATAAGAGGCGATTAAATGAAATGAGGAATGGTAGAGGATTAAACAATTGCCCATGATGGATGCCAATCTATATATTGAATTTGGGAGATACGGATTGTGAATACTATTGGAAAATATAGTATTGACCAGAAGTTTTGTGAATATACATATATATATATATATATAGTTTTATCGATGGACAGGAAAGAAATAAAAATTATTCAAAAAGATAGATATATAAAACTATACATAAGAACAATAAGAGGCAAAAATATTTACAAGCAGAAATTGCATTTAGTCAAGTATGAGACACTGACACACCATATATTGGCGAGGTGACATGACTACACAACTAAAGTTTCCCCTGTTCTACTCACGATTGTTTTCTGCATCAATATTTGAAGATTCGGAAAATTTATCTTTGAAAAATTTCAATTCATTCCTCATTTTTTCTGCTTTATCAGATAATTCTTTTGTTCTCATTGAACTTGCTTTACAAGGTGTCATCGGATCAACATCTAACAGCATGAGCTAAAAATATCCACAAATATCTCGTGAGATGTTTAAAAAAGTTAGTTTAAATTTTTTTTATAGCCGCTTCTTGGAGTTGATCACACTGTCCACTTATAGACAGGCAGGGTTAGAGTTCCAGGGAAGATATGATATTTTTCTGTTCGGCTCAGCCTACCAAAGTTATTACACCCTGGGTTGGGTGGTGGGCATGCATTAACAAGCCTGACTCGTCGGGACTTGAACAAGAGATCTTCAACCTGCAATGCCAACATGCCTAACCACTAGGCCACCACGCCCATAAAATAAAATCAAAATGTGGAATGGAGCAAGAGAGAATCGAAAAAATGGCTGGGAGCTTGCTCAGATGTATTCATCTTTGATAGTATGAGGTTCTAATAGTGAGGAATCCCACACAATTAGAACCCCAGACTATCAAAGATCCACAAACCGTATCCCTACAGAGAAAAAATCAGTACAAATGGTTAGGCAAGAATATCCAATCACTGGGGACCAGTATCTATCTGCATGAGAGGTTAAGTTACACTAAGTCCTAACAAATGGTTAGGCAAGAATATCCAATCACTGGGAACCAGTATCTATCTGCATGAGAGGTTATGTTCACCATATGATTAAGCCGTTTCTCTGCTTTCCCACCACGTGAAAATGAAATGTGGACATCCTTGTTCAGTTAAATTGTTCAATCCATCGTAACATTGCCGGTGTTTTATCATAAATTAAAAAACTTCTAACCTGACATTCGTCATATTTTGCTTTAAATTCCATAGCTTTCTCTACATTTTTGAATCTGACAGTAAATATTTCCATGGTTGGTTCTTCACTTTCAGAAAAATCCATTGCTGTCCACGTCCAAGCTCGATCTGAGTTTTTGATAACATCCAGTGTCACGCCTGGACGAATATAGTGATTTGCACACACCTAGTAAAAAGATAAGTTACAATACATTTTATTAAAACCAAATGGAGGAGGTGTTAACTTTGGTATCTGTCTCTGGAAGAGAAATTTACCAGTGAATCCCATGTTTCGATTTGATTTTTCATTTTTTTAAAAAGTGGGTTACCCTGAGAAAAACCTTATACAAGCAGCCACTGATAAGCAAACAGACTTAGTGCTCTTTGGAAGAGACGAACTTTCTCAATCGAATCTGGTTGAGACTACTCTGTACTGTTGAATATATCAAGGTAATATCTTGGGGAAGCTTGGACAACTTGTGAAGCAATTGCCTTTCATGTTGTCGAAGTCTTAACCTGGTGGGCCTTTTAAAAATTTTCCCACTCAAATAATTTAAATGCAACAATTATTATTTTAATATATACTACAATCATCTTATATTGAATAAAGAAACTTGACATATTGTTATTTCGAATGAATACCTTCAAAACTTGTTCGCGCCTCATTATGATACGTATCCAACCATTTTTAAGATTTCTCTTCAATTTTAATTCACCGACACCTCTTTCTTTCCATTCATTAGTGGGCTGGGGAAGAAGAAAATTTGAAGCGGGTTAGCATATGATTTTCACGTGGACAATATGCGATTGCCACAACAGATAATCATGCACGTAGATAGGAGAACCTGTGTTTGATAAAAGAGTTACCGATGTTTTGCAAAAAGAAAATTAACGCTCCTGGCTTGACAAATATCATATGATCCCCATATTTGGATTTGTGATTGGCACAACTAAAAGTCATGGTTCGTGAAAATAGCATAAATTTTGACAAATAGCATGTGATCTTCATATGGATAACATGTGATTAATATATTTTTATGCCTTATTATGCATTAACACACTAAAAAACACCAGATGGACGAAACGTCAGTGATGCAATCTATTGGTCTCGAATAGTCGACAAAAAATGTGAAGATTAAATAATAATCAAATAGAGAAAGATTAACGAGTCCTACCAGCTATGCATTTACACAAATTTTATTCCTGCAATGCTCCTTTTAATGAACTTTCCCAGACATTCCTAATAAAAATAAACGACTTACTTTATTATATCTATATAATTTACATCTTTGCGAATATAATTCTTCCTCGTCTTCTTCTCCTGTTAAGATTTTGACTTTTTCAGGGAGTTTTACAATCGGTTCAAAATGTATGTCGGCATTTTCTTCGCTCTAAATTATAAATAAAAATGAGTCAATACCGCTAAACCAAAAGTAGTGTAACAAACACGACAATACAAAAGTTTTTATTGCATAGGGATCATTCCATGGCACTGAACTACACATAAAACCCACCTTTTTCAAACTTCGATAATCTAATATAAATCCAGACTTCAAAAAGACCTACCATACTCCCGAAACTCTAAGGCTCGTTTTTTAGGGCTGTTAGAAGAGGAAAGGACTTAAGGCAGATAACCCTGACGGCACTATTTCATATGGTTTAGTAATCTATAAAATGTTTTCTGCCGAGAGTGCAGTCGCTGGTACTACATTTTGTAGTAGAACTCTGTGATGTGATAAGCTATCAGTCTGTTCCGCTTTTGGTTAGGGCTGGCAAAACCAAATCCTTCGGAATTCGAATCTGATTTGGATAATTTTTTCTATTGTCTAATCAAGATAATCAATATCTCTATAGTTATGAACTACTAAGATTAGCATGAAAAAGGTAATGTATTTCCAATTGCTACTCCATGCCCATGAGGAAAAATTTTCATTTTTTCATTGACATAATGCAATCAATTTAAATTGATTACATTTTGTCGCTAAAATTAAAATCCCACTTCATTTCACAAGTTTTTGTTCCTATGAACGTTTCGTGATTGATTTGTGCTTCAGATCGACTGGAATGGCCGAATCATATTGTCTTACTTTTGGCCTTGCACAGAGTGAATTTCAAAGAAAAATAATCCCAACTAGGTCATAAAATGATTTACTCATACACACTGGATGATATTCGTCTCCATCTTGTTCATTTCCGCTTTTGTTGAGATTTGCAAATAAAGGTTTTTGTTCCGGCATTCCAACCCATCCTCCTGTACTTTTACCGAAAGCAAATTCGCTGTTAGAGTTTGCCTTCACAAGATCTCCAAATGATGTTGGGCCAGCGAAACTAGTGAAGCCAATCCCAGTAGTGGAAGTTGTTGTGTTGCTGGAAAATCCTGATGAATCAAATAACAGTAAACTATGTTAGTGTGTGCACATGTCGAAGAATGTTTTTAAGTATCTGCAAACTGGCATAATACCAACTACTTAGACACCCAAAGAAAATGGCCTTCGGCAAACAAAATAAGACATTACCTGACAAATCAATTGTTAGAGAATAGGGTTTTTTCTGAATAGGATATGATAAGATTTCATTTTCATCCTGCGAGCGAGGAAAGCTGAGAATACAGCTTAATCATATTGCGAACTACTGCCTCTCGTACAAATACCCTTGCCGAATTGGGGGGAAATAATCTGGCCTACAATATTTCTCATTTTTCCTGAGCATGGACTTGGTTGGTGGAGGAAGCCGTAAACAGTGCAGTGTCTTGACGATCAGAGATACGTAGCTCGAAGCATATTCCCAAGGCATTATCAGACATAGATGTGGTGGTGTGAGTACAAATAATATTCCATTCTTTTGCGAAAGTTAATAATACCAATCCGTACATGAGTGTGTGCATAACTGCCACGACATATTTGAGGTACTGGTTACCGGTATTGGAATAGATATTTGAGAATGGTATTGGCCCTTCACTAATTAACAGAAAACCAAATGAGTCATGTATAGGGCAAAGTCAAGCGGTTTATCTCACCCTCGGGCAAGGACCTTGCAGAATACAGTTGGACCCTTATGTGAAAAGTTGGTTTATATTATTGGAAAGAGTTGAAACTACAAACTACACCTAGGGTGTAATAAGATAACCACTATGGCAGGATGTTTATAAACTTTCTTACAAACGCAATCTTTGAGAATTCAGAGAGAAAATAAAAAAAAAATAAAACTGAATTAAGCAAAATCAACTGTTGTACTGAAAGTTGCGGAAATAGTGGTCTGCGATGTTACCACCAGTGATGATCCTTTCAGTGCTGAAAATAATAACTTTTGGATAATTCCAATATACATAATTTTCATTCTAATCAAACATATTTGACTCGGTCTGTACAATATATACAGTGGCAAACCCAGGGGAAGGGGTCCAGACCCCTGTTTTTGATGCCAAAAATGCTCGAATACAGAATTTTGTAAAATTTATCTTGTGCAGCCATCGTAGTGCTGGAATCTTTTTAAAATTTGCCTCGTGCGGCTATCGTAGCGACTTTTGGCTCTGATTTTGAGCTTGCAATTCTGATAAAGCACATGGAAAAGTTGCTGTATTCTATTTCATCTTTTCCTTTGTCTTTCCACCTTTTCTTCGCAAATTCGGAATGATTGTTTTTGGATATGTTGCAGTAGCATTTTCCGGTTACCACTTTAAACGCTCGCCGTAGGCCTTTTTAATCTCTGCGTAACTTACTGTTATTACATTACCTGCTCGATTCGTCTTTTCGTCGCCTGTTTCTGAGTCGTCTCCAGTTTCATCTTCTTCCCCCTCTTTTATAAAATTTAAAAAATGTTTCAGCAACATGAGGTTTTCTGCCTTTTTCTGGAGTTCTTCGGATGGAAGAACCTCCCCGCGACAAATAACGTCACTATCACCTACAGATTAGATAACACTCTATCACTCATCAAGAGAAATAAGATTTTATTAAATTAGAAATGGAGATGTGCCAGCGGTGCAATACAACAGTTAAAAAGGATTTGTCTGAACACACAATGGCACAATCCAACTAAATTGAACCTAAACATGCAACATCGGTGTGATCCAACAGTTGAAGAAAATATGCTTAAACATATGAGGATTGCTCAATCCAATAGAGCAGTCCATAATTGTTTGAAGATTCAATGTCTGACCATGACACAGCAGCACAATCCAACAGCAAGAAATAACTAGTTTGAACATATGACATTGCAGTACAATCCAAACGTCAAAAAAGAATTGTCAAAAAATATTCAACGGTTCACTCATACGAACAAAATATCAGAGTCACTGGTTGATCATGTCGCTGTGGTTTTCAGTCATACACTGCCAGCTCTCTATTAAAAATTTTATTATTTGAAACATTTCCAACCGATGTACGGGTTACCTGGTGGTAAAACATAACATAGATTTTTGATGACGAGTTTAACACACAAATGAAAAAATTGCATCAAACTCACTCAAAATTATGCATAACTTTTACTGAGTTTGATGCAGTTTTTAATTATTATTGAGTTATTTGCCCTAAACTGTGATTTGAAAGACCATGTTTTGGTTTTACCACCAAATAATGCTTTATCGGTCACAAATGTAGGAGAGTTGACAGTCGAATCGTGAAAAGTTCATTTCATTTCAGAATTACCTCTAATTTGCTTTAAAATCTTTTTAAAATATAAAAAAAAGAAAACGAAACACATACTTCCTTCTTGTTCCTCTCGTTGTTGTTGGTGACGATTCATGGGTGATGTGTAATTATTTTCACAATATGAATTGTCCTCACTTGATTCATCATCTGATTCTTAATTTAAAATATAGACAAACTATATTCAACACTACAAAAAGAAGAGCTTAGAACTGTGGTGGAGGAAGTTAATGGTCAATTTCCTTTTGCAAAGTATGTTGCTGGTTCTACATATTATATAAGTAGCTCTTTGGCACATGCAAGATGATATATCCCTTGTGAGAAGATGAGATGTCTTATTTCAATGTCTAAGAGTAACGAGGTATACTAATAAAGGCTTTGGAACTATCAACATTGCTATGCAATCGAGTGTGCCAACTGAAAAACTAAAAGAACAAGTCACAAATTTTGAATAATTGAAAATTGAGGTTTCATTGCCTTTATTGAATTCAAGATTAAACAATATTGCTTTCCATCGGGTATTTAAAATTTTCTTTAATTGGATCAAAATCATCAATACTACTATGAAATAACAGCTTTCCACAAGTTAAAAAGTGAAATCTGATCCCAAGAGGCAAATTACCATCAGTATAACCTTCTTCATCATCATCCTCACATTCATCTTCATCTGAATTTTCCTCGTCACCAACACTTGGGAATCTTGGTTTCGCTATCTGACCAGGCGATGTTGAGTTTTGTTTTATCGAACCAAGGCTAACGAATAGATTACCTTGTTGTGGTTGAGAGGATAATCCGAAAGAAAATGGTGCACCTTAGTTTAAGTAAAAATAAAGATTGTGCATTTTTGGATACTTGAGAACTGGTTCAGGTCTTTTGGCAGCAGAAAATAATACTTATACACATAATATTTAACTAAGTTAGAAAATGTCAGCAAAGTTTGTTTAAACCTGCTCCATTCCTATGTAACCATTGGTCACATAATGTGGGTAGAATTTGAGATGAAGGATCAGTGTAATATTTTTTCAGACATAAAATAGAAATAGGCAGTGCTTGAACTGTCTAGTAAAGTTTACACTATTCTTTACAAAAGTAAATCTAATATATTCTCCTATACAATATTTTCTCTTTTTTTTCGAAATTAATAGCTGTATTTAAAACAATTCACAAACCATGCACGGTAATCCCAGATACAAAAACGCTAAGTATGTCTATGTTTCAGTAAGATGATAAAAATGGTGCTTATAATTCAAATTTCATATTCAAACAGAATAGAGACTTATTTAAAAAAAAAGATTATTGGAAAGTAGAATTCAATTTTTTAACAAAAATAAACTGCTAACTGCGAAAACCTGTAAAAAAATAATTTTCTGATAGGGATTATCATAGAGTGAACCATTCTTACCACTCGTAGCCATTAATTTTCCAAAAGTAAACTTTGGTGGAGAAATAACACTGGATGAGGTATCAGTAGCGACCTGTAACAACAATATGAAAAAATACACTACTTGGTTAATAGAAACGATCATAATGGAATATAAACTTGAACAATGATAAGTGGTGTAAAGAACGTTTCATTGTTCAAAAATTTATTTGCGGATTATGATGTTCTGGGTTCGATTTTGGACGAAAATTTAGCAATTGGTGGGTGGAAGAAGTTTCATACAAGCAAAGAAACAATGTTCAATAATATCGTTGGCCTCTCATTGCTTGTATTGACAAAACAGAATCTGAGTACCTAACTGGTTAATCGCATAAAGTGAAATCAAAACCAATTTTAAATGAAACGCGACTTGCATGTGTAATTCAAAATTATATCCTTTTACTTACTGTTGCTGTGCTAGTTGGCTGGGAAGAAACTCCAAAAGAGAAAGTACTCTTTGGTTTCGAAATGAGATCAAATAATACAGGCTTCATCGCGTTGGGATTAGCTGCGAAAACAATAATTCGAATTCACTTCAAGCAAGAGAAGCTACCAATACTCTAGTATGAGATCCAGATGGATCGTGCCACTCAGGTACGATCTGTATGTCGGCGACTAAAAGCAAACAGAAATGTTAGACGATTCTACCATTGCCTGAGACAAATGCCACACACACTTTAATATAGCAGTTTAATTCATGTCTGGTATGTTTTCCATCTAGAGTGTGGCTGCTGATACTATGTTTTTGTGGTAGTACTGTAATTGGTTGTCGCGCCTTCCTCGGAGCAAACACTTACAATGAAAGCTATCAAAATATCTGTACAGCTAACACAGTAAAGCAAGCTGGCAGAATCTTGGCTTTCTATGAGTGTCCGAAATGTTCATGTCATTTGCATCGGATAAACAAAAAAGCTTCAAAGCCATCAACACTGCTGTTTTACAGCAGCATTGATTATTTTAAAACTTTTCATACAGTTTGACTGACATTCAAGACACTCAAGACACTCAAAAAGAGACACTGAAATCTTCTAGCCACAGATACATCATGAAATATTGCCCATTCCTCAAATACTTCTGATGGAATCTGATTTTCTTGGTAGTCTGGGTAGTAGAATAGCTGGCATTCTGCTGCAGCTGCAGAAGCCACGAGTTAATTCTGCCACTAACTATCATATGCAGGATAGCCAGGTAGAGATCCAGTGTGTGATGACTATATGTGAGAAGATTGCTCGACAATACACAGTGGATCACATGAGCGCTATAGTTATTCCTTCACAAACCCTATCTATGTATAGGGAAAAAGCAATGTTCAGATGAAATTGTATCTCCACATCAGAAGTGGCAATTGTAAGATGGGTTCTGGTTCTCTATATTATGACCAGGCTGCATTCTGAGCTTTAATCTCCCACTGGACAACAATGGGATCCTATTTTATTTCATGCAAAAATGTATTGCAAAGATAAATGCTACTGGTACCTAAAAAGCCATGCTTACTTGAAGGTTGCTTGCCAAATATTAGTGTTCGTTGGATCTATAATCAATAAAACAAAATATTTTTATATATTCGTGAATCTATTAAATTCATCAGGTCTGAATACAAATTATTATTGTTAGAAACTCTTAAAAGAAAAGCAAAAGCACTGTTTCACTTTTCATTTGGTGGCACTCATTTTTTCAAGTGCCTGAGTAACAAAAAAGCTGAATTTTGTCTGTATAGAAAGAAGAAACACCATGAAAACCTTAATAAATAATGAAATTTGCATTATAATGAAATAGATTTCAAAATGCCAAAACATTACAAACATTTGCAAAATTAAAATCTTCCGACTCACCGCAGTATCAGATGTTGATTTGTTTTCTCCAAAAGAAAATTTTGACGATCCAAAACTGAAACCAGAAGTCGGTGCATCACTCGCTAAAACGAAATAACAACATTTAGATTGAGCATGACAATTTCATCATCAGTGGAATTTATTTAAGCATACATGAATCAGTCTATGCTCAGTGGTCAGGTCTCTAACTTAGTCAATAAAATCAGGAGGAAAAATATATACCTGTTGTTTGTTGACTCCCGAACACTGGTATTGACCCCTGCGTCGTTGGTTGACTTCCAAACACTGGTTTTGACCCCTGCACTGTTTGCTGACCTCCGAATAATGGTTTCACCCGCTGCGGCAACTATAAAAAGATTACAAATAAGCAAATAAACTACGGCTATACTGTTTTCAACACAATTGATTATTTGAAAAATAAAATTGTTAAAAAACCCAAATAAGAATTATCAGTATTCAATTTTTGCAATTCAGTGTGCGATTTAAGAGGTCGTTAATGGACTTTTTTTTGGCCTCTGCTTCTGGCCTTGCACAGAGTGAACTTCAATAATGTAAAAAAATCCATTTTCCTTATTTCTCAAATGTGCACAAGATGATATTACTTACTCCGAAAGAAATTCCAGAAGATGCAGAGGAACTTTGAAATTCAAATACTGGCGAAGAACTTAGTGCAGAAGATTTTGGGTCTTCTGAAAAAGTCAAAATTAGAAGTTATTTGCTGCTGGAAACCTTTTTGTAGTTTGATCACTAGCAAACACTCAAATGGAGACATGTCTAGTGCAGTGTGGCAGAATTGGTTTTTTCATCGGGTGTCTGAAACGTTAATGTCATTTCTTCGGATGGTCAGAAAAGCTTCAAAACCTTCAACACTGTTATTTCATAGAGGTAAAATAGTACTATTGATGATTTTGAACCTTTTTCATTCTTTTGTTTGCTACCACACTAAAAAAAGAGATATTTTATAGTTTCAGCGAGATTTTATCATAAAATATTATCAGTTTGCTAAATTTTCTTCTGGCGAAACTCATTTTCTTCGGGTGCCTGAGTAGCTGGCATTCTGCCAGTCTGGTATAGTGAATGATTTATCATGAAGTCTCTCAAGTATTTTCGAATGACTTTGTTGAATACATTACTGTATATCTGTTACTTTATAAATTATTATTACAGCAACGAGCATGTGCAGTAAATATCTGTAAAATATTGCTTTAAATACCACAAAGGCTTCTGAGCATAGCATTTGTCAGATTTGTTATCAGATATTAGAAACAGACAGATATTCTGGCATTAAGTACAAATACGGTCTTTAAGTGATTATTTGTTAATTTCTTTCTGTATATTATGCTCAACTTGGTTAATAACATTGAATATGATTTACCCTACTAGTGCAAAACGGAATGAACTTTATTTCACAGTATGCAATTAAAAACATTTACAATTTTATCTAGTTAAGAGATTTATCTGTTTCCTGTCATTCCATTCAGTGTGGAACTAATGAGAATCGAGTGATAATATCGAGCTTTACAGGAGTTACAGCCCCCTACTCAGGGGTACCGCAGATTTTTAATTCACCGATCTTGACCATACTTTCCAGGGGTTCGAGCCTGCGTCATTCGTCAGGTGTTACGTTTGGTAGTTGTTGTCGTTTCATTTCTTCACCGCATAATATTATATTAGTATAAAAGCTCAAAATAGTTGGAAATATATTCCTTGGGACTTTGCATTGCTCTACTTGGCAGAGAAGAAAATGTGTTTCCCTGTAGAACATTAACATGTCACCAATTGTAAGAGCTGAAGGATTAGGTGCATCACAACATGGGCATTTTGAATCTGTAGCAACATTGGGAAAATAACACTCAGTACATTCCCACATACCAGCTTCTTTCGTTTTAACCAAATCTCCTTTTGAAGTATTGTTTACTGATTGAGGTGGTACATTGCTAGAAGATAGAAATATATGGTTGAAAATTGTTGTACACAGATGAAAGACAAAGAAACAAAAACATTGAATTCCAAAAACTGAATATGTTGGGAGGAGAAGATTATGAAAAGAGACATTCCCACCTTTTACCCAGTCAGAAATTTAGTTTTTTTTTTGAGTATGAGTCACTGATGGATCGCGCCTTGGTAGGACGATCTGTCAGTGACTCATACTCAGCAAAAAATTGTTAAGCAAAAGAGTATGTCAGTATAGCTGACATTCTGTATACACAAGTTCTGCGAAATGAACCCCATGACTCTGCATTCTGCATAATTAACTAGTGAATCTCAATATTATGAGAATATAAACTTTTATTTCTGGCAGTCACAGCAGTGTGGCTGAACTTCGACTTACCAGCTTTATTCTATTTATAACAATAGCAAAATCAAAAACATACTTTTGATTTGTAGGTTGACTTGGGGTAGTAAAAGTCTGTGATGTAGTAATAGTAGATAACTTGAAAGATGTTGGTTGTGTTGTAGTAGTGGTACTTGTGAAAGTAGGAACATTTGACTTGATTACTTTCATAGTTGTAGTAGTAGAAACTGAAACCGCTTTAAATGAGAAAAGAGTGAAATTCAATAATAATTCAAACATGGATAGTGGACAATACAAAAATTGATACTAAATTTCCAAAATTTGTCTAGTTGTGTATTCTTATGCTCAAAGAAAATACTTCGATATGTATTCAGAATTCTCATAATAATTTTAAAGCATTACAACACCACCATGTAGAATGCACGGCTGAACACATTAGATTCCACTAAAATGGTCTAGGCTAACGTTTTTCAAACTTTCTTCATTGCGACACCTCTAAAGAAGGTTACTCGACTCGTGACACTCCAGCGATTAAACGATAGAAAATTCTTTGCTGTCCAGGCATTGAAGTGGTAAGTGTATGGTTACACAACAGTGAAAACTCATTTTTGAAATACTTTTGCAAGATTCAGTGTGTTAACGAAGAAAATGTATGTAAAAAGTGCATTGTGTGACACTCTCGATAAATAGAAACAACGTACTAGTGTTGCGGCGAACACTCTTTTGGTATATATAACATTATATTATTATTATATATAATATAATATTTTTATATTAACTGATACTTTATTTCATTTCACCACTGCCCTGAAAAAGTTTGTTCGAATAAATTTTCGAAATGTCACCAATATACATAGTTTGCTTCCCCTGGTTTTGCTTATTCTCTAACAATACCTTTGCCTTGTATTATATCTTTTGTTTGATCAATAATTTTAGCGAAATCAGAAGCTTCTTCCGAAGTTTTGAATCGAGCAGCAAGAAATTCTGGTTTTGGTTGAACATCTGTATCAGAATTATCCAGTGCCGTCCAAGTCCATGCTTTATCAGAACTTCCCATTTGAGATAATTTCATTTCCGGAATAATGTAATGATTAACACAAAGTTTGAGAACCTAGAAATAAAAAAGGAAGGTATTTATACAATATGTTGGGCAATCCAACCTGAATATTTGAGAGTAACTGGATAATGCACTATTTTAACTGTCTATCGATACAGTTGACATGACACTGATTGCCTAGATGCAGTCATGTGTGATGGGGCAGTCATGGTCAATTAAACAATACCCATATGCCCATATTAAGCAATCTCTAATCATATCATCATGTTAATTGATTGTCATTTTTCTTTAGATTAATCAGAAAAAATTTCTAAAGAAAATTCAAATGCAACCTCTTTTTTTGGGATAAATGACAATCCTCATTTCAATATAAAATCCAACATAGGAAACCTACCTGTTCTCTTCTCATTACAATTCTACATTTATTATTATTTTTATTATGAAGTATTTTTATTTCACCAACTCCTCGTTCTTTCCATTGTTTATCAACATATCGATATAACTTGACACGGTGACAGTATAGTATCTGAAAAAATATAGAAATCAAAAAACATTCTATCGAACAATGAAAAAGCTCATTCTCACCATGAAGAAAAAAAAAATCGGAAATGTTTCAAAGCAAGTGCTGGATGTAAAGATTTTTTGTGTAAAAAGACATATCCATTGGGATAAAAAAAGTTAGTCAAAGAAAATCTTCAAAACATGTTTTTTTCATTTATCGTGTATGTGGTGCACTTACTGCAATGATTGAAGCGGTTCTATTCTGTTTGGGATGTTTTTCACTCTGGAAATGGAATGCGATTAGTAGTGAAACCAATTACGACTTTGTTTCAATTTAGTCGCATTCTACGCTAGAAATATGCTAAGCGATTTTGCTCTTTTAGAGCATTTAACCAAAATAAAACTGTTGGTTTTTTCTTGGTGCTTTCAGAAAACCAAAATTCAAAAAATTGAAATCATATTTACCTCTTCATCTTCTTCGCCAGTTTTTGTTTCAACCTTGTCAGGAAGTTTAATTATGGGTTCAAAATGAGGACCATCTCCAGATTCATTATAAACATCTTCAGGTTCATCTTCGTTTGCATCGTCTGCTTCTTTGGCGGGTTCTAAACATAATAGGCTGGCATAATTTCTGGTACTCTGCTAAACACACCACAGAAGCTAAAATATACATTTCAAGAACCATCCTTTGCAAAAGGATTAAAATGTTGAAAAGAAGTGTGTTTAAATATTCACAGACTAAAAAATTTACATACCATCTTAAGCAAATTATAACAAATAATTCTAGTACCAGTTTTAATAGTGGTTATTGGCTTTTGTGGAAAACCAGCAATCATTGCCGCCAGATTAACATCAGCAGCAGAAGGTTTAGGAAAAGCAAAAAAGCAAATGCAAACTTTGGTATTACAGTGTCACTGGTAGATGTTTTTGATGCTGAAAAGACATTTTACATGACGTTAGAGAACAGATTTCCAGGCAGAGTGCCAGAGTATTTTACAAGACATTGATAATGTTTAATTGATTGAAGAAAAGTCAATGTGATATTAAAATTAAACATAATACAATAAACAAACAAATAAATTTTAAACAAAGAAATCGTTAAACACATCAAACGTTGCAATCATTGAAATAATACAGATTATTTTCCTTTTACTGATTATGAATCACTGAAAATTGCAAATTAAATAGTTTAATGATCTGTAAAGTTTGAATCAAATATTTAGAACAGTTCCACAAACTACACCAAAAAAAATGTAAAAAATATGATCGAAGATGTGGGAGGTGTTTAAAATGAAAAAATTGACATATTTCTCTTAAACTCAAATACCTGCTTGTGACATAGTTGATAGATCTTTAGTTGAAGTAACTTGACCAGCAGAAGCAGATTGCTTTGGTGGTTTTTTGAACTGTGGTTCAATAGTTGGATGAACAAGCGTACCTAACCGGAATATTATATAATATAATAATAAAAAATTATATCAAGCTTGGGAACGAAAGTACTTTTATTTTCAAAAAATTCAACAAAGATTTTTCCATTGACTAACTGTTAACCCTTTTTTTTTGTTTATGAAATCTTTTCACAGAGGCTGTTACTATAATTATTTCTATTATTAAAAGAAATCTCTATCGCCACATAATAGTATTTGAAAATGTCAGGCATTCGGAGAACAGTAATCGTATTATGAAAACAATTTTAAATTAATTCGAGAGTGTTGCCAAAACATATCAGATGTTGAGAGTCTTTTAATCTTCTGATACGATATTAAAAGCAATTGAAATTGAGCTTAATATTACTGATAGTGATTTTAAAGCCGTTGATTACATTCCCAGTCAGAAAACTTTCCTTCAAACACGTTTTGTCAGGTATGAGTCACTGATGGAATGTGCCGCAAGGCACGGTCCAACTGGGGTTCCCAATTGACAAAACGAAATTTCGGATTCCTTATAAAGAAACAACAAAAAGTTTGAAATGACCTAATGAAACAAAAATTCTGCTGTTGAATTAATTACCTCTGCTAATTTTCGTATTTGCTTCTCTACCCTCTATAAACTTATCTTTAAACGAACTCGCAAGTTCAAGAGTTTGGAATTTGATTGCAAAACCTTCTTGTTTACTTTCTTCCTCGGCAAAATCAGTAGCATGCCACATCCAGGCTTTATTAGATTTTGACATCAGTTTCAAATCCAGATCCTTGCCAATATAATGGTTGCAGCAAATTTCGAGAATCTTTAAAAAGTTGTTTTTAAATTTTATGAACAATGGTGGAGGTATTGGTTTAGCTTGGATCGAGAGAATGTTAGATACTTACACCACCTGGGTCACAACAGGGAGAATTATTATTCTAACATTGCAAAAATATGGCAAAAATTCTGACGCTGCACTATGTGATAAATAGGCAACATACAGTATTTTTTATTGTTTCTGAAAGCATGTAATTCAATTCTACTGATGTGCATTGCAATTTTAATGTTGCTAAATGGCATTCCTTGTCATAACCAAAAAAAATGATTCTTCTTTATGATGGTTTCCTTATTCCAACCAATTACCTGATCCCGTCTCATGAGAAGTCTGTATTTTCCAGTTTCCTTGTGTTTTAATATTTTCATGATACCAACTCCTCTTTCCTTCCATTTACCTTCATGCCATCGAAACAATTTAGCTCTTTCTGAAAACACTGCTTCTTCGTCCTCTTCTCCCGTTCGAACCTACATATTAGAATTTTTTTTTATGTAGTTAACTTTGATAAAGGCCAAGCTACCACAAAATGCAGTACAGTACCAGCAAAGGGACTTCAAGTGGGAAACAACCCTGACAAGAACCGAACCACTACTGTAAAAACAGCAACTAGTACCTACCTTGGGCGATTATAATAAGTTGTCTTTTACGACATGCAGGAAATACCACAGAACTATTCTAAAGCCTGTACCGACATGCTTATCTATGTAGACAAACGGAACAACGTACCTCGACTTCGGGCAGAGTAACAATTGGTTCGAAATGAGGACCAGCATCATTATAAGATGTCTTGGCATCCTCGGCCTCTTCATCTGCTTTTAATTGAATATTCGCTCTATCCATTTCCTCTGGCGTTTGAAATTTAAAATTCCATTCTGGAAAATAAAACCACGAATGTTCTGCTTTGTTATGGTTTTCCAGTTTCCACTATAATATACATAAATGATTCAAATAAATATCAGATTTGAATGATTTGAACTGTCATTTCAGTGAATCGATTTTTTTCCCTCCACTCAAGGTCTGAAACAGCACTCAAAGAACCAACCAACAACTACGACCAGGGGAAAGCACAAAGGTTTTTTAAATCATAAATTTCATTTTACCATGCATAAGCCACATAATAACCTTGATATATGATCAACAGTGATTTCAGGTTAACGAAAACAAGTGAGAGTAAAATATTCCTCAGCAAAAATTTTCTTCAATATATTTTAAATTTACCGTAGCATATATTCAAGAAAATTTCCACTAGTATAATGTAAAAACTGGGTCATATATAAAGTCCATCAATTATCAAATAAATCAGATTCTGAAGAACTTGATTAGGTAAAAATAAGTAAATCTGAAATTGTTAATTTTAATAGCAACAGCTTAATTTTACACACTGGGTGGATTTTTGCTGACACTTAGTCAGTCTCGATTGAAATATGAAAAAAATTGAAGATGATCAAATAAAAATACTGTTAGATATAAACTCGCCGTCCTACTTTATTGAACTCTAATTTAGTATTCCTCTATAATATGTGCCGAGAGATAACTCTCTCTTTTATCCTGACGTAAACATACCCAAACATGAACATGTGAATTTGTTGCTTCATAGAAAGCGTTTTGTATTTTCCCTGTGTTGCGCGATAAGGATTTTCGCTTTGTAGGCATTTTGTGTTTTACGACTGTGTTAGGCCGATTATTATTGCAGTCTGGTAAATGAGTTTAGTTTCGGGACTATTGTATTATAGTGTTCTGGCTAAGTTTGGTTGTGATAAGTTAGTGATATTATTTATAGTTAGGATAATACTGCTCATATGTATTGCAATAGTTAACTGTACAATAATCAAAATGTATTACAGTGGCTGTGTCATCATATATTAGTTTTATCGTAAATTTCCGAAGGTCTCATGCTGTTCAACATTTACTACTTGTTTGGTCAGATCAATGAATACAGTTCAGTTTCATTGGATCTCGTTGCATCTTTACTTTGGACTTTAATTGGGCAGATGCTGGAGATTAGGGAATTGCGCATGAAACTCCAAGAAACAGTCACGTTGGGAGTTCATTTGAAAAGAAATTTAAAATCGTTCGTACTACCAGATAAATAAATACTACCAGACTGATCAGTGGTCAAAAACGTTACAACTAACGAACAGAAAAAGATTTTTCACTTACCATTTGCAGGAGTAGTTTGATCCTTCTTTTCAGGAAAATTGATATGTTTTGGATAATTTATCTCAAGTTGTTGTTGAGTTGGCTGGAAAGCTTGAGGTCCTCCTTTCTCAGCTGACTGGAAAAATTCCAATTATAATGTTAGATCGATGTCAGATGATTATAAAACTTCACCAAAAAAATTAGCAACTATGAGCAACGGTGATAACATCTTTGTTTTTCATGCCATTTTTTGTTTCCAGAAAGACGTATTCATTGAAGCTATTAACACCTCTAACCAATGACAATTTTGAAAGCTGGCAGCCACTCTGACACCCTAACAAAATGTGTATCACCAGAAGAAAATTTGAAAATGTGCCATCCATTCAAATATGTGGTTGCAATCAAATTATAAAAAAGTTCAAAATCATCAGAAGCAAATGTCTTGAACATTTCAAACACCCGAAAAAAATAAGATTCTATCACCCTGCCTGTTAAAATCTAATCAAAGATGGTGAAATTTGACTGATTTCCCATGATCAAATTGAAAATTTTTATTTATCAGATCACTGTCTTATAATAAATAAGCAAAGACATCATTTTTACAAAATTGTGATCATATATAGCAGTGTTGATGATTATGGAGCCTTTTATATAAATCTGAGAAGATTATAATAAGGTTCAGACACATGAAGGAAAACAAGACTCCGTCAATATACATAATTGAGCTAAAGAATTTTAAAAGCACACTTGACTTATTTTATTTACAGTAGCTACCCTAAGATTTGCTGTCATTTATTAAATATACTTGGTATGTATATATACCGTGATTTTGCGAGAAAATGAAAGAAGAATTAAAACATAAAATAAAAAGATCACATCCCATAATGTATAACGATTAATTCCCTATTTTCTACTAATGACATACTCCAAATCAACTCATTTTGCCGTACACTCGAAATGATAAATGTGCATCTTAATTGATTTTGGGGTATTTTTTCTGATGGCGGTCTCATTTTCTTGTTCGGTTGTCTGTTTAACAGAGTTTGCTCACGGTTGCATTTCAGAAATTCCGTAATTCATTCAAATCTTGCAGATATATATATTTTTGTTCATTCGAAAGTAGGTTGGGTTAAATTAAATTTTATGAATTAGTTTCGATTATCGTTGTATTACTTTATACGCAGTCTGTCTTCATTACAAGTTCAATTCAATTAAAAAATAAATAAGATTAAACAAAGTAAAAGTAATCAGCAACTAACGCCTACAGCAACTGAGGTAGGATAGCTTAAATGATTTACATATAACTGTTTATTATTTCATTTCATTCCTACTATTTTACCAATTTCATGATTTTTCAATTATTCCAAATTAGAATTTTCATTTTTAGCATTCTAAAGGTAACAAATTTTCACCCAAATCAAAGTAACATTCCCTTTTTTTCAAAACTCTGAAATATGACATGATATATTTATAGATCTAAGTTTGATATTATTCTGCTATAATAACGATCTTATCTCAATTTCATGAAATGACTCTGATAAAGCAAATACGTCAAAAATATCAGATTCAAAAGCCTGATGACAAAAATATTCAATGAGCATTTTATTGAGTAGATTATTTTATTCAAAATATCCAGCTTTCTAAAGAGCAACTACTATAGAGAAAGTATTATAATAAATTTATATTTTAACAGGGAAAGAAAAAAGGTGTTTAGGGTGCAGTTTGTGATCAACTCACCAAATTAACGTTTTGTTTCATTTTTCATCCTTTTAAAATCCTTTTAATATTTACTTTATATATATTTTCTGATTAAGAGAGAATAAATTGGCCACTTATCAAGTTTTTGAATCGATTTATGTGATCGAATCAGATTTTGGGAGAATCAATTCAATTCTTGAATGTTTTTTCTCCATAATTGATTCAAAATATAAATGATTGGAAAAATCGCAATTGTAGCCGTATCGCTCCGAATCATTAATATAATTGCAGAATAACAGAATCAATATTTGTTATACTCTCATCCAGACAATAGTTTCTGGACTCCAGGAGAATGGTGTGTCAGCAAAATTTAAAAAAAAAGAAGCAAGTGCTGGTGTTGGTGCAGTGCTGGTGAGTTTGAAGCCTTTTTTTAACAGTCCTGTTGTCAGTTGGGATCTAAGTAGCCTAGTCAACTAAATGTCTTAGCTATTAGCACAGTGGCCGGTTGGATTTTTTTGCTTCGTGTCCTGTAAGTTCAGCCCATTAAAAACCCAGGTCTACCAGTAGACCCGTGCTCAGGGTGTAATTTTAGGACAAAAAAATGGATGTCTAAGCGACTTTAGCATTGTGGCAGTAAGTTGTTGAGAATTCCAAAAAAAATCCAATTTCCATTTTTCTCGAAACAGAAAAAATGGACATACCGTATACGGTTCTTGCTTTAAACTTGTGATATCATGTTCAATGATAAAATTAATATATTTTTAAACATTTTTACTTGGGTATTTGTTATTAATGACTGAGTTATCAAAAATCTCAAGACATGATCATAATAGGAACAGATTCCTGTTCAATTTGGAAACCAGGTGTGGCAAATAAATTGACCTTTGTTTGCATTGTTTTTTTTTTTTATTAGATATACTTTTCAGTTTTTAAAACACTGAGATGGCAAAAATATTAGAAGGTTACACAATGTTATTAACATCATTCTAAATTCATTATGCAATCCAAATTAAGGAATAAAAGTCATTGCCTCATACATACTGGATGATATTTGTCTCCATCATGTTCATTTCCACTTTTATTGAGATTTACAAACAAAGGTTTTTTTCCCCACATTCCAACCGATTCACCTGTACTTTCACCAAAAACAAATCCGCTGTTTGAGTTTGATTTTACTAGATCTCCAAATGATACTACGTCGACATAACTACCAAAAGTAAACCCAGAAGTGGAATTTGAAGTTGTTGTGTGGCTAGAAAATCCTGATAAATTACATAAAAGTAAATTATTTGTTTTGTTGAGTATAGGTCACTGCACAGTCAGGAAAGTAGTGGCCAGAAATTCAAAAGTTTAGAAGAAACTGGCTTGAAAAAAACTTCTTACATAAAACTGTCATGTGACACTGTAGAACCTCAACAGTAAATAAGTGTGAATTGGAAGCCAATCAAGTGGACAGGTTTAATATTTTGTTCGAAGAAATGAGAGCAGACAGCTCTTTCAAACAAAACCCATTCCAATATCTGTAAAATAAACAATGCGACGCAACGATGTGACAAGCTTTGCAAGCCAGAAAATAGTTTGGGACCAATCATATTGACCACAAGTGATTGAAGACGGTCAAGCATTCCAAGTGCTATTCCTAAAATTCTAGAAACGTTTCAACATTCGTAAAATTTCAGACTGATTCACAGAAAACTAGGGAGCTTTAGACAAGTAAAATAAGATTGCATTCCCCTTAATCACTCAAACCAATATCAGATAGAAATGTTTCGATGTATCAGTATAGGAATGTTGTTTCTTAGTTTTTGGTCAAAATATTAGGCTGTCAACCCTGAGACGGGCCGTGGGAACACTAAATCATATATACAATTAAATGTAAATGTATTATTTTAGTGTTTGTGAGTATTAAAATAGGGGGTTATGATTGGATGAGGTCAACAGATTCATGTTATTTGAGACTGGAAAAATTACATCCCCTCCCCCCCCACCCCCCCCTCAAACAGCCTGAGTGCATTCTAACACCCCTTTATGAGAGCAATATTGACATGGTAAATTTGTTACGGTAAGTGTGCACCACCGATGTACAGTTCATTTGTAGCGTATGTTTGGTACCTTAACGTTACTGACTGGGCTACGTTAGCTGAATAGGTATAAGTGTTATGAATATGCCTCAAGCTGGGAGCTGAATATAAGTGCGAATATATGCTGGGTTTCACTATCTAAAAAAGCAATGTTTAGTCTTGTTTTGTTGAACCAAGGTTAGAGAAGAGATTACCTTGTTGTGGTTGAGAGGATATTCCGAAAGTAGATGGTGCACCTAAAAAGGTGAAGAAAATACAGCTAGGCATTTTTGAATACCGGTACCTGAGAAACGGAATCAAATATATTGGCTACAGAAAATCGCATAATAAGTTATAGGTGGGTCAAAAAATCTTTAGCAAAAGATAGTGGTCAAAATATCGAAACTATCACCACCATATATTTAAAATACCTGGCTTTAGAATATAAATTTATTAGAGAGTATTAGCCCTGTACTGATATCAGATAAGCGAATAGATAAATAAAATCTTATGTGGGGTTTACGTCACTATTTTAATGGTTCATCCTGAGCAAAGGTGTATACAAGTGGCCACTTATGTGAAAAGAGAGTCAATGCTGTTGGGAAAATGTGATCTTGATGTGAGCTGAGGCTATCCAAATATATTACCCAATACGGTTCATCAAATTGTTTATAATGACTATTCGACTTGGTCTTTGAGTACACATGGTGACAAAAATAGCACAAAGCAAACTAGATTACGCAAAGTTGAAAAAGAGTTTTCAAGGACATTACCAAAAGTTGTACTGGGAGTTGTGGTGGTATTAGCAGAACCTTTTGCCAATGGAAATGAATAAATTTTTTGATAATCTTATTCTCACAAATACATATTCATAATCAAACATTCTTGTGTCGTTATGTGTGGTATAGGCTATCGATAAGTGCACTTTTTTAATCTTAAAGTATTTTAGAATATGCAGTCACTCATGTTAAGATACAGCTAGTGTACCTAGATTTAGATGTCTTATTTTAGTGCCTGAAGGTAATGGAATAGGACATTTGAAGCTAAAGGCTTCAAAACTATCGACACTGCTTTGCAACCATGGTGTTAATGGTTAGAAGTCTTTCAACAGTGCAACTAAAATATCTAAACATTTATTTCAAATACTTGAAAAAATCAAGATTTTGTATAGAGTATTGCTTCACATTGGGTGTCAAGAATTATCATGTCTTTTTCCTTAGTTAGATCAAGGATCTTGAAAGTCATCAATACTGCTATAAAGCACAAAGAAAAAAAAGGAAAAAGATATTTTTAAAAAAGTGAATCTCTCTCAATATATTCAAAAATAAAAAACTTGTCTATAAAAGTATGGAATATTTTTAATTAGAACGCAATCAATTATCAGATCGCTTGAAATTCAAATCTAATATAAAAATAATCGCTCTCCAGAACATATACACAAATTTTCCCATTGGAACTATCGTTGAGTCAAACATGCTTACCACTAGTACTCATAGATTTTCGAGAAGTGAATATTGGTGGAGAAACAACGCTGGGACGAAGTATCGGCAGCATCCTGTAAAAATATTATCATAAATAATACTGTATAACAGAATATTAATCATAGCAAAAATATAAACTGAACAGTGATAATAATCAGTATAACGCATTTTCCTATTTTTAAAAAACCAAGTTGAATATGCAGCAATTTAAACAGATGGAGAGATGTTGAACTATTGCCGAGATATTTTCTCAAATATCAATGGTATAAATCTCAATTATGAAGGATGCCATAGCTACCGTTTGATGACGCCATTGGTCTCTCACTTGTTCCACATTGGATGGATTGATACAAATCAAGATATATACCTAACTGAATTGAGTTTTAAAACAATTCTAATTGCATAAAGAGAGATCAAGACCACTTATATTATAAATGAAACATGACATATATGCCTGATATGAAATGACCATATGTGCTTCATTAATTTTATGATTACTAACTGTTGTTGTGCTGGTTGGCTTGGAAGAATTTCCAAAAGAAAAAAGTACTCTTCACTGTTGATTTGAGGTTGAATATATCAGGTTTCAGGGCATTGGGATCAGCTGTGAATATAATTGTGGATACATTGTTTTCCCATTAAAATTTATTCTAAGCAGATTGAGAAGGACCTAAAATCCCATCTTGCACTGCTACAAGTAGAATAATAAACTTAGGCTTGTGGTACACATCGATTTCCTTCTCCTCAACAAAGACAACTGGTAAATAACCTCATACTCATAACAAATGGCACAATCCCATTTACCCGATTCTTTAAACAGACCATTAGGTGAAATATATTTTTTGTTATCCACCAGTATATATATTTTTTGTTTATTGAAATAAGTAAGTATACATACATTGTGGCTAAACTGGTTTTGATACCGGTGCCGAAAACTCAACATTTCAAACAAAATAACATATTCATTAAAGAATTATTCATATTCAAAAGATGCATTTACCTAAATATTTACTACTAATTAGCAGGCAGTTTGAGTGAAAAAAATACATTGTCTTCCTGTATTGAAAACTATCATAACAGAAAAGATCAGTTAGTATGCTCTACTCTAGGCAGGATATATAAGTGCTGCTCATTAAGTGCAATCGATTTTACATTAGTGTTGGGGAGACTCAATCACCTTTTTTAATGACCTGACTTGTCAAAATGCAGACATAACTTTACTTGGGACTTGATAAAAATTCACCCACAGTCTGCAATCATGATCTTTTGAAAAATCATGTTGTCTGTTGTCTGGCATTGCCTGACTCGGCAGAGGAGAAAATGCGTCTCCCTGTGGCATACTAACATGCCATGTACCCTGATGTGAAATCCGAGTCTAACCAATAATGATCAGATGATAATTCTAAGTGGGCACTCATAAAAGAAAAGGTGACAAATTAACCTTTCATTACTGTTGAATAGATTTTGAAATCAAGTCCTGACTCCATTTGTGACTCATAAATGTATGGATCGACTTGACTTGCGACTTGAAAGAACAGCGACTCCACTCGCCCCGAGACTATTAATTGAAATTAATGTAAGACTTGGATTCGAAGTGGAGTAACTCGTTGCCACCAGAAACAGAACAGAAAATCGAGCAATAACTCACTAATTGTAGAAGGTAACGGATTAGATGCATCACAACACAGGCATTTCAAATCTGTAGCAACATTAGGAGAATAACATCCAGGACATTCCCACATACCAGCTTTTTCTTTTTTAACCAAATCTCCTTTTGGAGTTATGTTTATTAGTTGAAGTGGTACATTGCTAGAAGATAGAAATATATGGTTGAAAATTGTTGTACATAGATGAAAGACAAAGAAACAAGAACATAGAATTCTAAAAACTGAATATGGTTGGGTGGAAGAGATTACAAAGAGACATTTCCAAGCTTTTGCCCAGTCGTAAATTTAGTTTTTTTTAGTAGATGGATCGTGGCCTTGGTAGCGCGATCTATCGGTGACTCATACTCAAGCAAAAGATTCCTGACTGAACAGTGTATGATTTATCACGAAATACTGCTTTTTAGAAAGTCACAGTATAGCTGACGTTCTGTATATACGAGTTTCGCGAAATTAACCTCAGACTTTGCATAATCAACTCGTGAATCTCAATATTCTGAGAATTTTACTATTTTCTTTCATTGGCAGCCACAGCATTGCGCTGAACTTTGATTTAAGAGCTTTATTCTATTTATAACAATAGCAAAATCAAAAGACTTACTTTTGATATGAAGGTTGATTTGGGGTAGTAAAAGTCTGTGATGTAGTAATAGTAGATAACTTGAAAGATACCGGTGGTGTTGTAGTAGTGGTACTTGTGAAAGTAGGAACATTTGACTTGATTGCTTTCATAGTTGTAGAAGTAGAGAATGAAACTGCTTTAAATGAGAAAAGAGTGAAATTCAATAATAATTAAAACGTGGATAGTGGATATGAGTAGTGGATAATACAAAAAATGATACTAAATTTCCAAAATTTGTCTGGTTGTGTATTTCTTATGTCCAGGGCATATACTTCGATATGAATTTAGAATTCTCATAATAATATTAAAGCATTACAACACCGTTCAGAAGGCGGGGCCGAAACATGGCTAAAACTCATTAGAGTCCACTAAAAGGGTCCAGGCTAACATTTCTCAAACTTCCTTCATTGCGACGCCTTTAAAAAGGGTTACTCGACTGACACTCTAACGATCAAACGGTAGAAAATACTTTGCTGTCCAGTCATCGAATGGTTTATTTCTACGGTGACACAACAATGAAAATGTATTTTTGAAATATTTTTTGCAAGATTCAGTGTGTTAATGATGAAAATGTATGTAAAATGCAGGTTAAAAGCAGTTTGCATCATAGGCGTGCAAAAAATGGGGATTTTTCACAATTTTATTTTTATTTTGTTTTATTTAGTTTTGCTGATTTAGGGCGAGTCGAAAAACAACAAACAATTCTAAAAAAGTACCAGGTTACTAGTGGTTATTGGCTTCTGTGGAGAAGCAACAATCTTTGCCGCCAGATTAACAGCAACAGCAGAAGGTTTAGGAAAAGTAATCGAAAACTTCGGTATTACAATGTCACTGGTAGATCTTTTTGGTGCTGAAGACATTTTACAGGACGTTAGAGAACAGATTCCCAAGCAGGGTGCCAGAGCATTTTGAGAGACAATAATAATGTTCAATTGATTCAAGAATAGCCATCAAGAATAGCCAAAGTGATATCACAATTAAACGTAATATAATAAACGAACAAAGAAATTGTTAAATACAACAAACGTTGCAATCATTTTCTGGAAATAATACAGAATATCTTCATTATACTGATTATGAATCACTAAAAATTGCAAATTAAATAGTTTAATAATTACCGAATCTAAGTTTGAATCGAATATTTAGAACAGTTCTACAAACTACACCCCAATCATGAACTTTATTTTGTCAACCATTAGGAACCGATTTATAATGCCCCAATATCACATCCAGTGACTTGAAAACTATACCAATGAATCCAAACTGATTGCAAGTTCATTTTCCAATAATTTGCAACACAATGAATAAAAACATACCAGTATTAGTAGTGTAAATAGAGCTCTGTGAGGGACCAGCAATCGTTGCCGCAAGATTAACTGCAGCTGCAGAAGGTTTTGGAAACGCAAATGCAAACTTCGGTGTTGCAGTGTCACTGGCAGATGTTTTTGAATCTGAGAAAATGTTTACATGTCATTAGATCAGTTTATCCCAAAACCAGGATAAGACAACATTTGGGACTTCATAACAAGCAACAGCAAAAGATCTCCAACATCGGGGGGTCCGACTCGCTGATGAAAAAAGTAAGTTGACAGTATCCTACTAACAAAAATGCATGCCGAAGGTTCGCAAAAGTTTTCAAATCATTTTGAAGAAAACAGAAAATTTTAGTTGAAAAACATATTGTTCTCGTGATGAACTAGGTCGCAAAATGCAGGTAAAAGGCAGTTCGCATCATAGGCGTGCAAAGAATAGGGATTTTTCACAATTTTATTTTTATTTTGTTTTATTCAGTTGTGTTGATTTAGGGCGAGTCGAAAAATAACAAACAATTCTAAAAAAGTACCAGGTTTACTAGTGGTTATTGGCTTTTGTGGAGAACCAGCAATCTTTGCCGCCAGATTAACAGCAACAGCAGAAGGTTTAGGAAAAGCAAATGCAAACTTCGGTATTACCGTGTCACTGGCAGATGTTTTCGATGCTGAAAAGACATTCTACATGACGTTAGAGAACAGATTTCCAGGCAGGGTGCCAGAGCATTTTGAAAGACAATAATAATGTTCAATTGATTCAAAAATAGCTAAAGTGGTATTAAAATCATACCTATTATAATAAACAAACAAAGAAACCTTGAATAAGAAAAAATAGTTAAATACAACAAACGTTTCAATCATTTTCTGAAAATAATACAGATTATTTTTATCATACTGATTATGAATCACTGAAAATTGAAAATTAAATAGTTTAATAATTATGAATCCGAGTTTGAATCGAATGTTTAGAACAGTTCGACAAACTACACCCCAATCATGAATTTATTTTGTCAACCATTAGCAATCGGTGTATAATGCCCCAATATCACATCCAGTGACTTGAAAAACTATAACAATGGATCCAAACTAATTGCAAGTTTATATTCCAATAATTTTGCAACACAATGAATAAAAAACATACCAGTATAAGTAGTGGAACTAGAGCTCTTTGAGGGACCAGCAATCTTTGCCGCAAGATTAACAGCAGCTCCAGAAGGTTTTGGAAACGCAAATGCAAACTTAGGTGTTGCAGAGTCACTGGCAGATGTTTTTGAATCTGAGAAAATGTTTACATGTCATTAGATCAGTTTATCCCAAAACCAGGATAAGACAACATTCGGAACTTCATGACAAGCAACGGCGAAAGATCTCCAACATTGGGGGGATCCGACACGCTGATAAAAAAGTAAGTTGAAAGTATCGTAACAAAAATGCGTGCTGGAGATTCGCAAAAGTTTCAAATCATTTTGCAGAAAACAAAACAATTTAGTTAAAAAACATATTATTCTCATGATAGAACTAGGTCGAAAAGTGCAGGTAAATTCGCATCCAAGGCATGCAAAAAATAGCACACTTTTATTTTTAAATCTGTTTTATTCAGTTTTGCTGACTTATGGCGAGTCGAACTTCCAACTATTTGGCATTGAGGGGTCCCGGCCCCCCTAACGATAAACAAATAAATGAATTATCACAAAAGATATGAATGATATCAGTTAAAAAAAATTGCCTGAACCATCTAGTTGATGTTTATTTTGCTTTATTGTATCTAGCTCTCTGATGTCGCGATGTGTGATGTATTGTAAAATTTTGTTCTCTTTCTCTTCTTCAGTTTTTTCATCATAACCTGTAACAGTTCAAATTTATCAATCCCAATGAATGAATAAATGGGTGTTTTAAATTCTTTCTTGATAAGATTATGCTCTTTGTTTTTGTTGAAACTGAACAGAAATATTTTGCTACCCGAGCGAAACACTTGCAAAATAATATATGTGGCTCGATAACAACAGGTAACAAGTGTGATTCAAATTCTAATAACTTTACGCTATATAAAGTATAACAGAGTTATTTTACACATTCTATACATTTCATAAAAATTCTTGAGGAGCTGATGGCATTTTTACAATGTTTCTTATTTAATAATGTTATACGTATCGCAATGACACTTATCACTATTTTGATGCAACCTTTATATGATGTCATAGCCGAATAAAAAATATATTGTTTTAATTTTGATAACTTACTTTGTCAAATAAGTGCAAGTTGGAACATGATTCTTAATGCTTGGAAAAAAGGGAATAAGATTGGCACAATTTTTGCGAATGAAAAGCATTGTTAAAATGCTCACCTGGGGGAAGAACCTTATTTTCATAAAGGAAGAAAGTTGGGGGAAGTAGCAATTTTTCAGCTCTTCTGCGTTGATCTTTGGTTGGTTTTGCTTCAGATACAAAAACAACATCACCATTTACACTACATGTTGCTTCTGTCAATTAAAAAAGGATGCTTTAGAATGATGATATTATTATCAGTATCACGTATGGCTTTGGTTTAGTATTTTTACATGTCTAGAAAGTTTATAATGCTGTATCTAATATAAAAATTATACCTATAATCAAATTCTTCACAAATGTTGAGAATGAATATTTTTATAATTTATAATAAATATAATCATATATATATTTTATCGATACTGAATTATATATATATTGCATTCTATAGTTGTACAAATCTTTGAATAACCATTTGTATTACATAAGAAAGTCAAATGACCTGTTGGTATAGCAGTAGTAGAATTATTCACAGCTCCACCAAAAACGAATGGCTTCGAAAATTTAAATTTAGACAACTGTGGCACTGACGAATTGTGCGAAGTTTTGTGGTCTGAAAAACAAAGATATGAAGATAATGTGATAACGATGAAATTTCAACAAAGACACCATAAAACTGTAGTAAAAATGAATAGGATATAAAAAGTGTTCGTACAATATAATACATATTCAAGAAGTTGAGTGTATTATACCTTTTAATAGAATAACGAATGAAAAATTTGTCCGTTGGACAAAACTCCATATATTTACAAATACATGACAAAATCGAATGGCTTGGACAAAACCCCAATCCCACAAACTTCATTTTCCATTTCCAGTGCAAGCTGAAATAAATAACTTCTGGAAGCCTTGTTATTTAACATTAATAAATATTTAGAAAAAAAATCATGAGAGCAGTATTCAGTATGTGAACTAATTCTTAACCTGTTAACTACGATGCAGGCACTTACTTGCTTGTACATGTTGGAAAAAATTACAAGAAGACTTTTCGAACTTTGATGTTAACGAGAATACATTATAAGTTGCCGATATGTTGCAAAGAATACGTATTGCATCCTTTTTTGTCCATTCCTTCATATCATTCAAAACTCTTCTCAATTCATCTGGACTTAATCTAGCTCCAACAAGAAGCTTCAAACATAGTATTTTATCAGGGACCGTAATGCCAAGCTTTCTCAGATGAGCATATCTGTCTTTAAATCTATGAACATATGCTGCAGTGTTTTCATTTGGCCATCTTAAACATGAATCAAAATCCAAAAATGTGTGGAAAACCTGAGATTTTGTATTATGAAAAGTATTGTCAAGTTTTTTCAATAGTTTTTCCAAGCCATCTTGACTACAAAGTACAGATTCTTCCACTTCCAATGCTGCTTCTCGTGCTTCATTTTTTAAACTTAACACAATCACCGCTGCCTGTTTATTTCTTTCAATGTTGGTTGAGATTGACCATAATTTTACTGCTTTCTTCCATTGAGAATATGACCTTTCATTCTCTAATAAAGGCGGTTGATCCATTATCAGCTCTATTGAAAATAGCTTATCTCTTATCTTTCAAATTCAATGTTGGTGTATTGGATTTGGGAAAATAATGACCTAATACCTCCTATTTAAAGGAAAAAGTGCGACATCATTCATCTTATTATTTACAATGCACCATGTCCACCAAAACAAACAATGCAACTGCAAAAAAATCAAGTTAAAGAAGCCCAACCTACCGATATATTTGAACAGACGTTAGCTAGGTTTGCAATTGCACATCTAAAATGCATAATTTGCCCTGAAAATCAGAAATAATGGTAAGGTCCGACTTCGCTTGCAACTTAACTACCAAATTTTCACAAATAAACCGGCACAAAAACAATTCCTAGTTAACTGTAAAAGACCGTCCTCTAGGTTGATATTGGTCGAATTTTTTTTTCTTCACCACATCACTGAATATTTAATTGAAAATCGTAGAGAACGTTTTCGTAATCGTAGAGAACGTCTGCCTTAAATTTGGCGACTACGTTGACCTAAACTGCCAATCCCATCAATCAAATTCCCATGAAAAAGGTTTATTTTCTGCTGATAAACACCACTCGCCTATTCATGAAATTCTTTATTGGAATAACCAACGACCGTTTTTGTCACCTTGGCAAAAATTGAGATCGGAATTTCAACAACGGTTATTACCCGACTACACACAATGTACCCGGTACCTATATTTGTTTAACTTCCTTTTTATTACCACAAGCAATCGACTATTGTTTATTTCAACAAGTATACAGCATTGATGGATCGCGGGGTTTAGGTGTGAATAACACACGCTCATTCACGGCCTAGAAAAAAATGATTGTGAAAAGCTGCTGAATATGACCCAGACGTCTAATACGGAAACTGCATTGTACCGGTACCTAATACAGGTTATTTTACTTGATAAGCTAAAGTTGCAACTACTTCAGACTGAAATAGACTCGTTTCAACTATGATATACTGAAAGAATATTCAATATTAATACCACACGTCGCCTTCTACAGTTGGAGTTTGGCTGTATGCTTTGTTATCGGCTGTCGTATGATTTTTGCATTTATTTATAGTGGGCGGAAAATAAACAGATATATAAGCATAGACAAACAGACATATCGAATGGATTTATCGAAGAGATTTATTTTCACATAATTAAAAAAGATAAATGAACAACCGATATTATCAGTCATGGGTCACCAATGGTGTATGCTGGTGAAGCTCATCCGTGGCCCATCCTCATGCAGATGGGGATGAGTGTTAACACAAAACGTCAGTTTCAACAATGGTATGTGTAACCGTATGAGGTCATCGAGGCTTCAGACCCAATTTAGCTGAAAAATTCATTTTGAACAAAAAAATCAACGCAATAAATATCAAAGAATCAACATAGTCCGTGTAAATGCCCAAGAGTCATACTTCTGCCAACGAAATGGAAAATTTGTGATCACCGATGCGATTTTCTAAGCGTTTATGTGTGTGATTCATATTTAGAAATAAAAATCACTTCACATCATCATCAAATACTGATAGAAGGCTAAATAAAAATACACGGTATTTTCTCAAAATATAACTGCACAATAAGGGCAGAGTGACAGAATATCAACTACTCTGAAACTCAAGCACCCGAAGAAAAAATGGATTCTATCCGAAAAAATGGGCAAATGCTTAATATTCCTTTCTTGGATGTTCTGTTTAGAGTAAAAAGAAAGAAAATGATATAGAATGTAAAATGTGGTTACTTACTTCCCTACTCACGAAGTTAAGGTCTGCGAACGACCGATTTCTACACCCTTTATTGTATAGAATGTCTTATTCGCAAACTCGTGAGCAAACGATACTACTTAAAAGATACGAATACTCACGACCACCCTGAAAAATATATTGGAGTGGATAGAATATTTCGGCTAAAGCTCGCGGTAAATTGTGACACATATCCACAACAGATCCGGCATCCCGCTTTTAGTGCAGTTTCACGTTTCCCCTTTCCGGTGAAACAACAAGCACTTGGGGGGGAATACCAAAATTTAATTCAATTTTCGTCTGCTTCTCATGTGATACAAGACAAGAAGCAACTATTGCAGTGGAAGTTGTGACGACATAATTGATAACTTGGTTCCTTGCAAGTGACGGGACCCAATCTTAATAATAGGAAAGAAATTGTTTTTCACCTATATTGGAAGCTAATGAAATTTTCACCCGATGTGAATGTATACAACCCAATCAGAAATTTTATCAATCATGTGCAGATGGACCCTTAACAAAATTTTTTCAATTGGTAAATCAGCAAAAGATTAGGCAACAATATTGGAATTAATATTGGCAAGAGAGGACGTGCTCCGCCTACAGGTGAGCTAATTTGGTTCCACGCAGCAATCTATGCTTTATGCTTATGCTCAATTTATGCTTTAATTTCTTAATATTCCACCATGTTGATTGTTCACGGCTTGATTCGCTGATGAAAAACAAACAACCATTCTCGGATGTCTCAAAAGCTTATTCTGTTTCCCTACAAGTATCACCTGGAACATATGGTCTTGCTACAGACGCCCGATTAGCTCAATCGGTAGAGCATTGAGAATAGGGTTAGAGTCACCTATCTCTGATTGTCTTGATTGGTTCGATTCCCAAGGGAGATGATTACCGATGTATGCGAGAGGTCTATTGGCTTATGGCTTTCTCCACCAACCAAGTCCATGCACAGGAAAGTAAGAAAAACGTTTCGGAACTGGTGTCTGCTTGAAAGTTTGCGTTTCGTCTTGTGCATGAGCAGTCTTCCAGGCTTTTCTCTTCTGCAGGATAAAACCGAAAATATCGTTAATGCTCGGTCATTTCAGCTACCCAGAATCACCAAAGCGCATATAACAATGTACATCGACAAGTGATTGTATTTTCATGTGTAACAGAAAAAATTATGAGGACATTCACAAAAATATTACAAAGCATGGTAATATTAGTGACAAATTCACAACTATTGTATCATTAAACTATATTGTTATGAAGTGTCATACTTCCGAAACAACACTAGGCAGAAAATAGGCAAAACCTGTAAGTGAACTTCAGAACAGACATTGTTATTGACTTTCAAGAAAAATATTTTTTTGAAAAAAAGGAAGCAGTAGAGAACAAGCACCATAATCATTAATCAAGCAATGAGAAAATAAGTATCAAAGCAAAACGAAACAAGTGTACAACATCCCGTTCAATGGTAAAGAATTTAACAAGAAGATTCATTTTGTTGAAGTTCTTTAACTTCTTCAATTTTATCCATATACGATCTACACAAGTCTTCTTTTTTAAATCTGATTGCAAATTGCTCAGGCTTTGGCGTTGGTCCATCTACAAGATAAAAAAAGTTGCAAATGATCATCAGCTTAGAATATAAAATAGTTAAACAACCTCAATTCTGATATTATTTAGTACCCACAAGTACATACAGTGGTAATATAAAGGCACGACTAGGATTTTGGTTTTTGAAGAAGTGCCGCAATGAATAATTTTTCATCAAACTGCACAATGCACATAGACCAAACAAGGCTGGCAGAATATCAGATACTCACTAGAAAAATTGGCTTCTATCAGAATCTTTTTTAGCAAATTGGCAATATTTCATGATATTTCTCTTACTAGAAGATTAAGTGTGTTTTTGAGTGTATGGTAGCAACAAAATGGCAGTGTTAATGGTTTTGAAGGTTTTTGTTCATCCGAGGAAAATGAAATAAGCAAATTATCTTTTAAATGGTCCAAATAGATAAAAAATAAGAATATAGTGATTTTATATTGAAGATTGCATGAAAATTTACAATTCTATTAATTGTTGCTTTTAACAGTGATGTATAATAGGTGGGATGCAAAATTCAAGCTACTGCAGCAGTGATAACTGCAAAAAATAGAACACACCCATTGGATGCGCTACTTGAAAAAATATTTTTCAAATTTTCCAAAGAAAAAAATATTTTCCCAGAAGAAAAACCTAGAGCCAACAAATTTGTTAAGACAGGCAGCAGTTTTTGGTTTTATGAAATATACAATAAAAATTATTTCAGCTAAAAATGAGGTATTCAAGTGATAATACTGCAAATACTACACTAATATAAAAAACAAAAGAACAGAATAAAAATACCTGTATAATCCATGGTAAAATATGTACAAGTTTTCAAAGATCCCAGATGATGTTCAGGTTTCGTTGTTTCATTGATAATGTGGTTAGCGCATACTTTAAGAACCTGACAAGACAAAAAAGAAATTTATCAAAGAAGAAGAGAAAGGACAACACTCAATAGTCTATAAGAAATATTGTATTTCGCTAGGCATGAGGCGTGAGAAATGACTGAACCGCTATACTAAAGTGCAGTGGGTGGTATTTGCCCTGGGTAATGGTAAAACCCCTTCTGTCAATACTACTAGGACTTCATATTCTTCTGTCTTTAACAACACACAGTAAATAGCAAAGGCAACTATAAAGGTTTTACTCACAGAGCAGGTTCTAAATATTTTGATCTTGTCCCGTTCACAGACTTTATTTTGCTGAACATAAGTCACAAACAGATTGTACCTGATAGATCAACAAAAGCAACAAATCATAACTTTAAATAAACCTACCTGCTCTCTTCTCATGACAACTCGATATAAATTATGTTGATCATTGAAAAGTATTTTTAAATCTCCAACTCCTCGTTCTTTCCATTGTTTCAAATCTTTATCGTATCGATATAGTTTACATCTTTCTTTGAATAATATCTGTAATGGACAAAATTTACATCTCTTTTTGAAAGTAGAAGATTGACAATGGAATGCAAAAAATGACTTATGAAATTTCAGGTATTCTTGTACTCAGACACCCAAAAAAAAACATAGAAGAAAATTAGCAGAAATTGCAATATATTATGAGAATCACTAGATATGAGATTTAAATATTAATTTTGAAATCTTGATAGTAGCATAACTACACAAGATATCTTCGAAATCATCAATGCAAAAAAATTTTAAAATCTTTCATCTAAGAATCATCAAAATTTTAAAAATTTAACGAAAATCAAGGTCTTGTTAAAAAACAAATAAATTGGGAAATAAAATATTTGAATATTAACTTCATTGTATACATAAATTCACGATCTGATCAGTAAAGATCCTTTATAGTCAAAGGAAGCCACAATCAACTAGCACGAATGAAGAGGCATAGTTAGTCTATTTACAAACTACTGACTTGCGACTGGATAAAAATATATTTACTATCTTCTCAATAAAATCTCATGTTGTGTTACTGTTCTCTGTCATCCTAGAAATTTCGACATGTTTTATTTAGGTTTCCATAACAGAGAGAAAGAGAAAGGGAGACTTTTATTCGAATCAGTGTCCATAACTTGTCATATGCATTTTTTCAATAAACATCCGAAGATGAAAAAATCATTCGCAATCAACAAACCTCTTCGTCCTCTTCTCCAGTTTTGATTTTGACTAAAGGAGGAAGTTTATCGAGGACAGGTTTGAATTGAGCATCACATGTAAATGAAGTGGGATCTTGATCTTCATTTCCATCATTACTTTTTTGCTGAAACATGACTTGTCCAGCTCCGGGAAATTGAAACTAAAAATAATAAAATACAATATGTTCAAGAATACTGTATATATTCTACATATTCATACGGTTGTACATTATGATACACTAATGGATTTTACCTGCTAAGCCGTTTAAAGAAATATGATGTGATTAAAACAAAATTAATCTGAAAAATCAGTATCGTAAAATGAGGGAATGAACAAATATCTTAAAATATTCTATCTTATTTTTTTCTGATTACTCATCCATGCTTGTTCAACCATCGACTTTATTATATATCTATAGAAAGTAATATAATTGAGCGTTATTGCACTCAACATTTCAAAGATAAATAAAACACAGATACACTTGTCAAGACATTAATTTAATACGAAATATAAGTACAAATTTTAAGAACTTTCAGCGAAGGCTGATAACATTCTATTGTCAATATTCAAACCTGCGTTGTGCAAGCGTACTGCATGTTTTGCCATTGTCTTTTTCGTTTATGCCACAATCTGTTTTGTGTCCGTGTTACGGGAATAACGTGCCAGGGAGTCAAAAGCGTAGTTGGTACTCGGTGCTTTTACAATGGACTTGGCACCGAGTCAGAGTCCAAAAAAAGGACAGAGTCCAAGTACTCGTCCATCCCATTTAGATGAAAATAAGATTTTTAAAAAATACGTTTCGGAATGTCCAGACTCAATTTGGAAGAAAAGATTATTTGGATTTCAACCTGTTTAACACGAATCACAAATAAATGGCTTCTAGATTGCATGTGGATTTAGTGGGCGTGCTAGCCTAGTGGTTAACATCTCGGCATCGCAGGTTGAATATCTCAGGTTTGAGTCCCAGTGAGTCCGGCTTGTAAATCCCTGCCCACCACTCAATCCAGGGTGTATTTTTCGGCTAAGCAGAACCGGGAAGATCACATTTTTCCAACAACTCTAACCATGTCCGCCTATAAGTGGCCGCTAGTACAGAGCAGTGGGAAGTTTCAATCAAAAAAGTGGCTTCAAAAAGTTTTTTATCAGTGAACCAAGCTTGGCAAAGAATAAAAACTTGGAAAGATTTATCAAAATGGACACTGAATACTCACTGAAGGATCTTTCTTGAATCCCACATTCTGAACTCCAGAAGCCATATCAGCAAATGATGCAAAGTCAGCACCATTATTAGCAAGAGCGGCAAATCCTCCGCTGCTTCCCATCCCACCACCAAATAATGACTGTCGTCCCATTTCTGTATTCTCTTGTGATTGAGTACCATTCAGAACGTTACTTGTGGACTTTGTACCGATACTTTTTGCGGTGTCGCCTTTTGGAAAAGTACAGAATAGATATTCAGATGCAGGAATCGTCGCTCCATCAATGAAATATTGTATTTTTAGACTGGAGGATGAACCATTGATTAATTGAGCCTATTCTGACACTCTATATACTAGTGCTTCTCAACTATGGTCTTTAACCTCTAAGGGCCCCAAGAGCATATACCTGACCAAAGATAACTCTTGTTGATTAATATTTCCAACAAAAACATGTTTCCAACAAAACTAATAACAAGGTAACAATCTTTTTAGTCACAGGAAGGAAAAGATGAAGAACCCTTGCTCTACACAAAACTGAATTCATTCACACATTTATGCACCGGTAAGAGAGAAAGTTAAATATCCTTATTTAAATCAAAAAGCAAACAGAATGGCGCTAAAACCAAACCAAATATATATTTCGAAAGAAAGAATGACTGATGTGTCTTGCAACATAATGGCCAATACTCAATGAAACACATATTTCTGTGTGACCATATTTCTGACAAATTAATTCCAACAATCCTGGCAATTTGAAAATACTTGATTGAGCATGACAATGACATAATCGAGTCAAGCGTCGAAAATTTAAATTCTTCATCCTGGATTTTCATAATAATCAAAACAATCAAATTTTCACCTGATCCAGATGTTTTCATTGCACTCTGTTCTTGTTTTGCCTGTAAGTTTCCGCTATCTCTATCCTTGATATATTGTAATATTCTTTCTTCTTTTTCATCTTCCAATTTTTCATCAAAATCTGGACATAAGATATTTGACACAATATTATTGATCCAGAGAGAATGGAATGATTTTCAAATGTTTGTGAGCAATGGCTTTTCTAATTTGTAACATAATCGTCAATTTTTGGAATATTGTAACTGTAAGACCTCGGATATGACTACCATCAATACTTTTTAAATGAAAAAGTCTTAGTTTAGTTCAGTTCAGTGACTTTTGTTTTCATCGAAATGTTTGCAACTAATATTTCTGCATCCAGTTGCTAGAGATGTGAACAGTCATTTGGAGTATTGGTAAAGCATTTTTGATTCAAGGGGAGATCTAAGATATAATCCGCTTTCGAAATAAGTAAAAAAATTTAATATTTCACATGAATCAAAATTACCAAGAGTTTTATTTTCAAATAAGAAGAATGTTGGTGGAAGTAATAATTTTTCAGCTCTTTTACGTTGATCTTCAGTCGGCTTGGCTTCCCACATAAACACCACATCATCATCTTCAATTTTATCTTCTTTGGAAGCTGTGAAAATGTACAAAGACAAATCAATAATAAACTGATTGGCAGATATGAATATTAAAGAGCATTCATTTTCAACAATAATCAAAATAGGATAACAACGAGTTAAGTAAAATTTCAGCATCATTGATCCCCATTGGCCTAATGTGCAAAAAAATCATGACGTCAGTCAAATTTTTTCTGGAAAAAAACTTTGAATGTTTCGCGGATCGAGGAGCAAATTCGTAAGAGCATTCATTTTCATGAAAGATAATAATGTACCTAATCCTAGTCTGAAGCTTGTGATCACTCTTTAGAATGTCAGCTAATTAACTTCAATCACAGGTAAAATTAACATGTTTTGATGTATTAAACGCTAATAGGTAAAAATACTTCATTATAATTAAGAGCGTCGCACTAATATCATACATAAAAAAAACTTCAAAATCATCAACACTCCTATTTAATAGCAGTGTTGATGATGCTGAAGCTTTTTGAATTATCGGAAGAAATAGATTTAAACGTGTAAAACACTCGAAAAATACAACAATCTGCCAATATACACTAATATATAGCAATCGTTACTTTCATACCATCTGAAGTAGCGTCCGTTATCTTTTGCGTTGTTTCACTTGAACCAGGCTTGAATTGGAATTTATTTCCGCTCTGCACACAAATAAGGCATGCAATTTAGTAACAAGAAATGAAAGTGTGTTAAAATGAAAATATGACTTATCTTCTCAAAAAAAAAAAAATTTTTTTTTAACTTTCGAATATGTGAGAATTATTAAACATTAAGGCTGTGAATTGGTTTCAAAGAGCAATGAAAAATAGGCCTAGATATTTATTAGATATAAGATATTTACTAAAATATAATGGGATCCATTCACAACCAGAAGTTTTATTTTGTCAACCATCAGGTACAGGTGGGCTATTTATCAATGCCTATTTATCATCTTACTTATGTGAATGTAACATGTTTTGGATAGGACTGTCCAAACAGAAGATTCGAACCATAAATTATTCAATTCGATATCTGCAACAACTCAAAATTAAGAAAATGATAATTTCGAGTTTTGTAGAGTGGGAATTTACCAGTATATCATAGGCTTTGTTTGTTTGATATATGACTTCTAATTCAAATATTCGATTCTAAAACCAAAGGATAAACCAAAGGATATTCAATTTCAGCCCTAGTTTTTAATAAGTAGATTCAAGGAGCAAATATATGTGAAAGACAGATTGATAGTGTAAACTGTACGATATATTGGTATCGATGATAATCGGCCTTTTTTTAGAACAGTAGGAAAAGAGCAAAATATGTCCCAGAAAGTAGAGAAAAATAGAATTTCAATGTAGCACAATCCGCTGATGACAATAATATTAATAACAGCATAGAATTTGTCAAAAATGATTACACTACAAAAACCAGAGCGGTTTTGGCTTTTGAGTATCGATCAAGTATTTGGAGCGCCGATATTTGCAGAAAAGGTGTTATTGGCACAGTAAAAACACTATGGAGAACATACCTGAACAGAAAGAGAACCTTGACTGGAGAAGTTTGCAGCTAAAGGAGAAGGTTTATAACCCTTTCCTGTCCCAGAAAACAAAGTCGGTCCAGTTTCTGATTGAACCTCAGTCGACATCACAGTTTGATCACTGGCTTGCGTAAACGTTTCGCTCGATGTTACATAAAGATTGCTGTTGACTGTATTGTCAGATGCAGACTTGTCGGTGAATAATGATTTTTGTGCTCCTGTCTTCTGCTCAGGTAAGTTTTGTGGGGGTGTGAAAAAATTCGACGATGGCGTACTCGTCGATCCCATCTGAAAACAGTAGATTATTAATAACCAGTTACAATGTAAATAGTGATGTTAGACCCAGATAGCTTCAGATATACATCCGATTCAGTAGCTACGGATACTCGTTTTCATTATTTTGCGAGATCAGAGAACAGTGCACAATTTTGCATGTTCTAAGAAAATTTTACCTTGTAAATGAAAAATTTCATTTCATATAAAGATTGAACCAATAATAGAGAATCCATCACTGTCTCATATTCAACGACACATATTTTCTCACTGGGGCGAATAAAATATTGAATTGCAGGCATGCAATGATGATTCTCTCAAGACCACGCAAACTTTAACTGGTCAAACTTCAAGAGGCAAAGTTTCTGACCAATATTAGGTCTAGTATTGTAAGTGATATAAAGCTGAGGCCAAATAGGCCAAATATGCAGTAAGTTAGATCACGTGACATTTGGAAACATAACGTCATCAAGCATGGAGAATCTCGAGAATATTATTTAAAGTAAACTTTTTCAACTTACTAATTTGGGATTCACAGATAAATATTCACTATAACGATCATGCACAATAGATTGAAATATTCAACGTACCTGAGGTGTACTTGTTGCACTGAAATTGAATGACAATTTCGAACAATCAAACTTAAATTTATCAGTAGTCGGAGTGGATCCTGATTCTGTTGTCTTGCCTGAATAATATGGTATACTATGTTAACAAAAGTAATTCATAACAATCAGGGATGTTAGGAAATTTGATATATGCGACAACGAAACTCTACATAGACATGCTACTTCGCAAAAAATAATTTAGAGTCACAGAAATATTTGACCATATTTTGCCCCCATCGCAGCAAAATCATGATTTTGTCAAATTTCACAAAGTAAAATATCATGATTTTACCGCAAATAAACTGATCGAAAAATGAAATTATCTTTAATCAAAAGTTAAAATTATCTGAATATAAGAATAAAGACATCCCTAGTTGACTCCTCAAAAACCTAAATTAGGTCACCCAGATCATGCCGGAAGATCCCTTAGTTGCAAGCTTGTCATATCTCAAACAATGATTCATGAATTCTTATCATATTAACAAACCATTGGGGAAAACCGAGAAAAGGTGTTGCATCCCGTACATAAGATTTACTTACTAACAATACCAATCAAAAATTAAATCAAAACCTCAAAAATCTAGAGTATATTTGTCGCAAAGCTGTTTTCCATGCAAGATGATTCTAATAAAATCTTTGGCAAAAAATGCCCAGATATAGATAAGATTTCATTGCATTTTTCAAATTTTTATTTTTCTACATATCCCACCAAATAAAAATTCTCTGTTCGATGAGATTTTGGTAAAAACCCAGATCTGTTAAAACTATCGATTGTCTCACCGAAAACAAACCCCATAACATTATGTGGCCCTTCTTCCGCCTTCTTTGCTTCAAAGGGGCTCGGTACATTTGCAAAACTGAAAGATGGCTTTGGTTGATCTACAGGACTCTGCGGGCTCTGAGGACTTTTAGCTGATGTCGGACCTGGGCTTGTTATTCCAGGTTTTATAGTGGAAGTATTGATTGCCGATTCATCTGGTTCAAGTAATGTTTTTGAAGCTGCTGCTTTAGCACCTTCTTCCCATAATTGTTTAAATACAGATGCTGTGTCTGGATCTTTAAACCGAAGTGCAAATTGAAGTGTCTGAAAGTATGCAATTTCAGTATATATAATGATTAAAAATATACCATTCAGTTGCTATATGTCATTTTAATAATACTGTTTATCGCTGATATTGAGATGGAAGATTAGAAGCGGTATGCTGACAGAATCTAGTCAAAGAAGATTTCAACATTTCATGTAATTTTTTTCGAATGTGGATACAAAACTCATAACCATGAACTAGAGCCATAAACTAGGGCAGCTTGGGTAATTTTTTGTACCGGTAAACCGCTGCCAAAATGCCAAAACGCCAAGCTATTTTTTGCTGTCAAAAACATGCTGTTGTACTGGTCTAAAAGAAAAAAAAAAAACTTAAAAAAAGGGTGCATCAATAATTGACATGGCATCGTAAAAGCGATTTGGCATTTTGGAAAACTCAATACCGATATTTATTGCCATACCGATATGTCACCCAGCACTACCATAAACACTGCTATGAAATGATTTTACACCATTTTATGTTTTTTGCTGCTAAACGTTCAAAAAGGTTAGGCACGAAGTATACCGGGTCGGCATAACAATGAAATCACCAATTACAATGCAAAATGATTAATATCATTTCAATTTCGTATATATACGAAC
>OZ023144.1:10867312-10879101 GCA_963675895.2 Styela plicata | reverse complement strand
ATACATAACAGACTCTTTGCTATGAACGAAATTCCAGTTTATATTCAACAGATACAAATACATAATAACAGTAACAGCACCTAACTCAGATCCAGATTTCTTCCATGCTTCCAGAACATTCTTACATCTTACGCATGATTAAATTGAATTATTACGTCATATAAATTCACAACACTACAACCCATCCCACCTCAGAAAATAAATTCACTTGAATTTATAACGATAGATAGCATCTAAATACACATTGACATTTGTCTAATAACTACTAAATTCACATTACTTTTAACATACTTTTCCATAACTTTATAGTAAACAAGTGAATAATTTGATTGATATGTCATAAAGACTTCATCCTTAGATATTTTATGAATGGGCATAGCGGAATTAGTATAGTAATATTATTATGAATGAGATGCTAGGAATTATGAATGAACTATACAATATTACATTTCATCTATCAAATATCTTGGAGGCCTTCTGTTGTTACGTTGAGGATATCTTCTTTGTATGATTGGCCTTTGTCCAGTATTGTTCTGCTGGTCATGATCATACTCGATCAGTGGATAATATTCATCATTCTCATCAGAAATCTCAAAATCTTTGTTGATAACTTTGAAAAATGAGTTATTTCTCGTTACCATATGCTTTCTGTTTCGAGCAGTCACCATTGATCCTTTTATTCGGATGACTTTATATGGTTTCGGATTGAACGGTAACATCAATTTTCCTTCTTTTCTTTGTTTCAGCAGGACCATATCTCCTATTTCAATTTTAGAAGTCTTTGCATGTGATGTTTCATCAGCATATTTCTTCATTTTCTCTTTTGCTAATCTGTCTGTTTCCACCAAATGTTTGTCAATTTCTTCAATTGGTGATTTTGGAAGTTTTGTGTTTATTTTTCTTTCAAATAAAAGTTCTGCTGGACTTCTATTTGTTGTACTGTGTGGCGTTGCTCTATAATTTCTTAAAAATTCATGCAATTTTGTTTTCCAATTTTTATATTCAGCATGCATTATTCGTACAGCTTTGTTCAATGTTTTCATGAATCGTTCAGCTGAAGCATTACTTTTTGGCCATAACGGAGTAATTTTCCTATGGTGAAAACCATATTGTTTCGCAAAATCCTTGAATTGAAAACTTTGAAACGGACTGCCATTATCAGATTTCAGTATTTTACAAATTCCAAACATAGAGAACACTTTCTCGATAACAGGAATTACACTATCTGCCGATAATGATTTGATTACCTCAACCACAGGATATCGAGTATATTCATCAATGATCACAAGTAAGTATTCACCATTAGGGAATGGACCGGCAAAATCAATTGAAAGTTCACACCATTGTTCTGTTGGCATTGGTGTCATTTGTAATGGTTCTAGAGTATTCGAATGATTAGCAGCTTGACAGTAAATGCAGTTTTTCACAGCATTTTCAACTTCTTTATCAATGCCAGGGAACCATATATATTCACGTATAAACTTCTTTGTTTTGACAATGCCTTGATAGCATTTCCAAATGACGATTATGTTCTTCTATTGTTTTTCCTCCAACTATAATGTCATCACTTATGTTGATTGTCATTGGAATGTTTTGAATGAGTTGCTGTATCGATTTTTGAAACAGCTCAGCTGCGGAACATGTACCAAAATTGAGTCTTCGATATCTAGATATCGCTTTGTGTGTAGAAAAAGTTGTGATATAACGACTATTTTCATCAAGCTCGATCTGATGATATCCTTTTTTGAGATCGATTTTTGAGAACATCGTAGCACCATTTAATTCATGCACAATATCGTCTATTGTTGGTGTGATATATCGCTCTCTTGTTATTGCTTTGTTAGCATTTCTCATGTCTACACAAATTCTAATTTCATCAGGCTTGCCTGGTTTTGGAGCCACCACAATTGGAGATACCCATGTTGTTGGACCTTTAACTTCTTCAATAATCTCGTTCTTTAAAAGATAGTCTAGTTCTTTTTCGACTTTTTTTCTTGTATGTATCGGGATTCTTCTATGTGGTAATGAAATTGGTTTCACATCTTCATTAATATGGAGTTTTGCTTTGAAATTTTTCAATTTGCCAAGACCTTCGAATCTATCTGAATATTCTTTTAATATTTCATCAGTTGTCATAACTCTTCCAGAATCAACTTTATTAATTATCTTGATAATATTCATGTCAGTTGCAGTATTGTAACTCAGCAAACATCCAGAAGTACCCGGAACAACATAAAATTTTTCAATAAAATTCTGTTCATTTAGCATGATATTAGTTTTGAATGTTCCAATTATTTTCAGTGGTTTATCCGAAGCATATGAAAATACCTTGATATCTGGTGTGTCAAGTGAATAATTCAATTTCTGAAAATTTCTCTCATCAATAATATTGACTGACGAACCAGTGTCAATAGTGAATTCAATTTGGATGTTATTTATCTTCAATTTAATTTTAGGAATTCTACATTCTTTTGACTGACAATTTTTCACACTTCTTTTGTTTACATATTTTCTCTGAAACGATTTTTGTTCCATTTTGATTCCACTTGCATTGCAGCATTTTGCAAAATGATTTAACTTCTTACAATTATTGCAAATTTTGCCAAAAGCTGGGCAAGATTTTCTCCCATTGCTATGCGGATAATTTCCTCCACAAAAGTAAACATTTCAAACTCACTATTATATTTTGGTTTTTGTGCAAAAGATCTTCCTCTCCTTTGATAATTCCTCTCCTTTGATAAAATCATTGCATGAGTTTCTTCTCTTCTTTCTGACTTTTCAGTTTTGATTTGATGTTCAATATTCTCTGCCTGTGTTTCTGCAGTTTCCATGGATCTTCCTATATCCAGTAGCTTTTTAAGAGTGAGATTTTTCACTTCCAGCGCTCTTTGTCTTAGGCGTCGGTCTTTTACATCTACCAATTATTTGAGACTTGATTTCACTATCTGCATCATGAAATTCACATGTCATTGCCAATTTTCTTAATCTTGTGTAAAATTGGTCTAATGTTTCTTCAGATCTTTGAATTGCATCTCTAAACATTAATCTTTCATAATCCAGGTTAGTTTTCGGAATGAAATGAGCATTGAGAACTTCAATAGCTTTATTATATTCATCTGGATTGCCATTTTCAGGTATACTTTCAAAAATATCAAAGACATCTTCACCAGAATAATGTAGTAATGCAGCACGTTTTTCTCTATCATCAGTAATCTTTTTTAACTATGAAAAAATTTTCCAGTCTTTTGAGCCACTTTTTCCACCTAATTCCAGTTGATGTTGGATCAGAATTAACTTGGAATGGGGGTAATATTTTCAAATATGCCACTCATTTTACAGTTCTGAATGAAGTAACAACAGGTAAGTTTGCTAGACTGACCGTAGAATTTCTCACATCCAGTTCACTTCTATCATGTGGCAGTGCAGGAACGTTTCTTCTCCTCGTCGCCAATATAATGTTTGTGGGTTGCCGATATGGTGATTATAATGTGCTCTTAATACTTCTGTCTGATACTGATTGATAGATACATAACAGACTCTTTGCTATGAACGAAATTCCAGTTTATATTCAACAGATACAAATACATAATAACAGTAACAGCACCTAACTCAGATCCAGATTTCTTCCATGCTTCCAGAACATTCTTACATCTTACGCATGATTAAATTGAATTATTACGTCATATAAATTCACAACACTACATCAACCAGTTCAAAACCAACTATTTTTGTTGATGCTTTGATTCATTGTAGAGAATGGGTTACAACTGCGTCACTGATGTTTATTTTCAAAGAGGTAGTTTAGTGTATTTTCTCGAAATATTTGCTACGGCCTTTCATGTAAGGCTGGCCAATTCGATTCGGTGATTCGAATCGATTCGAACCACAATATATTTGAATCAATTGTGAATCGTTCGTAGGAACAAATACTTACTAAATGGACTAGAATTTTCATTTTTAACGACTAAATGCAATCGATTTTGGTCAAATTTGACCAGCATCGAACTAGTGCTGACAACTCGAGGTAAAAGTACCTGCTTTACCTAAGTACTTTAACCTAGCTTCAAAAATGAATAACTTAGCCAGTTTAACTTTAACTAGTTTTGAGTTATCTCTAGTAAATTTTCTAGGCAGAATTAACTATTTTACAACTAGTTACCGCGGTTTGAAAAATAGATATTTAGTATTAAAAACTAGGGAAATCATATTTTCATAATAAAAAGATTTTGAAATTGATTATTTGGCGACTTCTCATTCAAAGTACTACATAGTGTAACTAGTCTACCAAGTAATACTTTACCTGGTTTCGGGTAAAATTCGTTATATTTAACTTAGTTTAGGAAAAAACTAGGTTGTCATCACTACATAGAACCATCAATTATCAAATACACAAAGTCGTTCGACAAGGGTGACTCCGAGGCGGTGATGGTAAACCATAAGTATTTGGAGCCACCAGTTTTACATTGAGTGTAAAATCGATTTGAGTAATTGCACTGAATTCAAATATTCCTCAAGGTTATATGATTTGTAAACTTACTTCGAAATGAAATTGGAATATTTTTTCTTCCCTCCAGCTGAATAGGGTGACAGTACTAAATTGGTTATAATTTGCGCAAAAATTATTCGTACTCGGTTACAGTCTGCTAAAATGATTCGTTTTTTGGATGTGAACATTTTAATATGGAAGCATATGGCTTTTAGGCGTGATCATGCATGCCGTAGCCCCAATACATACAGCATGAAACTCCTACAGGACAATATTATATATATGTATATTTTCGGCGTTGATAAGCCGAGGTTACCATGTGCATTTTTTATGTGGTTTCTTGCAACAGAGAAAATCTATGTGTAAAGGTTAGGTTTTAAGAAGTGATCTTTATTTGCGCTGCAGTTTTATGTAATAATGTTTATTTTAAGATGCTGACAAATCCCGCATATGTGCACATGATGGATGAAGTTGACTGGTATTTTGTACCAATGATAAATGTTGATGGATACGTGGAAACTTGGACTGGGGTAATTGTTTCCATCCCACATCCTCTCTCTTTACTCACACTCTTTGAATTTATCTATTGATATTTTGCTCTCATGTGTTATTACCTATGCTTTAACGCAGAAAACTTTTTTAATGACCTGCTTGCTGCAAATAGCCTACTGGTTCCTCTTTCCGTTCGCTCTGTTGTATATACATATAGTACAGGTATTATAGAGTTTACTGGCAAATGTGAAGTCTATTTTCTATAGCCCAATCAAAGATTTTATTTTGCCGAGCATCAGTCTGATGGATACTAAACAAAAGATTCGGCGAAACTCTGCCTAAAGCAAGTATATTCAGACAAAGGAGTAATAAATTTTATGTTCGTAAACCTAGTGGGTATACAAGTAGTCAAAACCTGTTAAAGAAAACAAAAGCAATTACCTATTCAAAAACTTAATTTAATATGGAGATGAATTTTCTTTGTGATTTTTTTCTCTTCATACAGGATCGATTGTGGAGAAAAACACGAAGCTCGGGACCGAGTAGTCTTTGTACTGGTGTAGATGCAAATCGAAACTTTGACAGTTACTGGTCATGTAAGTACGGAAAAAATTGGCTGGTGCATTGCCCATTTTGTTTTGTACTTGGAATACATTTTTTGTAAATAAGCATGGTAATAGCTATGTATCGCATCCCCATATAGCTAATGTTGTCGAAACGTAATGGTAAATCGTTGTATATTGTCGAATGATGTAATACATTTTGAATTTATGGAAGTTAATATTAACACAACGAAGGTTTGGACAATTCAAATACACTGTAACAAATGTACAGTAAATTTACTGATCATTTGCAGTAATATCGATTTTTCAAATTTGAAAAGGGCCAATTTGATGAGATTTATGCCAAGTGTGGGCTGTTGACGGACCTTGGTGATGCGCTCCATCAACGGCCCTTGCTTGCTGGCGAATATAAGCAATTTTAGTTATATCAATATCACCGAGAAAAATTAAAGTCAAAAAGCAGTGGTTTTATTGCATTATTGTTACAGTGTAGGACAAATTATTCGTATGGATTTGAAGCACTGAATATTTGAATCAGTCGTAGATATGCCATATCAACCAGAAATTATATTTTCTCAAGCATGCGTCATAGATGGCCCGCGTCTCGAGGACGCAATCCACAGTTAAAACGGGCCAATTGTCATTTATGCGGATTTAAGGAATCGATCCGATTTGAAAAATTATCCGAATCAAATTCGAATTCCGAACGATCCGGTTTTGTCAAATCCTAAGTACAAGAAAACCGTGTAATCTAAGCACCCGGGGGCACTGAAAGCCATATATTAATCTGGAAACATGCAAAAATTTTCAACACTTCAATTGCATACTCTAAAAGTGAATCTCATTTTATATCCGAACACCTCTGTTACTCTTCACGAGCATGAAGACCCTTTCAAAAAGTTTCGCTTGGTTACGAAACGAGTCTAATTTTGAACACCTACAAAATTTGATTTTTTTCTATCAATTTGTGCTAATCCCCAATGTAACACTATTACAGCTCCTGGTGCCTCTGGTGATCCATGTTCTTATACCTACTATGGCCCAATGGCAGAATCAGAGTCCGAAGTTCGACATCTATCGAATTACGTTCTCGGATTGGGAAAAGGGAAGCTTGATGCTTACGTCACTACTCATTCCTACAGTCAACTAATCCTCTATCCGTATGGTTACAGCAAAGAACCTTGTGCAGATGATGCCGAATTGGTAAGATACTGAATACTGAATACCACCTATGTGTTCCCATAATGAAATAAAATTATTTCAATAACAATTCCTGGCCGTTATAGAGGGCGCATTAGAATTTCCTTTGTGACCTAAGCGGCGACTACAAAGAATGAAAATAATGGATTGTTGTTTTACTATCCTCCGGAGCAGACAATTCACTGATCTTTGCAGTTGCTGTTATATCTTTTTATGTATTTCTTTCAATACAAATGCACAATATATCGGTTTCTATTTACCTACAACCAACCGGCTTCACCTATAAATTGCGACAAAAGTACAGTTTCATTGTCTCTAAAATAGTTATGAATATGAATGCTACATATTTCTGTTACAGACTTATCAATTAGGGGTGGTTTCACACATATCATGCCCATTTCCTGTAGACTTAGTCACTGAATTGGGGGGTGGAAGGAAGTTAGCCTCTACAGAGAAACGCAGCTTTTTACAACAGATGCATCATTTTTGTCTCAACAACTATTTTCTTGTTCAGAATGCAACTAGCAAAAATGATACACGATGCTATAAAAGCGGTGCATGGAAAATATTACGCATATGGACCAAGTTCTACAACTATTTGTGAGTATTTTCCATTACGATTTTGTTTTGTCAATCACGACTCACTCGTCACATGGCGACGGGATCTATCAGTGAATCATGATTAGAGAAACTGAAACAGCTAATTTCAGTTGCAAGTTATATAAATAGTGAAGGTATATAGTTAGTTAGGTCTCTCATTCCCAGATTGCGTATTATCCCAGTACAAAATTAAACAAGCCCTTTTTGTTTCTAAACTACTGAATTCGTGATTGCACGGTGATTGAATTGTTGTTTTTACCACGGTACGGTTTTGTTTGAAGCGAATACATTGTTCCCAAACTACATTTGAAAAAGTCCTTAGCAGAATAGTTGGGTATTCTGAAATTGCAATGAATATTTGAAGTATTTGAAGTTTTGATTCAATGACTTATTGCAATCTTATTGATATAGGGGAAAAGAATAGAATGGTGGATTGATCTGTTATATTTACTTGTTGAAATTTCACGACTGCTTTTAATAGGGTTGGCTAAAACCGATGGAATCGAATCGGATATTAGACTCACAGTTTCATGCTGATGGAGTAAAATTTTCAAATTGAAATGCGAGATGACATTGAAATTGAACTCAAGTTCCATTTTTTTTTAAGTTGGTGAGAAATGGGTTCGAACTTTTCCAAAACATTTTAATACTTTAGACGTCACTTCTGGAACCACAACAGATTGGACTTATGACAAAGCCGGCGTTGTTCACTCTTACACCTTCGAACTACGAGATACAGGAGAATATGGATTTCTTCTTCCTGCTGATCAAATCATTCCAAACGGAGAAGAATATCTTGCTGGTTTAGAAATTCTGTCAAATTACGTTAGAGATAATTATGAAGGATCGGGAATGTAAATTTTGAAAAAAAAAACATTCTGTACATTTGTAATTCTAAAAATATAATACAAAAATAACATGATCTCAATCCCCAAAAATGTAAATTTATATCAAGCATTCACTACATCATAACCTAACCTTTTTAAATAAGATTTACCCAATCACAAATTTTATTTTGTCAAGAATTAGTCACAATTAGGGCTGGCAAAACCGAATCTATTGGAATCTGATTCAAATAATTTTTTCGAAAAAGATCGAATCACTAATTCTTTGTAAATACCAATTATATCCAATTTTTACCAATATAACTTGTGGTAATTGTGAAAATAAAGAAATTTATAGTTTGTAGTATATGTCCAGCACAAAGCTGGACATGCATTTTGTTTACATTTTCCAACGCAATGAAACGATTTGCTTTGCAAGATAACGGAGAGTGCTTGTTTCATTACTTCCGTTAGCGCTTTGTGGGCACAGGAATACAATTTACGCACAGCAATGCAAACGTGTATTATCGTTTTTGTTATGTTACCTGTAACGCAACGTAATTCATCGCTAGGACAACTTTACGTGTATTGTGATTTTATTGGATAATGTTTATACGATGTAACAAACAATAGTTTTGTTTGTAAAATTAATACGAATATCTTATTCCACACTTTGAATAAACGTGTATATCTATGAAATGAGAACATGATACTTTTTGCATGTTCTCTGATTCGGATTTCCTTTACACTTTAGTTGGAATGATATTCGTTATTCTCTATATGAATAGAATATTGTTTTAAAATTTCAGATTAATGAAATTAAACATATTTTGACAATTTTGGCACGATTTCACTACATAATCAATCAGCTGAAGTATAATCGTAAAAGCACTACTTTTGGAAAATAGTTTACAAAAATAAATAATATTATAAAAACCTAATTTTTAAAATTTTTATAAAAAAATCAATTACTTAATACTAATTTTAGACATTTTACTTCTAAAACATCATGTCCATTCATTATATTTGTGAGTGTTTGCTCACAGTACAATTCCAAGGTTACCTAAATGACAGACATGCTGAGGTCACAGACTATGTGCACAAATCTGCACCTTATCACTGAACGCGTACTTTATTATAGAACATCGTCAAGATAGATGATTTTTGCCGTCACCCAGGGCAGATACCACTCACTGCACTTCACCATGGCAGTTCAGTTTTGTTTGGGATGTTTTCCGTTCAGTGTGCAGTTACTAGTGCTACCTCTTTTATTAGCTCCTTGCCATTAAATGGCCATTAGTTGGTTCCTTTTAGTCACTGCTTCCATCCTTGATTAGAGTAAATTTCAATAAAAAACTGTTACACACAATATCCTATGTGGTATGTCTACAAATATCCAAAGACATAAAGGTTGCTAAGTAAGTAGGGCTAGCCAACTCAATTCAAGTATTCAAATCGCTAATTAAGTCGCTAATTAATTATATTCCTATTGGAAATTTCATTTTGCTAAGTATAAACTCACAGATGGTCCGCGTCTTTACGACGCGATTCGTCAGTGTCTCATGATTAACAAAAGATATCTTATCAAATTTCTCACTGGAAATTTCTAATTTCACTGAAGAAAATACATGCTATAGATTTCAATATCTCGATCAATGGAGCAAAAATTAATGAGAAAAAACGAAATATTTGTGCTTTAGCTGTAATTAGCGGTTTGATAAAATTATCCGAATCAAATTCGAATTACAAATGAATCGGCTTTACCCAAACAACGGTTCATGATCATCTATGATGAAAGTTTGATGACACCCTAACAAATGTGCTAGTCACGAGGCATTGAGCGTTCAGAGTTCGCTTATTGAAAAATGTACCTCGGAGCAAACAATCTTTGACATGCTGTCAATATCATAATATCTATTGTTTTGGTTTCATTAGTGGTGGTTTAATTATAGAGTTGCTAATACGTTCCTATTAATCACTGAATAGAACTGATTAATCCAAAAAGCACTGAACAGTACCGCACAATACTGAATAGTACCGAACAAGACTGAATTGTACCGAACAGGACTAAATAGTAGTGCAAAAATACCGAATAGGACTGAATAGTACCAAACAGGACTTAATAGCGCAGAACAGAGTTCAACACTGAACATGACTGAATAGTACCGAACAGGACTGAATAGGACAGAACAGAATTGAATACAGAACAGGACTGTGACTAGGAGCGCAAAAATACCGTACAGGACTAATAAGGCCTAATAGGACTGGATAGTGTCGAATAGGTCTGAATAGGGCCGTACATAATGTAAAATAATTGGTCTCTTGTGATCTATTTTTTTCCATCCGAGGAAGATGGCGTCAACATTTCAGCACCCCAAGAACAAATAAGATTCTGTCATCCTGGTAGCATCCTCACCTAGCAGCTATTTTCCTCATCAATCATATGAGACATGTTGTTATTCTTGGATTTTTATCTTTTAATTAACATGGCAGCATGTCTCGTAGAATGCAGTTAAAATACATGCCTTCGCCTTTACCACTTTCGTTTTTTATGTGGTTCTTTCAAGTTTAATTAAATTTGTTTGTATATTTCTTTGAATGTTATTGTTCATAATATATTTGTTTTATTTTTCTACCTTTTCTCCTATCTCTCCCTTCAGGCCCCATCAGACAAGGGTCACCGATGGTCATGCTTCTTAAATATTGTTCCGATTGCCAATTTTACTGATGATACTTACTTATTTTTGTAATTCTGTCCCATTGAGAATCATGCGAATCGAATAAGAATTTAACAAATTCGTCAAAACTGGATGTTGCCCACACTCACGCATTTCCTTCTTGATTGGATGATATTCCTTTTGACTTCTGCTTCCAAGAAGAGTAGTCCAGATCGAGTAAAGAACAATAATATATTGTGCACCATTTATATATGTGTCACAAATCGAAATAATTTCACTCCTGTATCTGTCTCATAAATATTTTATTTTTGTATTATGCTTGTGAAAGGGAATATTATGAGACGAAAGAAAACATAAGTACATAGTTATCGCTTGAAGCAACCGGGTGGAGCAGCTCAATTTTGGTTCACAGCCGCCTATATTTAAAAGCCACGTATATATTTTTAGGCTCTCTACATAGTATGCATAAAATAATTGTGATTTACGAGCGTGCATTGCGTCACCAAGGCGATGTAGTGTTCTTCTGTGTCTACTTACCTGTCGTTTTAATACGTTCAGGTTGTTTTTGTTCAGCCTTTCTTGCTGTCCTATTTGGTAATGTACTCTGCTATACAATATATTTCTTACCTTTTTGTACTCCTGTCCTGTCCTGTTCGGCCCTATTCAATGTTTTGCATTACTGTACAGTCGCTTTCAGTCTTTTTGTACTAGCATCTAGTTCTGTTCGTTCATATTCAGTGTTTTTGCATTACTGTACAGTCTCGCTCGGTCTCTTTGCACTCCTATTCAGTCCTGTTCAGTGTTTTTGTATTATTATCGTTCGTTTTGCGCTCCTATTCAGTCCAGTTCGTTCCTAATCAGTTCTCAGTTCTTTTACTCCACTATTTTGTTCTATTCGGTCCTATGCAGTCTATTTACACTACTATACTAGGCAATTTGAATCGAC
>OZ023144.1:10834531-10864312 GCA_963675895.2 Styela plicata | reverse complement strand
AGGTAGTACATTGGACTATATATATATTCTTTAATTGTAAATACAAATAGTGTTGCACGTCTTGAATATTTTTTTTATATCAACCCAAGACTTGTCGGCCACGTTAACTCTGATCTTTTTTGTATCTGTTGTTTACATTAAGGTACCTATTTTTCTATTGAACCCTAATCTATAGTTACTTTGAGCTTCTGCTTTCATGAAGAATTTTCCAGGTTTTTATCGTATACGACTGCTAAAATATCTACCGATCTTTCAACTACACATGATATGATTAATGAATGTGCGGTCGTTCATCCATGGGTGGCGAGAGGTAAGATAGAAATGAGATGGTCGATAGAAATGTACGAAATATGATTGCTAGCGAGGAATGTTCCTCAACAAACCGGAGTTGCATCTAAACGAATGTCCATGAAGCAACGCCCCAATATGCCAACTCCTGCTAGACCCGATGTAGCCACACCAGAAAGTGACACTGCACCATCTAGCGGTGTTCCAAATCTTCGTCCCAGACCGAGACCATCATAAGAAAACGGACACAGCTATACAAGAAACACCTAGTACATCGGAGGCAGAAAAATCACTTCCGGTGGATGGAACACAACCCATCCTCCCCTCAAACCTACAATGCCAATGTAATAAGTACCCAATCCGGATTATTATTTTTTCAAGCATCGGCGCTTCAGTGACACATATTTAACAAAAAGTGGTATATGGTTTAGCCATCAACTAGGGTTGATACCACTCACTGCACTTTACCGTGACTGTTCAGTTCGGTTTAGGATGTTTTCTGTTCAGAGTGCAGTTGCTGGTAGCACGTCTTTTAGTAGCTCTTTGCCTTTAGGTGGCCGTTAATTGGTTTCTTTTAGATACTGCTTCCCACCTTACTCAGATGGAATTTCAATTACGAAAAAAAACATGAGATGAATGCGAGGAAATTGGAGAGGGCAGAAATGGATGATAGCTTGGAAAGCAAAGTGGTGAAGAGTGAGAGATGGAGTCGAAGCAATTGGGAGCATTGAAAGGGAATGATGATGTGAAAAGAAAAGCGTTAGGTAGGTAGGAGATGGGCGGAGAGGAAATCGATGTCATGGATTCCAGGAAAAGTGTGAGAGTTCAATGCGTTTTGGAGAGGGAAAATATAAATTCTTCTGATTTACTTGATGTCTTGAACCAAGCTATATCAGAATATCCTTGTAAATCTTTGTGCAGCATTCCCAAGGCATGATAAAGATTAATCAACGCTGCATGCCATATTATATATTGAATGCTTATGCGCGTGGCCGTGGCAAGCTAGTTAGTTAGTGTGAATAAGTGATCGTTTAATATTTAAATCTGAATCCTAGACGACTGTAGAGTTTACTTGAATACTTATCGTGATTTAATAGACTATTATTAATGCAAAATTTCTATAAGTTCATAACATATAGGTGACACAAGTTTTCGCCGATACCAAAACGAGTGCAATGGTGGTTTACTGAACGGACATTTAGCAAATTTATTAAATACGCTTCTCTGCAAGATGATTCAGTTTCAACGGATAACAATTAGTGAAAACAATCTAGTTTTGACTAAAACTAGGTAAAGTGAAACGAATAGGTAAAAATAAATGAAGTATGGCTTGGTCAACTAGTTTTACTTTCACAAGGCGCCATTTCGCAAGATGGAGGCGGAGGAATTGGGAATGTTGGTATAAAAAGTGAAGCGATGGGTAGGAAGGAGGATTTTTTTCTAGTTCCGAGATGTCCGCGGAAGAAGTGAAGAAATCCCTATACTACGATGCTTTATCAAGTTGAAATCTGTCAATCTGTCAGAATTTAACAAAAAGAAACATTGACTTCATTATGATATTAATGAACAAATATTATATTGGATTTTTCTCAAGTTCCGAAATGTCCACGGAACAAGTGTTGAAGACCCTATGCTTTGATGCATTATCATGTCGGTTTGGACAAATACCACCAGACACTAAAAATTTATGAGCAATATTGCTTCGATGGTAAAAAATTCTAGGATATAATCCAGAAGACAAAAGGCCAAAGTAGGGGGAACCGGATGATTTCGTATTGAAACAAATAAATGCAAGTTGAACAATTTAAATAAGTCAGACTGAGATTAAACGTATTTATTGAATTCATGAACTTCTGTTTGTTTGTCGTTCTAAATATCTATTCAGAAAAACTTCGACCAAACACATTTTGATAAGAATAAGTCGCTGATGGATCGCACCGCCGAGGCGCGAAGTATAGATGATTGCAAATATTTCAGGATCACACCAGACAGAAATTAAGAGGAGGTCAAGGAGGAACCAATCAACAGCAAAAAATATGGCAAATAGCTACTACAAAATGAAGTGTCATATATATCCCATACCAAACTTGGCCACTATAATGAGGTGCAGTGGATGTTATTTGCTCGTGACGACGGTAAAACCATCTAAGACCACTTGTTTAAATCCTTCCAGACGTCTCTAATGATACGCATGAAATAACAAAGGTAAGATTGGGGTTCTGTTGCTTTACGACGAGAAACATGCTGCTGATGTCAACATCCTCTTATAAAGCATACTCTGACTAGAAAGTGCGTAAAATAAGCATAGCTTTGTTGCCATAAAATTGAAATAAATTTCAAAAAATTAATAAATTTTTGCGCGTCATCAAATAAGGCGTTAAAAGGGTCAAGCAGGTACTTAAAAGACATTTGCACGGTAAATCAAGGTAAAATGTCTTCATTTTTTCAAATATCAGTTATCAGGAAACAAAGCCAACTAAACCAAACTTAAAAAAATCATTCTGCATTTTTTCCGTTATCTCTTCCCCTCTCTTTTTTATCGACTTTTATAGTACTTGGGCAGCTGCAAATTGCAATTATAAAGCAATGATACATTAGGAAGCAAAAGAAGTGGATTAGAAGTCGTATGGTGTCAAAATGAGAAAAAGATCACGAAGGTCAACGTACAAATATCATCGTTAGTTATATCAATATGGAAAGCTACGCGAATCAGCCGACACAAAATACTTGTCTGGCGGCCACATTTGTGAAAGCCTCAAGGCTTGCCAAACAGGGTTGTTGTCACTGAGGTATAAGCTACGTATACCAAAATTACCTTTGATCGACCCTACTATCTGAAGAATGGAAACTCATTATCCCTTACGTGCATTAGTTGGAATGGGGAGTCTTCATCAAAAGTTTATTTTTAATTGTAAATATGATGTACTTATTAATAACTCAGGTCTGCACTATATTGACAGAAATGTCATTGCGGTTCTCTAATTACTTCAACAGATTTCGTTCAATTTTGTTCAAGTTCAATTTTGTGCGAGCTTTGCGTCATCATTGGGGGCGTACATTGTCCAATTCTGAAACGGGAAAACTGTTTTTTAACCTTTCAGTGTAACTGTGTTGGTTGATTTCCCTCCTTTTACGAACAAAAATACTTTTTCAAGCAATCGGCGTTTTTTTGATTATTTACCCTGATTTAAGAGATAATTATTTATGAGTTCAAGTCGAAGTTTGTTGTCCACATCATAAGTTAATCGTATTAAAAAAATGCAATATAATGCTCGCCGGGCTAATATAATGTTGTGGAAAACCGAGGTGTTTGAGTGTGAGCTCACAATAAATCATGCAGGGACTACTCGCTTATTGTGGCTCTGACTTCACAAAATTCTATTGACCATCGAGTTAAAAATCATTGTAAGTGCGATTCACTGAATGGCCACTTATATACATACTTGACAAAGTGAAACCTGTATTGTGTGGATTATTTCGTCTCTTTATCTAGATAACCAGTTTTCTGTGAGATTAAGGAAACAGGGAATTGACTTTCAGTCCTATTTGTTATTAATCAATTCTCAAAAGCGATTCTCTAAGCTTTCTTGTAGGAAATATGTCATGGTGATTAAAAATTAATAATATCCAACCGATTTCACCAAATTGAGAACATTCGGCGAAAGCGAATTGAATCGATCAATAAATCTAGCAATTGACTTACTTTTAAAAACATCTAGTAAATTCAGTAAAAAAGAAGAGAAATTCTTTACAAGTGCTTGTTGAAACTATACGGCATAGCGACGAGTCGGAAGAAGTTCACGAGGCCTGAATCCAAACATGTTTTGTCAAGTATGAGTCGCTGAGTGTGTGGCTCATGCTTGAAAAAATAAAATTCTAGATAAGAATGATGAATTGATTGCCCATGCATGACAAAAGGCGCTATAATAAGTCGTTCAGGATATGACTTTTATATACTCATTAACTTTACTTGGTATTTTTTTAGTCAAATACATGGACACTCTCACAACCAATGTGATGGACATATTACGCACAGTTAAGTCTGGGTTTTGTTAAAATATTAAAAGAATAGTGATAGAAAATCACAAGTATGATCAAAAAATATTTTTCGACCATAAAAATAATTCTTTTACTGGGAATTATATCCTGCATGTCGGTGTTTTTGGCAATTACAAAACAGGTGGATATAAGCAATAGAGGGTATGACAAACATCGGAACAAAGCAAAAGTGAGTAAGGAAAATATGTAATTTGAAACGCTTGCAATGCCTCGCACTATTTAGTTTTTTCATATATATGTTAAGGAGTAGAAATAGTCACATAGACTTCTCCTTAGTGATGGCAACATAGTTTTTTGCTTCTAAAACAAGGGAAAGTAAAACAAATTTTCCACAAATCTAGGTGGATTATTACAAGATGACCAAGTCTCATTTTCAAATCCAGATAGTGCCTTTATTTAAAAACAGGTATAAATAAATCATTTTTAAGACATTTTTCAACATATTTGAAAGGCTATTTTATATGACTTTCTTATATCGAAAATATAATTTACCTAGTTGTTTATACTTGGTGCCTAGTTTCTTGAACTATATGTGTTATATTTTGGAATTGGTAATTTTACCTATTTTATCCATTAAAATGACTACGTAAAATTTCAAATAGAAAACTCGGCAAAAGTTAAAATGGGTGAATTAGATATCGGCAGAACTAGGTGAAAGTATTTTGAAAATAAACCAGTGGTTCAGTTATGCATTGCATGTTTTCTACTTAAGGTTTAATTTCTGGGTTCACATTTTATGTAGATCTTTAGCCTATTAGTGGATGTTGCTACCGGTTGCAGCCTCCAGGTTTGCATTGAGCGAAGAATTTAACGAATCCATAGTCATAGATACATCGAACGAACGAGAAAAAATATTCTTTTTCTATAATAATATAAACAAGCACTTGACAACGAAAAGCCTGAAATCTTTTGTGCCCTTTAGCTTTTTCGAATAATCGAATCTAAGTCTTAGATGCGTTTAGTTTTTCGCGATATAAAAGCACGTTAAAGTATAAGTATGTTTGGATCATTTAGTTAAATCTAAATATGGTATTCGGGTGTAATTATTGTAATTTGTCAACTCAAACTTTTTCAGAAAAATAAAAATGCAAAATATGCGAGTATAAATATTTATGAAGGTTTAAACAAATGATTTTATGTCGAAAAATGATGTGCACTAATTTTGACATTCGGTTTTATTTTTCCCTCGCATCGGTTTAAAGAAAAACAAAAAAACGTGGAATATCAAAATATAATGAGTTTATTGCACAACGGGTAAAATAATGAATCATAATTTGTACAGTATAATTAATTTCGATTACCGAATTCAAATTATTATATTTTTAAATCCATGAAAGCCAAGAGTAGACGAAGACGTAAATCAATATCTCATATTTATTGGTGGAGTACCAAGAAGTGGAACAACTTTGATGAGAAGAATGTTGGAATCACACCCAGATATTAGATGTGGACCAGAAACGCATGTCATTCCCTTCTTATTAAGAGATCATCAAGACTGGGTTGGGTGAGTGCTCATTAAATATACAACGGAGACTAGACAATATAAATACATTTTATTTACAAACGATTCACTGAGAGTGCGGGTGACGATTGTTGTTGTTTATATTTTTAGCAGGCTTAAACAACGTTAAATCGGGGATAAATTACCAGAATAGCGTTTTCAAAATTAGATTTCATAGCAATCGCAATTGATATAATTGTTACAGTTGTTTGTCTAAACCATGTATTTCACAATTCGCTATCAGTTTGTAACGTTTTATTATTTTATAAAAATACGACACAAGTGTAAATAAAATAAGCACATTTCCCCAAAATGCGATAAAGGAACGAACATTGCCTTTAGAAAAAGAAAAACATAAAAGTAAGTTAGGTATGGTCCCATAGCCAATAATAATAAAGATGCTCTTATCCGAATATTCAGGAATTCTAGAATTCGGATTGAAAGAAATTTCGTTTTCATAACTTAAAACAAAACGTTTGCAACATCACGTTGCTTGGTCTCATTCGCAACATCACCTGGACTTATTCGCAACAATACTTGGACTCATTCGCGACATCACTTGGACTCCTTCGCAACATCACCTGGACTCTTTCGCAACAATACTTGGACTCATTCGCAACATCACCTAGACTTATTCGCAACAATATTTGGTCTTATATGCAACATTAATCGAACTCATTCGCAACATTACTTGGACTTGTTCGCAACATCACTTGGGCTCATTCGCGAGTCGCTACATTAATTGGTCTCATTCGCAACATCACTTGGGCTCATTCGCGACATTACTTGGTCTCATTCGCAACATTACTGGGACTCAATCGCAACGTTAGGTTACCAACCCTATAGGCAAAATAGGCAAATGTGTTAAAAAACCTGTAATTTCGTTTAACTGAAATGATTATACAATGTCATATTTATAACATAAGGACTAAAATAATAACTTTGAAAAAGTAATTATCCTATGACGATATTTTCTTTTAGAAATTCAAAGGAATACATCAGATTGGTGGAAGCAGGAGTCGCACCTCGTGCACTTGATATGGCGATAGCAAAGTTTATTTTAAGCATAATTGTACATCACGGATCTTCAGCAAATTATTACTGCAATAAAGATCCTTACGTTTTATCTTACACAAAGTAAGTTTTGAAAATATTTATTTACTGCAAAGGAACTTTAAATTTACTGTCCCTTTTGTCGCTGTGTTAATTGTTTGTAAATTTTTCATATTTCAATTTCAGATATCTTCGTGAAATATACCCAAACTCAAAATATATTCTGATGTTACGCGATGGACGTGCTTCCGTGCACTCTATCGTTAGTAGAGGAGTAACCATTGATCAATGGGATATTACAAATTATAGGTAGGTTTGATAAACTTTCATAATATAAAACTGTCAATTTTTTACTTCTGTTTTCAGTATAATTTGACCCCAGTGTCGGAAACCTTCCGCTGAATCTGTTTGGAACGAGAAAAATATCACAACTAGCTATGGAGACCTTGAACAGGACCCCATTCTTGCACGTACCACGAACAAAGGTTGTTCCGGGACGTATTGCATAGATTCACAATAATGGAATCCTATGTCAAAAACATGAAGGGAAACCTGTAATGTTCTCAAAAATGAATAATACTTTCAAATATATTTTAGTTTTAATTTACAATTTCATTTCTCAATAAATTGCAGGAAAAGTTTGAAGAGTTGGAATCGTGAAATAGAGGACATGTACACAAAATGCCTCACAGTCGGACGAAAAACATGTTTACCTGTGAAGTATGAAGAACTTGTACTACAACCTGTTGCAACTACCAAACACATTTTTAATTTTTTGGAAATTCCCTGGAACAAAGAAGTCTTACATCACGAAAAGGACGTCAATGAAACGAAACTGTCCTCGTAAGTGGTAACCTATATATTTTATATTTGCACTAATCGAAGTCGAAAACGAGTTAAAGCCCGAGTTAATATAGAAAACTTTTACCCAGACGTGTTTCGTTTAGCATGGGCGACAGAATGTTCGCGCCGCCAATGCGCGATCCATCCGTGGCACAATATTTGAAATAAAATAGAATTTTTGATTGGGTCGGTTCAAATTATCACCAGTTGATCGATAATGGCGCATCTACATTTTATCAAGGTCAACCATAGTTATTTTACTGATGTCAAATCGTTGAAACAGTCACTCGGGTACGAGTCGAGTCATTGACTTCATTCTCCAGTCTCTCCCTCCAGTTCTAATCCTCTTCTATTTTAAAATTCTGAGTGAACATAATTTTAATTTTCAAATATTCTTAAATTAATTCATTTTGAAGTGAAATTATGATATATCTCAAATTTTACGACGTTGTTTGTTTCCTTTCGGGCGTTGCGTTCGCGTTCGGTAAAACAAAATGTGAACGACAAGCGCTTATTTCTTCAGCCCTTAAACGGTCGATGACACTGCTTCCCGACTTATCTTTAAATGGAGATTGATGGCATGCAAATAAAATATAATTTTAAAGCCTTATATACAGGGTCGAAATGTCCACTGATCAAGTGAAGAAGCCTTTATATTTGAATGCATTATCGAGTTGGTTTGGACACATACCAGCAGACGTTGAAAGAGACATGAGCAACATTGCTCCGATGTTAAAGATTCTTGGATATAACCCGGAAGATAAAAGGCCGAGCTACGGAGAACCTGATGACTTCATTTTAAAACAACTCCAACTTGAGTGATTTCAAGTTCATACAAAACGAACTTTAATACATATTAATCAAATTCGTAGATTTTATTTCATAAAATTGCGAAGAAATATGATTTCACTTCTTACCGATGTAACTACGACATTGTCCTCTTTCTAACTTTCCGTGTTTTTTGGTGAAGTGTAAAGTGCGGTTAAATTAAGGTTTTACACCAATAACTCGGTGATATGAATTAAAATAAAATTGTCGTTTCGGTCGATTATGGGATGTTAGATAGAATGCGTCACTTTACAGATATTCGGTCAGGAAGGGGGTTTTGAATTTGGGAAATATACTATTACTGCAATCGAATCCTGCATTTCTGTTTCGGTCTTCTCGGCAAGTAACTACCTGACGAAAACTGATCACTGACCTTGTGATTAGTGAATTGCTGCGACAGCGAATTGCTAAACCCAGATAACTGAGAAAACTGAATAACTTTGCGCTTGTTTACGGCAGCCAGAGGATGCATGTTTCTAAATATTAAATGATCAGTTTGCTTCTTAAAGTGCAGTTACTGGATACACAATTTGCCATAACGATTTGGCACATTGATTTTGCCGTTAGTTGGCTCTTTTAGACACTGCATCCGGCCTTACTGCGAACTCAAAATGGAATTACCTTGAGTGTAGTGTAGACATCGAATTGTCCCCGTGATCTGCTGCCACCTCAGCCTCTGCATAGAGGTATATAGTGCTCTTCCTGTTCACACAATCATAGCAAAGAATCACTAAGTAATCATATTTCTAAATAAAAATGGGTCTTGTTGAATGTTTAATTTGAATATTTAATTAATATCAGTAGTTTCGAAACAAAGGGAAAAAACTGTCTAAATATACTTAATGAGAAAAAACGTCTATTTAGAAATTTAAAAGCAAGTGGTCCAAATATTTAATAATCGCGGGTATAAATTTACGATGTCCAGTGCTATGGGCGAGAGTTATTATGGAAAAATTGGCGTTTTCATCGTAAATTCGATGAAAGCAACTAAAAAATTGGGCAGTGGCAACGGTACTGTGAAAGACCCAAAGAAAAAGTACTGGAAGAACTTTGAGAGCCAAGGCTGTTCTTTTATGCAAAAGCCAAATTTACGTTATCGTAACAAAGTTAAGTGACTTCCCAAACATCATTCAATATCGATAAGTGTTGAGCTTTTTCGAAATAATCATTACCGGCTTGAAATTCATATTCATAGAGTTTATCCGACATTGATCACGGCGAAATGCATCGTAATTGCCCACATTGGAACTGCCGTTCGACTGTGTCAAACACGCAATTGGACCCAGTTGAATGTTTTAGCTATAAACTCACTGAAAGTTCGTTTAAGGCAGCTTCTGAACGGAACCAGATAGCAAGTACTGTAAAAAAGGGAGGTATATATAATGGAAAAAGCTGTGAGGAAATTCCCATATGTAAATATTGCCCAAATACCGTTTTTGTGCGTCCCTGTTTGATTTATGTGGGCCGCGAAGTCTGGAACAAGAATGCACCTTATACCTTTAGTTTTTCAATATAAGTTTATGAAGACAAAATGACTCGCCACACCGGAACGACATTCGCCAAATAGTGGTTGCGGCATGGCCCAGGGCGATTAAATAGAGAGGAAAAATGCACGTGGATATTTCCAGTCCATTCACAGGATAAATGAATGAAAGGCTAAGTCAAAAATCACTACCCCGATTCTGGTATCTGCGAGAATGGTTGTGATTCGTCCTATGGCATATATATAAGTCATATTCTCTACTTTCTTTTCTCGAAGGATAAAGATGAAATCCTAACCCATACAAAAATACGTAAGATAATTCAAAGGATACATTGTGCAACACAATCGTGATTCATGTCGAATTTCACAGAGTAAAATTAAGCATTTACTCGAGTTTTACCATGCTACATAATGGAACCATACAAAAAAATCGAAAAAAAAACATAATAAAAGAATAAACTAATCAAGTAATTCTAATGGCGGGGTGAAAAACATTAGAGATATGAAAACAATCAGAAATAAAAGTAGAAATGTTGGTTTCTATATAATTCAGACATTTGTACAAATTACCAAATATTTGCGGATATTGTTATTATTATAACGTTGACCTATTACTTACTTACTTATCTACTATATTTTTACAATCATACCTTTTCCTTGATTTCAAGAGTCCAAAAGGAATCAGATGAATCGAAAACAGCGGTGCCGGAATAACTGTCACGAATGTTTAATCTTTCATGCCTGTTACAAAATGCAATTTGCGTTAATGTTAGATCGAAGATGGCCTGGATACATTTCCAAATTATTAATTTTATGCACAAGAATTACCTTGAGGTGAATTAAGTTCATCCAACTTAAATCTATTTTTCCGCCGTTGCTTTGTTATAAAACAGAGTTGATCGAACTGAAAGAGAAGAATATCGAACTTGGAGATTTGAAAAAAATCGGTTTGACTTCATTTTTAATCTCAACCCAGGGTGTATTAACTTGGGTAGACCCGGAAGAACATATCTTCAGGACAAAACGACGCTGTTCAATGATTTGAATTAGTCTTTCGCGCCATCAGTCTATTTCAGTGATAGTCTAACATAATTCCGTTCCCTTTTTATTCATGAACATTGTTTTTTCTCACTGTGTTGTATTAATTACCGAACGACGAAATAAAGTATTGGTTGACTAAATGAATGCTCGTACACATCATTGTTCAGGGTTCTCCACTCAAGTAGATGGTCTCAAAAATTTATACGTTGACTAATTATATATTTTGTATTTCATGTTCAAATTATTTTTATTCCAAAGCTTACGCTTACATAGCGCCATTCAGCGGTGACCCAAACTAGGCAGAACATCTTTAGACGAACTTTTTCTGACAGGTATTGTCTCGAACATAAATAAATAAACGATCACTTATTCACAACTATGATATTATCAACTAATTAGCTATCTACGCCACAAGCAAAAACACTCGATAAATAATATTCATAGTTGAACAGAGTTTATCATACCTTTGTGAAGCTGCACAAAAGATTCACGAAAATGTCCTGACGTAAATTTTTCCTCCCCAAGAGGCGTTGAACTCTCAGATTCCCTAAAATAAGTAACATCAATGTCCTCCCCGCCCTTCACCTCACTCCCCAACAGTTCACTTTCCACACCATTCCTTCGCCACGGTCTTTTAACTCTTCACCGTTTCGCTTTCCACACCATCATTCATTTTAACCCTTCCAATTCCCTCGCCCCCATCTCACTGTCTCACGTTCCTGGCTACCAATCATACTTCGTACATTTTTCTCAATCATCTCATTTCTATCTCCCATCTCACTACTAAGGAAGTCCATTATCTCATTAATCCTGTCATCACACTCACATTTCATCCTCTCGCTCGCATCATCACCCACAGATCTTTCTTGTATCTTACTCTCTTTTCACTTGAACATCTCATTTGCACACTCATCCCACTCCTCCACGTCACACGTCATCAATTTCGTTGGATGACTATTCGTTCCCTCAATCATCTTTTTTTTTATTCGTGTTTATGTGTGCTACCGTCTCACTTATTTCCCTCTCATCACCATCATCAAGCATCTTCTTTTCCTCTATCTCATATTCGTTCTGCTTCCATTGTGAAGTATCACTCATCAACCAACAGCAACCACTCCCCTTACTTTTAGAGGCTTTTGTTTTCTCTCCCTCAGTCAGCTCTTTTTCATCCCCTCCAACATTCCACTCCATCATCTTACTCTCCTCTCTCTCAGTATTCCCGCTTTCTTTTTCTTCATTAAAATTTTCTCTTATCTCATGCTCCCATTCAAATTCCTCTACTTCCAGAATAGCTTTCACTGTCTTCTCCCTCACACATATATATTTTATTCACCTAAGCATCACTCTCAAGCATTTGTACCTCTTTACTACCCTTCTTTTCCAATATTTCAATTTTCTTCTCTATCAATTCACTCTCTCCCTTTTCTTCAACTACCTTCATTCGTACAGACTACTCTCTCATTCACCTCGTGTTCACTCTTCCCCATTGTCATATTTTCTCGAGCTATTTCACTCACGCTTCATCTCCTTCGCACCACTCTGCTTTCTATCCACCGTTTCACTCGACTCCAACTTTCTAATCTCCTTTTTATCACCACCTCCATCGTTCCCATGAAACCATTCTCTACCTTTCTTTCCCCCATCTCACTCTCTTTCATTACTTCCGCCTAAATGAATAAGAATAATCCCCTTGGATTGTGCGAAAATTTGGCAAACATTTCACCCAAGATACTATTCGTAGTTGTCTGCCTTTCTTCAAATTATGTAAAACGAACACATCACCACCTAAAATCCCCATAAAATCCAGCTTAACAGAGAACTAACGATTTTGATCTGGGCTAATTGGGCTGAGTTTCGCTTGTCAATTTAGGATAGACAGTAGAGGAAGGCGAAAAATTGTATCTAGGCTAGTGATTTCGATTAGGCTACAATAGTTTACGTAGTCTCTTTAATTAAATATTCTTAGAAAGTCGGTAACATTAAGTATAAAATCAATCAAAACTTAACTTTAATTTTAGTAAATAATTTACGTCAATGTTAAGATATCTCATACCGGTATGAACAAAACTTTTAGTTCAGTCAGCAGGCTATTGTATAGAATAGCATATATATCTTCGTACCGGTACAGAACTTGCTTTTTGGTTCGGAAACTAAGGTGCCTTTGAAATAGAATCATTAGGAGTACAAGCTAATTTACCGATGATCCAGCTGCCGTAAGTTAAATTATAGCTAACTTGATGCTGCAATCCATATTAGTGAGATAAGTTACCGATAACTTAACCATAGCTCCTCAATTCACCCTGAATTAGGCTTGTTAGTCACTTCCTCAATCTACACGTGAACTAGCCAAAGTTAATTAACAATAATTAAAAATACCTTTCCTAAGATTTTTTTACCATTTCTTCAACAGTAACATACCGTTAGTAAAAAAAACTACTGGTACTGCTGAAAAAAGCGCCCACCACTCCGTTTCGGAAAAAAAATGCTAATATAGTTATAGTTTCGTGTTTTATTTGGATATACCCGAGTCTCGTTTGGAAACAATTGGCGTCGGGAAAGAGAATTCAGTGGTAACCTAGCGGTAGTTTTTTGTAACGGTATGTTACTACTGAAGATTAAATTGAAAAATCTTAGGAATTGTATTCTTAAATTCTATGTGATCTTCGTACTGATTAAGACTTAGATTCAGGAAGTGACTATTTAACACGGGATAGATTGGATGAGCAATCGGAATCCGACAGGATTGTATTACACCATAGCTAGTGACTAGCTAGTTAATTAACAGTATCATATTTGTGAATATGAGCTAGTTTAGTACTTAAATCTCAATCCACGACGACTGTGGGGTTTATTTGAATAATTAATCGTGATTATTAGACAATCATTAATGCAAAATTTCTATGAGTTTATAACATCTAGGTGAAACCAAGTGCAATGGCGATTTACTAAACGGACATTTAGCAAATAAGTGTAGATTTAGTACTTATGCTTGTCCGCATAAGTACTTCAGTTAGAACGGGTAACAATTAGTGAGGACAACCTGGTTTTCACTAAAACTAGCTAAAGTAAAACGAATAAGTAAAACCAGGTAAAGTATTACTCGGTAACCTAGTTTCATTTTCCCATGACGCTATTTCACAAGATTGGGGCGGAGGAATTGGGAATGTTAAAAAGGAATACTGGTGTGAAAAGGGAAGGGTTGGGTAGGGAGGAGGATATTTCTCGAATGCTGGAATGTCCACGAAACAAGTGAAGAAACCCCTATATTTAGATGTGTTATCAAGTTAAAAGCTGACGATCTGTCGAAATTTAACCAAAAGAAACATGGACTTTATTATGATATTAATGAACAAATATTATGTTGAATTTCTTCTCTAGTGCCCAAATGTCCACTGAACAAGTAAAGAAGCCCTATATTTGGATGCGTTTTCAAGTTGGTTTGAAAAAATATACCAGCAGACATTGAAAAAGATATGATCGATATTGCTCCTATGATTAAAATTCTAGGATATAATCCAGCAGACAAAAGGCCAAATAACGGCGAACCGAATGATTTCGTACCGTGAGAAATAGATACAACTCAAATAATTTAAATACGTCAGAATGAGTTTGTAAAACTTATTAATTGAATTTATGAATTCCTGTTTATTCGTTGTTTGAATATCCATTCAGAAAAAAATTGACTAAACACTTTTTGCCAAGTATAAGTCGTTGATGGACCGCGCGTAGTTGCGCCGAGACGCGGTCCATCTGTGGCTTATGCCTTCAAAAAAACATGCGATTTGGTATGACATTCTTCTTGTTATGTTCCGAAATAGTTTCGAATGGATGAGCGGTGTTATTATCCTTATCGATGAGTGACAAAACTTCATTGAATAAACAGAAGTATAGATGAGAGGAAATATTTCGATTTCACACGAGACAGAAGATAAGAAAATCAGGAAATTTATTGTCCCAGTATATAGTTGTCCATCTGTCGCCTATGCTTGACGAAATTAAATATTTAATTGGGATTATCTGTTTAATCTCACTCCAAAATTCGTACAGACTTCGCGATAAAAACTAGACAGGTACAATTTGTCGCTCAAATTGCGAAGGCGCAATGGCGAAGGAATCTTTTGGCTTATATTCGCCCAGGTTTCAACGAGCGCACGCGAATTTTTACAACCCAAAGCAAACCTCAAAAACGCTTGGTGAGAATATTGCGACAAATACTTCGGTATTTTACGACATAAAAACAGAAGCATTACATTTTCACTTCACGGTCATGCAATGGATTTTTTTAAATTAATCTCACTTTAGGAAGTGATTACTTTCAGGGTCCAGAAGGAACAAACCAACGACAATTAATACAACAACTAGCTACTACGAAATGTAGTGTCGGCATACGAAACTCTAACCGAAAAATATCCCGTAACAAACTTGACCACTATAATGAGCCACAGTGGACGTCATCTGCTCGGAGAGACGGTAAAACCATCTAAGGCCACTTGTTTAAATCTTTCAGACGCCTTTAATGTCACGCATGAAGTAACACATAGAAAGAAAGATTGAGGGGGTTCTGTTGCTCTATGACGATGATGGGCTGATGATGTCCACATCCTCGTATAAAACATACTCTGACTAGAAAGTGCGTAAAACAAGCATAGTTTTGCTACCCTAAAATTGAAATAAATTTTAAACAATTAACAATTATTGCGCGTCATCAAATATGGCGTTAAAAGAGTCAAGCAGGTATTTAAAAGACATTTACAAGATAAAGCAAGGTAAAATATGTTCAATTTTTCAAATATTAAATATCAGGACACAAAGCCAACTAAACCAAACTTAAAATATAATTCTGCATTTTTTCGTTATCTCTAAAGTATTTGGGCAGCTGCAATTATAAGATAATTATATGGCGTATATACGCAAAAGAAGTGGATTAGATGCATAGTGTCAAAATGAGAATGAGATCACGAAGGTCAGTGTACAAATATCAACGTCAGTCATATCAACATGGAAAGCTACGCTAATCAGCCGACGTAAAAATACTTATCTGGCGACCACATTTGTGAAAGCCTCAAGGCTTGACAAACAGGGTTGTTGTCACTGAGGTATAAGCTACGTATACGAAAATTACCTTTGATCGACTATACTATCTGGAGAATGGAAACCTATTATCACTTACGTGCATGAGTTGGAATAGGGAGTCTTTATCAGAAGTTTATTTTTGAGTGTAAATATGATGTACTTATTAATAACTCAGGTCTGCACTATATTGACAGAAATGTCATTGCGGTTCTCTAATTACTTCAACAAAGTGCGTGGAAGCTCAATTTTGTGCGAGCTTCGGGTCAACATTGGGGGCGTACATTGTCTGAAATGCGAAAACCGTTTTTTTTTAACTTTCCAGTGCAACTGTGTTGGTTGATTTTCCTTGTTTTACGAACAAAAATACTTTTTCAAGCAATCGGCGATTTTTTGATTACTTATCTACCCGGATTTATGAGATAACGCGAGTTCCAGCTTAAGTTTGTTTTCCTCATCGCTGATTATAACATCATAAGGTATTCGTATTAAAAATTGCAATATAATGCTCGCTGGGCGATTACAATGATTGGAGAAAACCGAGGTGTTTGAGTGTGAGCTCACAATACATCATGCAGGGACTCTTCTATTATGGCTCTGGACTTCACGAAATTCTATTGACTATCGAGATAAAAATCCTAGTACGATTCACTGAAGAGTCACTTATATACATACTTGACAATGTGAAACTTGTATTGTGTGGAATATTTCGTCTCTCCATCTAAATATTCAGTTTACTGCGAGATTTAGGAAACAGGGAATTGATTTTCAGTCCTATTTGTTATTAATCAATTCTCAAAAGCGTCGTTTAATTCTAAGCTTTCTTGTGGAAAATATGTCATGATGATTAAAAATTAATAACATCCAACCGATCTCACCAAATTGAGAACATTCGGTAAATGTGAATTGAATCGATCAATAAATCTAGCAATTGACTTACTCTTAAAAACATCTAGTAAATTCATTAAAATAGAAGATAAATTCTTTACAAGTGCTTGTTGAAAGTATAATCCACGTTGACGAGTCGGAAGAAGTTCATGAGGCCTGGACCCAAACATGTTTTCTCAAGGTTGAGTCGCTGGGTCTGTGGCTCATGCTTGACAAAATTAAATTCTTGATGGGAATGATAAATGAATAAATTGATTGCCCATGCATAACAAAAGACGCTATAATAAGTCGTTCAGGTTATGACTTTTATGTACACATTAATTTTACTTGGTATTTTTTTAGTCAAAGACAGGAACATTGTCACAGCCAACGTGATGGAGTTATTACGCGCAGTTGAGTCTGGGTTTTGTTAGGATATTAAAAGAATAGTAATAGAAAATCACAGATATGATCAAAAAATATTTTTCGACCATAAAAATAATTGGTTTACTGGGAATTATTTTATGCCTGTCGGTGTTTTTTGCGATTACAAAACAGGTGGATATAAGCAATAGAGGATATGACAAACATCGGAACATAGCAAAAGTGAGTAAGGAGAATATGTAATTTAAAACGCTTGCAATGCCTCGCACAATTTAGTCACACGCCTCGCACAAACAGTCACATAGGCTTCTCCTTAGTGATGGCAACCTAGTTTTATTGTTTCTAAAACAAAGGAAAGTAAAACGAATTTTCCACAAATCTAGGTGAAGTATCACAAGATGACCAAGTCTCATTTTCAAAACCAGATAGTATCTTTATTAAAAACCAGGTAAAAGTAAATAATTTTTTAACATATTTGAAAGTCCATTTATATGACTTTCTTATATCGAAAATATAATTTACCTAGTTGTTTATACTTGGTGCCTAGTTTCTTGAACTATATGTGCCATATTTTGAAATTAGGTAATTTTACCTATTTTATCCATTAAATTGACTACGTAAAATTTCAAACAGAAAGCAAAAGTTACAAAAGTTCAAAGTGGGTAAATCAGATATCGGTGGAACTAGGTGAAAGTATTTTGAAAATAAACCAGTGGTCCAGCTATGCATTGCATCTTTTCTACTTAGGGTGTAATTTCTGCGTTCACACTTTCTGTAGATCTTTAGCATATTAATGGATGTTTCTACCGGTTGCAGCCTCCAGCTTTGAATTGAACGAAGAATTCAACGAATCCATAGTTATATATACATCGAACGAACGAGAAAAAAAAAATCTTTTTGTATATCCATGTGAACAAGCATTTGACAACGAAAAGCCTGAAATCTTTTGTGCGCTTTAGCTCTTTCGAACAATCGAATCAAAGTATTATATGAGTTTTGTTTTTTGCGATATAAAAGCACGTTAAAGTATAAGCAAGTTCGGATCATCTAGTTAAATCCAAATATGGTATTCGGGTGTAGTTATTGTAATTTGTGAACTCAAAGAACTGTGAAAAAATGCAAAATATGCGAGTATAAATATTTCACTCATTCTGGAGTATTTATGAAGGTTTAAACAAACGATTTTTTTGTTGAAAGATGATATGCACTAATTTTGACATTCGCTTTTATTTTTCCCTCTCACATCGGTTTAAAAAAACAAAACAAAAAAAAACGTTGAATATCAAGATATAATGAGTTTATTTTGCACAACGGGTAAAATAATGAATCATAATTTGTACAGTATATTTAATTTCGATTACCGAATTCAAATTATCATATTTTTAAATCCATGGAAGCCAAGAGTAGACGAAGACGTAAATCAATATCTCATATTTATTGGTGGAGTACCAAGAAGTGGAACAACTTTGATGAGAAGAATGTTGGAATCACACCCAGATATTAGATGTGGACCAGAAACGCATATCATTCCCCTGTTATTAAGAGATCATCAGGGATGGGTTGGGTGAGTGCTCATTAAATATACAACGGAGCCTTGACAATATAAATACATTCTAGTTACAAACGATTCACTGGGGGTGCGGGTCACGATTGTTGTTCTTTATATTTTTAGCAGGCTTGAATAAGTAAAAAATCGGTGATAAATTACCAGAATAGCGTTTTCAAAATTAGATTTCATAGCAATCGCAATTGATATATTGGTTACAGTTGTTTGGCTAAAGCATGTATTTCACAATTCGCTATCAGTTTGTAACGTTTTATTATAATAAAAAAATAGAACACAAGTGTGAATAAAATAAGCATATTCCCCCAAAATGCGATGAAGGTATGAACATTGCCTTTAGTAGAAGGAAAACATAAAAGTGAGTTGAGTATGGTCCCATAGCAAATAATAATAAAGATGCTCTTATCCAAATATTCAGGCATTCTAAAATTCGAATTAAAAGAAGTTTCGTTTTCATAACTTAAAACAAAACGTTTGCAACGTTATAGGCAAAATAGACAAATATGTTAAAAAAAACTGTAATTTCGTTCAACTGAAATGATTATACAAGATTATATTTATATAGTGAATTTCGAATACCGTTTACCTAACGATGGGGACTAAAATAATAACGTTGAAAAAGTTTTTATCCTATGACGATATTTTCTTTTAGAAATTCGAAGGAATACATCAGATTGATGGAAGCGGGAGTCGCCCCTCGTGCACTTGATATGGCAATAGCAAAGTTTATTTTAAGCATAATTGTACATCACGGAACTTCAGCAAATTATTACTGCAATAAAGATCCTTACGTTTTATCTTACACAAAGTAAGTTTTGAAAATATTTATTTACTGCAAAGGAACTTTAAATTTACTGTCCCTTTTGTCGCAGTGTTAATTGTTTGTAAATCTTTCATATTTCAATTTCAGATATCTTCGTGAAATATACCCAAACTCAAAATATATTCTGATGTTACGCGATGGACGTGCTTCCGTGCACTCTATCGTTAGTAGAGGAGTAACCATTGATCAATGGGATATTACAAATTATAGGTAGGTTTGATAAACTTTCATAATATAAAACTGTCAATTTTTCACTTCTGTTTTCAGTATAATTTGACCCCAGTGTCGGAAAAATTCCGCTGAATCTGTTTGGCACGAGAAAAATATCACAACTAGCTATGGAGACCTTGAACAGGACCCCATTCTTGCACGTACCACGAACAAAGGTTGTTCCGGGACGTATTGCATAGATTCACAATAATGGAATCCTATGTCAAAAACATGAAGGGAAACCTGTAATGTTCTCAAAAATGAATAATACTTTCAAATATATTTTAGTTTTAATTTACAATTTCATTTCTCAATAAATTGCAGGAAAAGTTTGAAGAGTTGGAATCGTGAAATAGAGGACATGTACACAAAATGCCTCACAGTCGGACGAAAAACATGTTTACCTGTGAAGTATGAAGAACTTGTACTACAACCTGTTGCAACTACCAAACAAATTTTCAATTTTTTGGAAATTCCCTGGAACAAAGAAGTCTTACATCACGAAAAGCACGTCAATGAAACGAAACTGTCCTCGTAAGTGGTAACCTCTATATTTTATATTTGCATTAATCGAAGTCGAAAACGAGTTAAAGCCCGAGTTAATCTAGAAAACTTCTACCCAGACGTGTTTCGTTTAGCATGGGCGACAGAACGTTCGCGCCGCCAATGCGCGATCCATCCGGGGCACAATATTTGAAATAAAATAGAATTTTTGATGGGGTCGGTTCAAATTATCACCAGTTGATCGATAATGGCGCATCTGCATTTTATCAAGGTCAACCATAGTTATTTTACTGATGTCAAATCGTTGAAACAGTCACTCGGGTACGAGTTGAGTCATTGACTTCATTCTCCAGTCTCTCCCTCCAGTTCTAATCCTCTTCTATTTTAAAATTCTGAGTGAACATAATTTTAATTTTCGAATATTCTTAAATTGATTCATTTTGAAGTGAAATTATGATATATCTCAAATTTTACGACGTTGTTTGTTTCCTTTCGGGCGTTGCGTTCGCGTTCGGTAAAACAAAATGTGAACGACAAGCGCTTATTTCTTCAGCCCTTAAAAGATCGATGACACTGCTTCCCGACTTATCTTTAAATGGAGATTTATGGCATGCAAATAAAATATAATTTCAAATCCTTATATACAGGGTCGAAATGTCCACTGATCAAGTGAAGAAGCCTTTATATTTGAATGCATTATCGAGTTGGTTTGGACACATACCAGCAGACGTTGAAAGAGACATGAGCAACATTGCTCCGATGTTAAAGATTCTTGGATACAACCCGGAAGATAAAAGGCCGAGCTACGGAGAACCTGATGACTTCATTTTAAAACATCTCCAGCTTGAGTGATTTCAAGTTCATACAAAACGAACTTTAATACATAATAATCAAATTCGTAGATTTTATTTCATAAAATTGCGAAGAAATATGATTTCACTTCTTACCGATGTAACTACGACATTGTCCTCTTTCTAACTTTCCGTGTTTTTTGGTGAAGTGTAAAGTGCGGTTAAATTAAGGTTTTACTCCAATAACTCGGTGATATGAATTAAAATAAAATTGTCGTTTCGGTCGATTATGGGATGTTTGACAGAATGCGTCACTTTACAGATATTCGGTCAGGAAGGGGGTTTTGAATTTGGGAAATATACTATTACTGCAATCGAATCCTGCATTTCTGTTTCGGTCTTCTCGGCAAGTAACTACTTGACGAAAACTGATCACTGACCTTGTGATTACTGAATTGCTGCGACAGCGAATTGCTAAACCCAGATAACTGAGAAAACTGAATAACTTTACGCTTGTTTACGGCAGCCAGAGGATGCAAGTTTCTAAATATTAAATGACCAGTTTGCTTCTTAAGGTGCAGTTACTGGATACACAATTTGCCATAACGATTTGGCACATTGATTTTGCCGTTGGTTGGCTCTTTTAGACACTGCATCCGGCCTTACTGCGAACTCAAAATGGAATTACCTTGAGTGTAGTGTAGACATCGAATTGTCCCCGTGATCTGCAGTCATCTCAGCCTCTGCATAGAGGTATATAGTGCTCTTACTGTTCACACAATCATAGCAGTGAAAGACTTACAAAGTAATAATATTTCTAAATGAAAATGGGTTTTGTTGAATGTTTAATTAATATCAGTAGTTTCGAAACAAAGAGAAGAAACTGTCTAAATATACTTAATGAGAAAAAAACGACTATTAAGAAATTTGAAAGCAAGTGGTCCAATTATTTAATAATCCAGGGTATAAATTTATGATATCCAGTGCTATGGGCGAGAGTTATTTCGGAAAACTTGGCGTTTCCATCATCGTAAATTCGATGAAAACAATTAAAAAACTAGGCGGTGTCAACGGTACTCTAAAAGACCCAAAAGAAAAGTACTGGAAGAACCAAAGCTGTTTTTTATGCAAAAGTCAAATTTACTTTATCGTAACAAAGTTAAGTGACTTCCTAAACATCATTCAATATCGATAAGTGTTGAGCTTTTTCGAAATAATCATTACCGGCTTGAAATTCATATTCGCAGAGTTTATTGTACTGACAATGATCACGGCGAAATGCAGCGTAATTGCCTACATTGGAACTGCCTTTCTACTGTGTCACATAATCGAAGTTCTTTCTACATAGTCGAAGTTCGTTTAAAGCAGCTTCTGAACGGAACCAGATAGCAAGTACTGGAATGAAAGGAGGTATATATAATGGAAAAGCCTGTGAGACAATTCCAATATGTAGGTATTGCCCAAATACCGTTTTTTGCGTCCCTGTTTGATTTATGCGGGCCGCGAAGTCTGGAACAAGGGCATTCATTCATAAGCGAGGCCAAGATTAATGTACCTTATACATTTAATTTTCAATAAAAGTGTATGAAGACAAAATGACTCGCCATTCTGGAAAGACATTCGACAAATAGTGGTCGAGACATAGGCCAGGGCGATTCGAAAGAGAAAAAAATTGCACAAGAATATTTCCAGTCCGTTCACAGGAAAAATGAATGGAATGCTAAGCCAAAAATCACTACCCCGATTCTGGTATCTGCGAGAATGGTTGTGATTCGACCTATGGCATATATATAAGTCATATTCTCTACTTTCTTTTCTCGAAGGATATGAAATCCTAACCCATAAAAAAGGCGTAAGATAATTCAAAGGATACATTGTGCAACAGAATCGTGATTTATGTCGAATTTCACAGGGTAAAATTGGGCATTTACTTGAATTTCACCATGCTACACAAAGGAACTATACAAAAAACCGAAAATAAACAAAATAAAAGAATAAACTAATCAAGTAATTCTAACGGCGGGGTGAAAACATGAGAGATAGAAAAACAATCAGGAGTAAAAGTAGAAATGCCGGTTTCTATAAAATTCAGAAATGTGTCGGTTGGTACTTGCGAAAGTACGGTCACCATGATATTCGATAATAAAGCACTAGCAGCAGGGGGAAAGACCGAAAGATGATACAGAAAGTGATTTATATCGTTGATGAAATTTAATATTTATAAAATTCCGCTTGAAAACATTCCGTACTATTTAATTTCCTGGGGAGCAACAAATTCCTCGCAAGATCAAAACTCTGTTTATATGTTGCTCATGTTTCACAAAACATCATCTTCGCTTGGGAAATGTCAATCAAAAGGCAGGTAAAAGATGTTGGACTTTTACTTTCAATGTACGAGAGTAACGTGATATTTTAATCCTAACGACAATAATTTGGGTGTATTTACATCTTTGCAAATCATTACTCTTTCGGAATCCCTTTTATATTTGGTATTTAAGAATTGATTCATGTTAGAGAGGCATTCGATCAACTTAACCCAATTTTTCACGTGATAAAATTTGACGAAACGCTGCATTCATAATTTTAAATAATAACTTGGTAGTTAAAACAAGACTGAGAGTATATATAAAAAAGGGAAAATATATGAATGTATGAAAAATGGATGTGATTTATTGCGCTGTTTGTTTAACAATCGTTGGTAACCGGCTTTTTCCTGATGTTGATGTAGAATCTAATTAGTGGATTATGATAAGTTTATCACTGTGATGTAGATATTTCAGTTAATACGCATATATTATAATGCTTAAATACCTATACATATAATCCGATTAGAAATTAAATTTTATGTATGAGTCGGCGCAACCCATCAGTGACACATGATCTACAAATCATGTGTAACCGAAATATATCTGTCTGGGAATGCTACACAATCAATAGGCCATGTTCCCGAATAATAAATATCGCATCCATTTTACTCACCTTCGTTGATAATTTAAAATTGCATCATATTCTCCTGGTTCATGGATTGTTGGTTCATAAAATATTCTTGGACTTCGTTCTACTTCTAACATAAAGAATATTCCGTTTACAGCCCTTCTTTCATTCTTAATCGTACGTTTAATTTTGAGACTATGAAATAAAAAGAAATTAGTTAAAATCAAGTGTTTTATAGTGCAGGCGTTTAGTATTTCCTGTCTGTTGCCAAAGACGGCAAGAGAAAACAAAGAAGTGGCAAATGATTCTTATCATCGTATGGGGCAGATTCCACTAACCGTATCCTACCATAGCTGATACTAGATTTTGTAGTACCTCTGTGCAATTTGAGATGTCGTGATACAGCTTATTTTAGGTCCTGCTTCTGGCCTTGCTTAGAGCAAACATAATGAAAAATAACACATTGGTCATTCTAGATAAATGAATGTAACTGTGCTAACATTCGTTTTCCATGTTATATTACAAATTACCAAATATTTCTGGAAATTGTTATCATGATAACTTCGACCTACTACTTACTTAATATCTACTATAATTTGACAATCATGCCTTTTCCTTGATTTCAAGAGTCCAAAATGAATCAGCTGAATCGAAAACAGCGGTGCCGGAATAATTGTCGCAATGTTGATCTTGCATGCCTGTTATAAAATGTAATTTGGGTTAATGTTAGATCGAAGATGTTCCGTTCATCCAACTTAAATATATTTCCCCGCCACTGTTTTGTTATAAAACAGAGTTGATCCAACTGAAAGAGAAGAATATCGAAAAGAATATCGACTTGGAAATTTGAAAAAAATCAGTTTGACCACTTTTTTAATCTCAACTCAGGATGTAGTAACTTGGGTTAACGGAAAGAACATATCTTTAGGACAAAAGGACGCCGTTCAATGATTTGAATCAGTCTTTCGCGTCACCAGTCTATTTCAGTGATAGTCTAACGTAATTTCGTTCCATATTTATTCATGAACATTATTTTTGCTCATTGTGTTGTATTATTTACCGAACAACAAAATAAAATATTGATTGATTAAATGACTGCTCGTACACATCATTGTTCGGGGTTATCCACTTAAGTGGGTGGTCTCAGAAATTTATACGTTGACTAATTATATATTTTGGATTACATGTTAAAAATATTTTTTATTCGAAATCTTACGCTTACATAGCGCCTTTCAGCGGTGACCCATACTACGCAGAACATCTTCAGACAAACTTTTTCTGACAGGTATTGTCTCGAACATAAACAAATAAACGACCACTTATTCACAACTATGATATTATCAACTAATTAGCTAGCTACGGCACAAGCAAAAAGACTCGATAAATAATATTCATAGTTGAGTAAAGTTTATTATACCTTTGTAATGCTGCACAAAAGATTCACGAAAATGTTCCCATAAATCGTGCTTCAAGACATCAAGTGGACCAGAAGAATGTATATTTTCCCTCCTCAGGAAGCGTTGAACTCTCAGATTCCCTAGAATCAGTAACATCAATCCCCCCCCCCCATCACCTCACTCTTCATCGATTCGCTTTCCACGCCATCAATCATTTTTAACCTTTCCAATTCCCTCACCCTCATATCCATGTTTTTTACAGACGCTTCCTCCCTCAACTTCTATCTTACTGTCTCACGTTTCTTGCTACCAATCATACCTCGTACATTTCTCTCAACCATCTCACATAAGCTCATTATCAACGACCACACTTTCATTAATCATATCATCACGCACACATTTCATCCTCAGACTCGCATCATCACCCATAGATCTTTCTCGCATCTCACTCACCTTCAACTTGAACATCTCATTAGCACACTCCTTCCTCTCCTCCACATCACCCATCAGCAAGTTTGTTTGATGACTATTCGCTCCTTCAATCATCTTTCTTTCCATTCGTGTTCATGCGTGCTACCGTCTCACTTATTTCCTTCTCATCACCATCATCATTTTTCTTTATCTCATATTCCTTCTGCTTCTATTGTAAAGTATCATTGATGCAACCATTCTCCTCACTTTCAGAGGCTTTGGTTCCCTCTCCCTCAGTCAGCTCTTTTTCATTCCCTCCAACATTGAACTCATTCCACTCCATCATCTTACTCTTGTCTCTCTCAGTAATCCCGCTTTCTTTTTTTTTCATCGAAATTTTCTTTTACCTCATGCTCCCATTCAATCTCCTCTACTTCAAGAATAGCTTTCTAATTCGTTTCATCATAACTGTCCTTAACATTCATCGTTTCACTATCTTCCCTCTCACACATATTTATTTCATTCACCTAAGCATCACTCCCAAGCATTTGTACCTCTTTACTACCCTTCTTTTCCATTAACTCAATTTTCTTCTCTATCAATTCACTCTCTCCCTTTCCTGCTTCTTCAACTACCTTCATTCGTACAGCCAACACTCTCTTTCAACTCATGTTCACTCTTCCCCATTGTCATATTTTCTCATGTAATTTCACTCACCCTCATCTCCTTCGTACCACTCTATTTTCCATCCACCGTTTCACACTCGACTCCAACTTTTCAATCTCTTTTTTTATCACCACCGACATCGTTCCTATAATAGCTTTCTCTACCTTTCTTTTCGCCATCTCACTCTCTTTCATGACTTTCGCCTCTATTTCACCCTTTATCCTTACAACAGTCTCCTCAACATCACCGTCTCCTCTAAGGAACTTGGAGCAAGGGCAACCCATCACTTCAATATTCAGGTATTGCAGAATTTTGAAGTTTCAAAAAATATGTTTAGTTAGAAGATCGGTAGATAATTTAGCAGTTGTGTAAGAAACCTGAAAAATTTAAACCATTCCTTCTTGAAAACTAAAGCTTAGATAAGTAAACTCTAGATTAGGTAGGGTTCAGTAGAAAAGAATGTAAGTTAGCCTACCGTAATGTAATCAATAGCCATAAAAAGGACCAAAGTTACCGTGGCCAACCTACCGTGAGTGGATCGAAAAATGATTTAAGAGGGGGAATGCTATTAGTATTCACATCTGAAGTACATTTATACAGTATAAGGCCAATATCCTTCCTATATGGGAGTAGCCTAAATGAATCAACTCCGATCAGGTACTAAAATTGTAGAGAAAATAAGTAGTAAAATCAAATGAAATAACACCTTGGCCCAAAAAACGATCACATCACCACATAAAATCCAGCTTAACAGAGAACTAACGATTTTAATCTGGGCTAATTGGGCTAACTGAGTTTCGCTTGTCAATTTAGGATAGACAGTAGAGGAAGACGAAAAATTTGTATCCGGCTTTGTATCCGGCTAATTTCAGTTAGGCTACAGTGCTGAGTAGTTTACGTAGTCTCTTGAATTAAATATTCTTAGAAAGTCGGTAACGTTAAGTATAAAACGAATCGACACTTAACTTTAATTGTAGTATATATTTTGTCAATGTTAAGATATCTCATACCGGTATGAACAAAACTTTTAGTTCAGTTAGCAGGCTATCGTATAGGCTAGCATATAACTTATATCTTCGTACCGGTACAGAACTTGCTTTTTGGTTCGGAAACTAAGGTGCCTTTGAAATAGAATCATTAGGAGTACAAGCTAATTTACCGATGATCCAGCTGCCGTAAGTTAAATTAGGCTTGTTAGTCACTTCCTCAATCTGCACGTGAACTAGCCAAAGTTAAGTAACAATAATTAAAAATACCTTTCCTAAGATTTTTTTACCATTTCTTCAACAGTAACATACCGTTAGTAAAAAAAACTACTGGTACTGCTGAAAAAAGCGCCCACCACTCCGTTTCGGAAAAAAAATGCTAATATAGTTATAGTTTCGTGTTTTATTTGGATATACCCGAGTCTCGTTTGGAAACAATTGGCGTCGGGAAAGAGAATTCAGTGGTAACCTAGCGGTAGTTTTTTGTAACGGTATGTTACTACTGAAGATTAAATTGAAAAATCTTAGGAATTGTATTCTTAAATTCTATGTGATCTTCGTACTGATTAAGACTTAGATTCAGGAAGTGACTATTTAACACGGGATAGATTGGATGAGCAATCGGTATCCGACGGGATTGTATTACACCATAAATTTGGCTATAATTGAACTTACGGCGCCTGGATCATCGATATATCAGCTTGTACTCGTAGTGAATCTCTTGTAAATGCACCCTAGTTTCCGAATCACGAAGTAAATATGTTTGTAACAGTTAAAGCTGTAAGATAGCCAGCTAAGATTTGTTCATACCTGTATGAGATAACTCAACTTTAACTTAAATTATTAACTGAACTCAAATTTAGGTTTTAATTAATTTTTTACTTACCGACTTTCTAACATTAGAAAGATTCAATCATGGAAAACACCTACTGTATACTACAGTAATTGAAAGCACTAGCCTAGATCCAAAATTTTCGCTTTCTTCTACCCTAACTTGACAAGCAAAGCTCAATTAATTAGTCCAGATCAAAATCGTTCAAATTCTCTGTTAAGTTAAATTTAATCGGGATTTTATTTGGCAGCTTGATCGGTTTGCAAAAATTAGAGAAAGGCCTGGGCATCTTTCCTAATAATGAAATTATAATTCGTTACTTGTAAAATATTTACAAATAATTACACTTTCCTATGAGATGCTAACTTGGATGGAACTTTATTCGAGGCTGTTAATTACGAAAAATTGGGTTGAATGTTTGCAAAATTTTCGCAGAATCACCTTTTATGGGCCAAATTGGTATTTTATTCAATTTTCTTTTTATTTTCCCCACAATTTTAGTAACTAATGGGACTTCAATCAGACTACTTTCATATAACGTTAAGTAGAACATTGGCCTATATAAATTCTTCAATTGTAAATACAAATGGTATCGCATGTCTTAAATATTTTTTAGATCAACCCAAGATATGTGGAACACGTTAACTCTGGTTCTTTTTATGGCTGTTGATCACATTAGGGACATCTTTTTTTACTGAATCCTAATCTACAGTTACTTTGAGCGTCCGTTTTCATGAAGAAATTTCTCAGGTTTCTATCCTATAGGACTGCTAAAATATCTACCGATCTTTTAAGTAAACATATTTTCAAAAACTACTAAACGGGATTGCTGAAAAAAAGAGAGTCAGACAATGAAGCGGAATGAGTGACATTTTAGAGGGAATGACAAAGGGCTTACATAGAGAAAAGAAACCAAACCCTCTAAATGTAGGGAGATCGGTTGCGTGATGCTTGATGATGGTGATGAGAGAAAAAATGAGTGAGGCGGTTGCACACGTAAACACGAATGAAAAGGAATCAATTGAAAGAAAGATGATTGAGGGAGCAAATAGTCAGCCAACGAAATGGATGATGCCTAGGATAAGTATGAGTGTGTCAATGAGACAGAATTGAGTGAAATATTGAAGTGGAAGGAGAGTATGGTGCAAGAAAAGCGTGCGGGTGATGACGTGAGTGGGAGGATGACATGTGTGTTTGGTGGTGTGATTAATGAATGTGCGTTGATGCATGGGTTGTGAGAGGGAAG